>CAJHZI010000198.1:362500-432500 GCA_905160935.1 Enchytraeus crypticus | reverse complement strand
TCTAATAATTGTATTTCTAAAGTCCTGTCACTCAGGAATGCATTTGTTGCTGATTGGCCTGGAATTTGAGCCCAATCATTTAAGGCTGTAAGCCAAAGTACTAATGGTCCTACCAATGAGCAAACTTTACACAATATCTTAGGTTGATTTTGTAACTAAATCGGTTAAATGATTTCACATATTGCAAATGTGAAAGATAATGATTGAAATAGAATGAATTTGTAACCAAAAATGATAGAAACCTTTCAGTGTCCTATATAAATAAAACTTTATCGGCATCTGAACGTTTTTGAAGTTTTCGAATTCTAATTACTGAGTGTAGGATTGTTGATTGCTCATTCAGAAGAACATATGTCTGCATCTTAAATGGATCCAATTAGTGTTATCATAAACTTTGATTTGATTTAGATGAATTTCAACAAGGCTATTGGAGAGTTATGTTAGACTCTCCTGAAGTAAGTAGGTTTTAATTTTATTGCATTCGGGCCTATTATTTGAGAACAGCAGAATTAACTTGTACACTTTAAGAGTGCCATAGCGTCCGAGCTTATTTAATATTCTTAGTCATCTCTTACGTCACTCGCAGTTTGAGTTTGAGGTCGGACTCTATTATTATTGTCTCTATTTTAGTGCTTCGGACCTTTCGGGGATTATACAGACAGTGCTTGTGTGTTTATACATAAATAGTCCGAAACTGAAATGAGCTTGTATAGAACTGAACAGGAAAATAGCTTGCACACTAAATTGGAATGTAGGATTTGAAATTGCTTTATACGATTTCCTCAGTGTTTACGAAAATTCAATCTTGGACTTGTGGACGCCTTTAATTAGTCTTGAAGTACACAGTTACGCGACATAAAAATATTCATTGCCGAATGTGATCTTATATAACATTTAAAAGTCAGTAGGATTACTACACTTTCGGATTTATGTTCCTTCAGTCGTATTTTTTATTGATTTTTCCAGTAATCCAATTATCAAAATTAAGTAATTTTTCATAATAGAAATTAAGTCAAACAAATGTATACAAGTTTAGCTATTCATCAGGCAGTTTATGCTAAGTAAAAGGCAACCTTAGTAAATTAGATTTCTTTACTTGATCCAAATATTAATCTATTGTGCATTCCTTTCCTCTCTAGACCATATCTTTGCCGCTCAATAGCCTTCATTCCATCTATAGTTTGGGAATGCATTCGGTGTCTATATTCTTCACCAGTTGAAGACATTTAATACTAACGATTCACCACATCTAACTGCTACATCAAGAACAGCTACCTTTACAACTGAGATGAACTAAACAGGATGAACTAATCGGCCAGCTGAACTAAATCATCGAGAATGTTGTCCGACGCTTGATCAGAGGCAGCCGCGGGGGATTTCCGATGTTTTCCCTGATCTCCCTTATTCTCGCCCCTTTTTCTGCATACGAGCACGGCGCAGGGGGCGTGGTGGACGACGTAATCGCTATGGCTGCCCAGAATGGTTCTTCTGATCAGGCCCATGCCCCTTGTGCCCATCACGATCATGGCAGCCTTCTCCTCGCTGGCTGTTTCCACAATGACCTCTCCAGGCTTCATGCCGTTAGCCATGCGGAACGATACGTCCTTTATCTGTGATGAATGGCAAAACAATGCGGTAGATGAAATATTCAATCATTCGATTCAATAATCAATTAATTCGAAAGTTATTATAGAGAGATTTTCTGTAAGCGGAGATACAGTTTGAGAATATTGCAAACTGATATAGATATTAGACTTTGGTACAGTAATTGAAGTGAAATCAATATTTAACCGTAAAGCACAATGCCAAAATACGAACCATGAAATACATTAAGCATTCCAAGTACTTCTAAGTACAATAATTAATAGCATATGAAAATTCTTAAATTAAAAATTGTAAAAAAAAAAAATTACAATTAGTCAAATTTTGACCAATGACAGAGAACAACAATTTTATCTGCCGTACAAAGTAAGTAGTGCAATAATGCAGTAAAGCAGCGTCAGCATATTACTGTGACATATTCTTCCAAATTTACAGATGTAATCTAGCGATTACAACTTGTGGCCGCTAGTTAACGCTATTAAAAAGAAGATAGCTATTGTAAACCTAATAAAACTCTAAATGTATTACCATATTAGTGCTACAAAAAACTACCGTGTTACCATTATGGTATCATCACAGTGCTACCACAGTTACCGTGTTAGTGGTAGCAGTGTTAACAGATGACTTAGTATTTCTTTGTGTAATTAGGATGGAATTTATCGATAACTGTTAGCCGCATTACCTGACAGTTCTGTCACACAAACACTGCTGCAGAAGTCACGCCATACAATGAAAATAAGTTGGATAGTATTTTTGTGCAAAATATGCGAGGGCCAATTTGCATAAAATAGCTCATACGAAGGCCCAATAAATGGGAAGATATCACACACAGGCAAGCAATAAGCTTGTGTCCTAACATAGCAATACGATAATGTTGACACGAGCTCAGGCAATATCGTCAACCTAATGACGCTAGCTGGTGGAAGTGGTAGCGCGGGACAGGAATCCCTAATCCACCTCGTCAATACATCACTGGGAACGTGACATAGTTCTGTAGAAATAGCGACATGAAACAGTGGCGTGATTCTAAGTCGTTATATGATATCAGTCGCAAGCTAATCCTAAGCTAATGCCGTTAGATGCAGAATAATTAAAGCTATGCATGCAACAGCTTGTGATGCAGACGCGATTACTTTCTTGCTAAGCTAAGTTATACATTTCAAAAATCACTGATAACAGTTCGCAAAGTTCTGCTAGATATGGTAAAAATTCCCGTTGTATAATTTATGATCAAATTAATTTTAAAATATCGTCAAGTTAGTTTGTGCCAATGAAAGCAATTAATCCAAACCAAAATGATAAATTTAGTTAAATTTTGAATTTAATATATTACTCAAAAGTATATTACTACAAATTTTGATGGGCCACTCTAGAGTTTCTAACTTGAGCTATAAAGAGCACAAAGTTTGAAAGTGACAAATGAGCTGCATTCGTTTTAGGAACTAACTCCTGTTCAGTATATCATATGCAGATTGATATTGGTGAATTAACCTGTAGTGAAGTGTGTTACGGGGAAGTCCCTGTCACCATTCGTGGACGAGGAAATGGACGCTAAATCCGATTGAATCATAGCATATATTTTAGGTTGTAAAATCGCAAAATTAAATAAATAGGCCTAATACTTTGAATTTAAAAATTTCATATCAGCAGTTAATTTATCGATTATACGCTCGAATTATATAAATTTACAAATAAATAAATAATTTTAAAATATAATAGGATTAATTTGAAAGATAGTATACATGCCAATTTTAGACGAAATGAAGTAAATCAGAAAGAGAAGATTTATAATATTAACATTGAATAAAAATATAAATATACTAAAGAAAGATGCGAAAACTAATAGTAAATTCATTGAAGGTTTTAATATTTTATTAAGCTTCTTCTTTAAATGACTTGCTTGGGGTTCAAGTCTAGTGCTCTTCCCGTCACTGACATGCTATCGAGCAGAAAACTGACGTTAAATGTCGCTTTAGCTACTAGCCTTAACCGCTTTCATTATTCCTTGATTTAGAGTAAGCCCTATATGTACTCTGACACTCTTTTAATTTATGCAGGTCAAGTTAATCGTACAGCGAGAACTGCTAAATTATGCGAGTAGTTAGATTTCGATTTTATATTGAACGTCAGTCGAACTGACATTGCTAATTGATATGTAATCCCGATGAATTTGTAATGAATGAGTTCCTATTGTTCGCAAATGTATTGATAATTTGCACATCTTCTACGAATACGCTTTCAGAACTAAATGCGTTCTATTTGTTTTGACTTTCGATGTTGCATCTCATTAGGCAACCCGACACTGAGTTTAGAAATACATCTGAGGTCCTAAGCTTTTTACGCTATCTGCGCCTAAGAAATAATTAGATATCGTTTATTTTTGACATACTAAACAAATTTATATCATGTACTTTGCAAAAAACGGACGCCCAATTACAAATATTTCAGCATTTCGCACGCGACTGGCAGTAAATCTCAATCTCCCGCTGTGAGATACCCGAATATGTTAAGTCTTCCTATACATGTACATGCACATCGCGGTTGTAAGCTCTTACAGTTGTCGACTTGAACTGTATATTGTTTGCTCTTAATATGACAGTTTTCTTGTGTTTGTCTAGTACTACTAGACTTGTAGCCTATATTAATTTACAGTTTTTTTTCAAAACAGTATTTTCTCTAGAAACTAAATCATGGTATTTAATATTAGCGGACAAGTGTACTAGAAGTAAGTAGGAATGGATGTAGAATTGAGCTATCATCCCCTCTCTAATTCTCTCTACTTTAATTAAATTGCTTATTATATTTACAGAGAGCTGACATAATAAGGCTCAGGATGATATCACAAATTTAACATTATAAAGTTTATCTTAATATTTAATCAAAATTTGTTAAAATATTATATATCATTTAGACCTAAAGATGCACTAAAAGGCAAATAATTCGATGCTTATGTTATTGATATCACAGAAAGCGGGATTACACATTTCTGAACATGGTCCATGGTGGCCTTTTATGCGAAAATTTGTATGAATTTTATTTGTACTTAATTTATTTGATCAAGAAATGCATACTATAATGCATAATATACTCTTTCTTTGCTCTCATGAATTATTTCGTTTTAATGGATTAACAAATATACCTGGCTTGCAACCATATGTAGATGATTTTAAAAGTTTTAATCATACTGCACATTATTAATTCAGTAAATATACAACAAGATGACGTCTACTGCTCGTCAGTAGACGGGCCTTAAGCTAACATTTGCTAATTCAGCTTAGGCATATAACTTCAAATAAAGAATTGATATTCAATATTAAATATGAGTAAACAGGATTGTCTTCTCAGGGAATGACGCCCCTGCCCAGTAAATGTTAGTCGAAAATGAGGAAGGCACGGGGGGCTCACCTCGTAATAAGCAGAATCCCCCAAGAATAATGGTATATCAAAAGGAATGTTATAGATGATTTAAAGATCCACTAGTATGTGGACGTGAAGAGGAAAACAGAAGATAGAGAAGAGTGAAGGCGTTATATACCATGGACCTGCCAGTAGGCAGTGAACTAAGAGAGATTCAATATAGACATGTTCGGTGCATGCTTAACCATTCTACATAATTAGACTACAAAACCCAAATGACCATGATGATCTTCTCTGCTAGACTAAGCTTAGCTGATCGAAATCTCTACCACGCAATTATATAAGCTGCCTGCAGAATAGACCTACAACATCAGTAGAAATTGGGGATAAACGAAACGAGCAACTAGAGCATCTGATTGGCCTGAGTTATAGAACTTATGAGTGTTTCGGTTATATATGAGCAATTTCCAAATTACAATGTAAAACTTTTCAAAGTACAAATTGGCTTTCACGCCGTTTACCGAGAACGGCTTACTCGGAGCGTTTAGCTTTGCGTATTATACGAGATCTAGAACTAATTCCATACATATTTAGGCGACCTAGTTTATGTCAGATTTTATCGATAACGTTGTTGCCTGTCCGGTGAGGTTACAGTGTAAAGCGAATGGCAGAGAAAGAAGATTTATTCGGTCTGAGCCATACAAAGTACTTCAATTAAATGCCTACGTGTATACGTTACATCGCATCTCAATTCGGATTATAGTATGATCAACTAATTCCATACAAATCTGAATTTACAGAAACTACTTCATTATGTATCATTATTATTATTATTTTCTTCTTCTTCTTTTTCTTCTTCTTATTCTTGTTATTATTATTGTATATTATTATTATCATGTATAATACATTGTTACTACATGTATATCATATTGTGCATAATGAAGTTGCGGTAATGATAAAACTTTCCAGACTGACCTCGTGCAGTATCGTTTAACTATAGAGTAGTAGAAGAGAAGTTCATACCGGATACTTCCAATTGATGAAACTCTTGACTTCGTCTTTCAGAAGCCACCTCAATATTTACAATATTTAGTATAAGAAAAAAATAATGAAGATTCATATGATTAATAATGATATGACAAGCTATGAATATATCAATCAATATGAGCAATAAATTCATAATTATAATGAGATCTCAGCTAGCTTACCCCTTTCTGCTTTACGATTTCAGAGTACTTTGCTTCCAGTTCTTTAGACTTTGCATTCTCTTCCATCCACAGGTCATAGAGGGCGCTGGGGGTGATGTGAGCCTGCTCTGTAACAAAACATTTACTGTCTTTAAACTAGTCTACATATGGACTCTCCATTTTTAGTGAAACTCACACTATAATGCAACGATTTTGCCTGATCATGTCTACTATGTATTTTCATCATAAAACTCATAAATATTTAGGCAGTTCAATAAAGAATGTGTCGGCTTACCGTGTTTGAGTTTACAATGTAATCCCAAAACCCTTTGATCGTCATATTCAGTTTTGAGCCCATGGAACTTCAGAGTACCTCGGTATTGATCACTCTAAGGCTCATTTTCAATTGCTGTGTTACTCCGGAGGGACTGAATCGACATTAACAGCACTTTGAGAGACTGCTATAAAAGTCTGCGTTCAATTGAGGCTCAGGAAGACAGTTCTTATTCGGTATAAAGGCTTGGGGAATGTGAATGTGCCTCAATTGAGAATAGCAGGTAGTCGCACAGAAATTATTAGGAATGCAGAGAGACTGCTTTCTTTACACAGACACTTACGAATTACGGGCAGACTTATAGAAGCCTTCGAACATTAGAAATTGAGATGATCGTCTTCAAATAGCGCAATTGTGGTGTTCGTCTTTAATAAAAATAGTGGAAATAGTGTTGTTCGTCTTCAAATAGTTGAAATAGTGGTGCATGTGTTCAAAATTCAATTGTAGAAAGAGTGGTGTTTGTCTCAATAATGGTTCTTATCTAAATAGTGGTGTTTGTCTAAAATTGCGATGTTTGCTAAATAGGGTGCTACTGTCCTCCATGACAACAGCGAGCACTATTCAGACAAATGTAAGCCGGTGAACAAATAGAAGGTCCAAAACGGTGCAAATTCAAAATCCAGAAAACATTTCAAAAACAACTGGCGTGACTCATACTTACTAGCGTGATACATTCTTACTTGCGTGACTCATTCTTACTCGCGTGACTCATTCTTACTGGCGTGACTAATACTGGCGTGACTCATACGTACTGGCATGACTCATACTTATTGTCATGAACTCATACTTACTGGCGTGACTCATACTTACTGGCGCGACTCATACTTACTGGCGTGACTCATGTCTGGAAGTTCAATGATATGAAGCAGAAGCACTTTGTGAGACTGATGGTGCACATTCTCAAAATAATCTGAAAGAAAATTATATAATTTTAATTTAAAATCACACAACAGTTGTCACAATAATATGCGTGTCAAAAAGCGTCTCATGTTTGCTTAAATCAAAATAAGTCGTTTAAAATGGAACTAAATAGGTTTAACCTACATATATTACATATATTCATCAAACAGTGTACGTATCTGAAAATGTAATTATATATTTAACTCCTTCATGCACAATTCGATTCCTAACTATTACAATTTTAACTGAAATCAAAGAGTCAATGATGCTAAAGTCATATGATATATTCAGCATAATATTATCAGCATTTTGATCATGACTGCTATGTTCAAAATTAAAACCTAACCTTCTCGTCAATCTGAAGCTTATTAAGAGTCATGAAGCCTATTTGTGCATTCGAAACTAACCTTAAACTGGTCCTTTTAATTTTTGTTTTATTCCAAGTTCATAAGGGATTTTAATTCGAACCATTACGTCAGATTAAAATAAATCCTTAACTGTTTATCTCTTTGTTACGAACGGAATATAATTAAATTATAATGTTGCTTATATATAATTTCCAAACGTTAGAGTAATTTTATGATTAAATATTAAAAGTTAAAGAGGTCCCAGTTATGGAAATGTAATAATTTCATAGAGTCATCCTAACCCTATACTACATATGACAACATTTTCCAAGGTACTTTAAGTTAACTCTCCATCGTGAAAAATAGCGGCATTAGAGTAAATATGCTTAGAAATATTATTAAATTATGATGCGTATCACTCATTTTTACTGCATCTATAGGCTTAAATTTCAAAGCCAAAGGCTGCAATAAGGTTTGGGAAATATTGAGTGCTTTTTGAAGAGATTAACTTGTTATTCAACAGCGTGGATGTAAACAGACTGTATGTATATATACTTTTGATCTGCCAATTGGGAAAGATCCGAGAGATAGAGAGAGATAAATCCAGATAGATAGATAGATAGAGAGAGAGAGAGAGACAGAGAAAGAAATAGAGAGAGATAGAAAGAGCGATATAAATGGAAACATAGTTATTCCGCAATAGTATTCCCGAAAGTATTACTTGACTTGTCACACCATATCACCCTGATACTAATTACGAGTTTAATTAGAACAAAAAATAAATGATAAATGCATCAGTAAGGCCAAGTTGTTATTCAGCTTCAGAATGTCTAGAACTAGTTGTACGCACTAATGTTTTAAACAGTCTTATTCAATATTAGTACGTCTAGAAATATCAGCCAGTACGTCTAGATGTTTTAGTTCCTTTCGATGTTTCAATCAGTATTAACTCTCCCTTATGTGTCAATCTATATTGACAACTGCCGTGTTACATGTTTACGGTCGATGGATATGCATTGGATTCATTAGAGCACGAGATATTACATTGAGGGGGTTGATTTGCAAATCTGAGGCGACATCACGAGTATGACAATTACGTCGAGACTGTAATCTCATTACAAGACCGCCTAGCGATCTCTGGACGATGGATGAAGGAAATACGAAAGGAATCGTCGTTTCTGAGATTTTCTTTCCCGATTTTCAGCTGTAGTTGGTCTCGTTTTTGCAACATTGTTTCACTTCTGCACCCTCTTGAAGCTTTTTCACACCGTTCAGTGCTTTGCTTTTGTTATATCCAATTCGTTCTACAAGGCATATCTGAATTCAAACTCTTACTCATTGTACACTTCAACTGAAAATTGTTTTTGACGGCTGAAGCAACTTGAGTTCAATTATTGAGAGCGAGCAACATTGATTATATTATTAGTCAAATTTAATCCAGCATCGTCATCGTCGCTAGCACCTGCACCTACTTCAGTATAGACATTCAACATAAACATGTATGTCTCAATAGCGTAGGGGTAACATCATGAAGTTTTAAACGATAGATCCTGAGGTGAGTTGAACTCTAATGAGTTCGAATCCCAACCGCGCTGATCTTAGAGTAAAAATCTCGGACATTCACGGGACTGGTTATAAGGAAAATGACTAGATTGGCTAACGGTTTTAACGTGTGGTATTAAAAGTGATAGATAGCAACATAGTTGATCATTTCACTAGAATGCGTGTTTACTTTACTTTAGACACTAGAACCAGTATCTGCACCAGCACAAACACGTAAAGAAGTACATACACCGGCACCGAACCAAAATAGCGACAGTGCATGCACCAGCATCAGAAAACAACACTGGTACCAGTGCCAGCTGCAACATCGCACAAACACTAACAGTACTACCTACTGCAGCACTAGCACAAACACTAACAGTAATACCTGCAGCAGCATTAGCGCATGCACTAATATTAGTACCTGCAGCCGCATCAGCACTAACACTAGTTCAGCACCAGCACATCAACAGTAGCACCAACAATAGCACCAGCACCTGCACCAGCACCTGCACAAACACAGTAAGAAACACTATATGCACTTGCACCAACCCTTTCACCAACAGTAGCACCAAGCCTGCACTATCATCAACATCGACATTGGCACTGGCACATTATGTAGCACTAGCAGTAGCGACGCAATTAAATCAGTTCCTGACGCAGCACTTGCACAATCATCATCAACATCATCATCATCATCATCGACCTCTACAGCAGTATTTCACAAGCACCAATGGATCCGGGATATGAGGAAATAGATTTATTTATTTAACCATGAAAACTATACTATTATCTTACAGCAACTGTGATAAGAAAATGGGTACAGAATTGCAAATTTTCGATAGCTAATTTTAAGAGCTGTATTATAAGATAGAGATGCTGAATATACCACCCGAGGTAACGAAAACTGTTCAACTACCAAATGAATTGTTCCATATTTAATACTTAAAAGTCAGTTATATTTAAAAATCAGATTGAGATATGCCTGTTCCTCCAACTCTCCTATCCCCCAACAACTCTGGTTGAGAAGATACTGAAATCTCGTTATTCTGCTATTTGGCATCAGAGATTAAAACTTATTTAATCGCTTTCTCCGGTCTCTCTCGTCTCTCTCTCTCGTCTATCCCGTCTCTCTCTCTCTCTCTCTCTCTCTCTCTCTCTCTCTCTCTTGTGTTCTTCAATGTAGAAGGTTCGATATATATATATATATATATATATATATATATATATATATATATATATTTATGTCTCTATATTATAAAATGTGTATTTTATGATACCACGATGATATGATTTTATGATTATATAAGATATTATTTATGCCTATATATTTATAATCGTAGTCAGCTTTCTTGGTAAGTAAGACCGTTTGAACAACATTTGATCTCACATTGAATGTCAAACCTTTCGAAACCTACAAACACTGTAAAAATAAAATTCCCCAAACTCTAAGATTTCCAATCATATGGAACAGCCGAATCAAATATCAAATGTTATCAGTTTGTAGGAAAGGTGTCGAGGTTAATGCAATGGGGAACAGGAAGCATGGTTGGCGCATTGCGAAGCTCAGTTGGTTCCTATTGAGCTCGCGCTATCGATTGAGATGAAGACTAAAGGAGCGACGCCGTAGCTTATAAAAATTTATCGATTTCTAGAACGGCTTGCTCCGTCTTTTCACATATTTCTTTTCTCTCGCGATCCAGTCTACGTGCAATAAGATTAGAAAACATTTAAGCGAGTATTGCTTTTACACCGTGTTCAGAGTCTGCAGGAGACTCCCCTGACATTGCCTTATGGCGAGGAACCGAACATTAAATTTCTATCTTTACTGATTTATTGATTGAATATGGCAGATAGCATAAAAAGGTTTAGCCAATTGCTGCAGCTAATGATGTAAATGAAATGATCTGACTGCAATATTCGCGATGTGGTGATGTCCAAAGGTGAGTCAAATGAAAATTGTCAACTCTGAAAACTGTTAAAGAATTATAAAAGAACAAATCTTTGAAGATAATTTCTCTAAACAATTTTTGTCAATGTTTAAAATACTTTTAGATCAAATATTGCGGGAATTAAGATAACAGATCTGAAAGATGCGAGCTTCAGTTGAGCTCATCAGAAAACTGATTTATTTCTATTTCAACTCATGAAAGATACCAACGCCAGAACGGGCATTCGGCTGGTGAGCGCTTAGGCTCCAGAAATTGCTACAAAAATTCAAACGAATGGAAAAGTCTCAAGTAGGGGATTGACTGATGATATGATGCAGAATAGAGAGGATTTGAGACAGTCTATTCGTATCACTATCCTATTGAAACTGGGATTCAAGGGAAGATGATGATGATGATGATGACAACTCATGAAAGATATATTGCAGCGATCATTCTGTTAGAAGGCAATCACTGCGCCGCTATCAACTCAATATAACTTAAATTACTGCCAGTGGTCACTATCAAAATACTTATAATACTAACAGTTACCACTGTCAACAATACTTAAAATACAAACAGTTGCAAAACGTCAAAAATACTTAAATTACTCATAGTTGCAAGTATTAAAAATACGTAAAATACTAACAGTTGCCACTGTATCATTAATCTTTTAAAATACTAACAGTTGCCATTATCAAAAATATTTAAGACACTAAAAGTTGACACTATCAGTAACACTTAAAATACTAACAATTGAGGGAATCCATTGCTTGTTTGCTGGCATCAACTGCTACCAACACCAGAGTTTTCGCATCAGCTTGCTCTGCCATTTTCAATGTCGTCGAAGTAATGCAAGATTTATAAGAAGGAGTGGACGAGGGAATCTGATTTATGGCTCAGTTAGTGGAGTAGGTGCAAGTGAGATCGTCGACGAGTGGAAGGCGGTTAAGTGGAATGAATGGCAATCGACAACTTGCATGAATTAGTGTTCACGGGTAAGAGCAGCACGCTTCTGTAAGCAAACGTTTAGCTGTTTATTAATTTTACAACTCTGTAAAATATAATCACAGCGTTAAAAAAGTTGGTAAAGCTAAGGTTAACGTCAGTTTCCTCACTCGAAAGCGATGTCAGCTGTGTAATCGTAGCTGTGTAAAATAAAAACGTTATATATATAATCATAAATGAAATAGAAGAATAGAATCATGTATATAACAATAATGATACAAACACCATGCAGAGCGCTACTGTCGTCCATGACAACATCGCGCACTATTGCGACAAATCCAAGCCAGCGAGTAAAGCGAATGTTCAAAACGGGTGCAAATACCTAAATCCAGAGAATCAGTTCAAATATTTATTTTAAGTTTATGCCATTAAAATCTATCAGTATACAAGATTGAAATAACATCATATTGAGAGCGAACTGCGGCATAAATAATGCCATAAGACACTGATTGATTCCCTCAAAATTATTGCGCTTCATTATAAATATACAGCATCGACCTTTCGTAGATAAAGCGGGTTAAAATCTAGATTTAATTTATGGCTTCTGAGATCATATCTCGCAGAGGGGAAATTTAGCAAAAGCCCAATTTGCTAAAAGCTCAGCTTTGTTCTATTCTTCAGTTTCTCTGACACAACGTCTAGCTTGTAAGAACGCTATTTGTTACATTTTCAAGTGGTAAAAACTACGATGAACTACGGTATATAAAACTACATAGGTAAGAATTTGTCACAATACTGAAACTGATTCACTGTATTGCACTGCTAGAAAAGAGACGCGTTTTGTTAAACTGGACTTGCGCATATACCGAGAATGACTGGAAAACTATCTCAGAAGTCAGATAACAATCTAATATAACACGGTGTGCTATTACTATTGCATTTGCGGAAGGAAAATTATTGCTATGCGTGATTGCTCAGCAGAGAAATATCTATTACTGAGCAGTAGAATTATAATTAAGACCAATTATTTAATTCGCTTCTATAAAGTATTAATTGCCTGCAATGTTTTGCTAAGTGACAGAGTCATACTCAGAGTCCGCTCCATACAGAGCACGCCATAGACTAAACAGTTATCACTTCACGGAAGGCAATGTCATATCCATTCCTTATGCATTTAATAGATAAGGAATATGTATTTTGAAGTGCTTTCCCTTTACCTTCATCAGCTATTGCTTAGTCGCCTCTTACGAGGCATGCTACAGTTAACGGCCGGTCTCTTCTTCAGTATCCCCGTAACAAAACCGGAAAGTAGTAATTACGATTTAGAATCATTCGAGAATTAAAATATTAATTATAATTTAAACCATTTTCCGATGTGGAAAGGAAGGAGGAAGTGAGCCTTAACAAGCATCAGTGCTTCCTGACCCAGCAGGGGCGGATCCAGAAATTTTTTAAGGGGGTGCCCGAATTCCTTTGTTGAGAATATACACATTTTTTGCTTACGCCCTGCCTTCTACGGGACATGTGGCGCAATCATAAAAAATGCTGGGGGGGGGGCTCTCAAAATGTTTTCACTACTGAGCTCGGCTAGTAGAGTGAGTGTATCTTATCCCCCCACCACCACTCATACCCGTACTAAAGTGACAGGAAAACCTAAAATGCATAAAATCCTTCGTTTGTATTGGAAAAAATAGGTTGATTTTTCACCTCTAAAGAAATTCAGTTGATGATCTGGACGAATTGCAAAAGTGACCTAATTTTTGCTGTAGGAGGGGGACTTAAATCCCTCCAGCCAAGGCTGTTTGCACCACTGCTCCGGGACAGAGTTTACATAGGCTATTTTACTAGCACCCGTTTTCCTCATCTACAGTTGTTAAAGTGAAAATTGAGAACTAGTGAAACGGTCAACATTTTTCGGGCCCCTTCCATTTAAAGGGCTCCTAGTATACAAAATATGGGCCCCTAGTACCATATTGAACAAAAATGATCTAGTGGAACTGAGTTCCCTCTCATACCCCCCCCCCCCCACCCTAACCGCTACCCTTACAAACATACTGACACAGAGAAATTGCCATAGAAACAATGAAAATATAGTTTAAAATTTGTTATCGTCGGGTTAAGGAGGGGCGAACCCCCTGCCCCCTTGAACCGCCACTGTGACCCAGTGTGCCTTTCTGTTATGTTATGTTCAGTAAAGTTATTAGGCCTATTTAAAATTTGTCTTAATATTTTCATCTTTAGTGAATAAAGGTAAAGTTAAAAGAGGAAATTCTTTCGAGAATGATACTAAATAAATTAGAAATATTTAAAAAACTCTAAATATTTATAAACTTAAACTAAATTTTTATGTGTACCTCAAGCTAAATTTTTAGCTAAGGTCAAATTAAATGAATCTTAGATGATATACAATTGTACTGATGTAATTACAAGAACCAGTAGTATATAAAAGAACAAATACTAAACTTTATAGAACCAATATTAAATCTAAAAATAAAAATTTTAATACAAATTTTTAGAACATATAATAATAATAATAATAATAAAGGTTTAACGTCCGTTTCCTCATCCAGGGATGATGTATGAACAATTATCCACTCAGCACTGAATATGTATTTAAATAGAATTTTAATTTTTTATAGATATCTGTGTTTTTAATGCAAAGTACTAAATTGATGTAATTTATACAGTAACGTTTCAAAATAATTCCTACTATAACCTACAATCCAGTAACCTACTGGGCATGCGTGTATATGGGCGACTATTGCTATGCTATTAGATTGACTACATACCACAAAATTGTATGCCGTAGCAACTAGCTCGACAATTGAAAGTTCTAGTATAAAAATGTGAATCCTGAGCCTCACATTAATGAAGACATAGCTTGTAATATTATAACTATCTACAATTGATATAAAACGCATTTGGTTTGTACAGTAGAAGAATCTTCTTTCTCATTTCACAATATATTCAAATTTTCAGGAGAAAAATATTTATCTACAGGAATACTTGACATACACTAGCTACCGCCCAGAAAACTAGCTTACATGTTTTACACTTCGGAATACGCTGCAACTTTTCCACAGCTAGTGACCGACTAAACTTTACTTAAATTGTCACATTTCATGATGATACTTCTAAAACAAATAAACAATGTGTTAATGTCATCTTACTTCATCACACTGGTTGCAAAACGGCTTCAGCTGCCTCGTTTTATATCCTTCGAAGTTACAACCATTTCTCTTTCTCTCTACCTCTCTGTCTCTCTCTCTCTCTCTCTCTCTCTGTCTGTCTCTCTCTCTCTCTCTCTCTCTCTCTCTTAATAGACTGTTAAATTGAATGCCATTTCGAAACGATAGAATGATAAATTGTGTCCTACTTATATACCTCAAAACATATACGGGTATAATTATTTTATAGATTAACTATAGAAACTATGTGATAGTTCCAGAGTACAGACGTTCAGTGTCTCACGGACTTCGTACTACATGCTAGCCTAAGACCATCCTTCTGATATTGCGTGAAAATTGTAACGAGATAGAGAGAAAGAGAAGAGGAGAGAGAGAGAGAGAGAGAGATAAGTGGAGAACACTTCAATCACGATCAGCTTGAGTGCAGTAAGGCCATTCGAACGCTTAAATATCAGCGGCTGATGTAGTTATAACAGAGGTACTTCTGAATTGTTTCTCGCATCGCTAGTGTGCATCGAATGGATAGAGTGGACAAGCTGATTGAATTTATGCTCACCAATCACTGATGGTGCCTTTAGCATTCAAAATATTTGCTAAATGGAGTTTAATATTTGAAGCCAAACTAAGCAATAGGTTGTACAATGAGCTGACATACAGTAAGTAATTAATTATTAACGGAGCAGTCTCACTCAATGAAACACAACTTTCATAATTAAAAAGAAATAATAGGGATTGATTTTTTGATTTAGGCAGAGTTGTGTCATGTCCAAATTGCACATCTCGTCGACATTTCAAAAACTCCATGTGGCTAATGCCTGAATCGTAATTCCGATGTGTCTGTTTGAGACCAGTAAAATTTGTAAGTAGCTTCACTAAAACGATCTTAGGTGACCTGAGAAGGCGGGGGGGGGGGAGGACGAGAGAGAGAGAGAGAGAGAGAGAACAAGATCAAGAGAGAGAGAGCGAGAGAGAGCGAGAGAGAGAGCGATAGAGAGCGATAGAGAGCGAGAGAGAGCGAGAGAGAGCGAGAGAGAGCGAGAGAGAGCGAGAGAGAGAGAGAGAGAGAGAGAAAGAGAGATCATCACAGTTTTGCCTTAAGGACATGTATTTGACTTTGAATATTGGTAACTAAATTATTCCAGGATCTTTGGTCGCAGCGTAATAGTAATGAAACTATTTGAACAGTGTTGGTCTCATCGCCGGATAAATGGTTATTATGGAATTGTCATAAAGATAAGTTCAGTAACGATTTAATTTTGTGTAATTAGATGTTCTCCAGTGAGTTTCATAAAAATCATTCAAGATGCTAGCCTATAGCGCATCTTCTGCTGGTTTTAAAATTTCTTCTCCTTCAAATCAAATGCAAAGCAAATGTGAGCTGCCAGCTGGTGAAGGGTTTGTGATTGGGAATTTGTTTTGTAACAGTTGATGATCGATAAACTTTCGAAATTCAAAATTAAACTACGATTTTAGCTACGCTGATAACATGCGAGCATTAACATTATCCTTAAATGTGTATTCAGCTTTAATTACAGAGGGATGGGCATCGAAGTTGAAAACACTGGCGTAACTAAGACAGATGAGGCATGGGGCAGCGGCCCTTAGGATGCCACCTCAGCTGTCCCAAAGACCGAAAGCAGTTAGTATTCTAAAACTACTGCTGTAAGTAAATGATAACGCTAATTCATAAACTCATGATAATTCATAACTTTTCTCACGATGATGGAAAACACGATCAATAAGTTTGTTGCTGTCGTGCAGCTAACCACAAAAACTGTTGAATGCAACTATTTTAGGTAATTGAAATTGTTGGTGACGATTCTTATTTAATTTTTACATAACGCTAATTTTAAATCTATCTTTAAATATCGTGATTCGTATTACCTTCTATAAGTTACCGCAGCGCTAGGATGATCGTAGGCATTATCAAATGTATACAATTGATAATTAGGCAACAATTCTTTTCTCATTCTGATATTTGTAGGTCTCGGATGCCATCTCGTCATTTTAAGCTGTCACCCTAACGTCACCCTAATGTGATTCATGAAAAATAGTTGACTACGATCATGGTTTAGTATACTAAGCAGCCTTCTTTTATAGAAGAACTAGAGAATCTAGACTAGATTTATCCTAGCGCTGCGGTAACTTATAGAAGGTAATACGAATCACGATATTTAAAGATAGATTTAACTGATTGAGGAACGCTTAGTGCACCTAATACCTGCATTTTGGCTGACCAGGCGACCGAATCAATTAGAATTACGACTGTAAATTAACTCTATAATATGCATAATTCATATTCTGGGCGAGAAATTTACTAATATCCATCCAAGAGATGGATATTAGTCAAGACGTCCAACCCGACCATCGACGTAGTTGAACAACTGATCAACCAAAGCAGCAGTCAGACTAGACAGAGTGATGATCCAGTTCTCAATGAGAAATTCATGCCCAACATATTCAAATATCTAAGATAGAGTACATATCGACTCATTGCTTGTTGATTTAAATTGGCATTTGATCAACTTTAGCTTTTAACGAATCTTCCAAACTCAACGGCCAGCTGGCAACAATCGTAAATGATATAGTAGTTAAGGGCAGGGTTTAGCACGACCGAAGTTAAGCAAGGTCGGGGTTGATTAGCTCAGAATGGATGATCACATTGAAATCCCAAGTGCTGACAATATTGAATGAACAAAGCCTACACCAAAGATGTTAAAAGATGATTCTTAATTCCATACGGCAGCAATCAATGCCCTATAAAAAGAAAAATAACACTTAATAACCGTGTAACGAAGAAGATAATAACTAAGTCTATAAAAATATAAACTAAGTAAGGAAACTCTGTGGCAATTCCGGTATGTTGTATTTAACCATACAAAAAAGGTTTACTGGTCTGGAGTTTATAAGTCTTCTAGTCAACCCGGATGTGCAAATAAGAGAAAGCTCTACATGGTAATTAAAACGTTCAGACATACGGAACAAACAGTCCAACGAATAGAATAGTAGTCTGATGCAAGAAGAACTTAGACAGTTTCCAGCGAGAAGGAAAGCTAGGCGTCTTTAGAGTAATTAACTTACAGGACCTAGTAGATAACTACATGGAGGTAAGGCAACTGCCCCAGTAACATCTTTATTAGACGATTCTTAAAAATCATAGGCAGTGTTCAGTTGATCTTTTCTGAAAATTTCTTGGATTTTGTTTGGGAAAGTCAGTGAGAATATATTTAATGAATTCTGTACGAGTTGATACCTAGTAAGTACTACCCGGTTATGTTTAGAGATGTAAAAGCAACGCAGATGCTAATTAGTTTCTACAACTAAACTTTAAAAATTAGTTCAACACTAACTGATAGTTTGATGCATTTATGAAGCTCCGGCCAAAATAGCACTCGTGACATTAAAATGTTATTCAGAAATATAATGACAAGAACACAATTTCAAGTCTGATTTCTAGTCCGCCTATGACGTCAGAGAGAGTCCAAGTGATATCTAATAGTCCAAATATACATGTGTGCTTTCAAAATGTCGAGCGTTTAAATATCCCCCTTCAAAACAATGGTTTTAATAGTACTAAGAGAGCCTGCATCTTTCAAATGCAGCAAATCGTATACACGTCAGGTAACAAGCTGAAACCATCTTGTCTTTACAGTCCACGTATGAATGAAATTTCTGGTCATGGCTAACCATCTTGCACTGTTTTGCGTTTCACTTCCACTTTGTTCTTACATACGCAGCCGCATTCTAGTGATGCAGATTATCTATATCTGAGAATTCTAGTGATGCAGATTATCTATATCTGAGAATTCTAGTGATGCAGATTATCTATATCTGAGAATTCTAGTGATGCAGATTATCTATATCTGAGAATTCTAGTGATGCAGATTATCTATATCTGAGAATTCTAGTGGTGCAGATGATCTATATCTGAGAATTCTAGTGATGCAGAATATCTATATCTGAGAATTCTAGTGATGCAGATTATCTATATCTGAGAATTCTAGTGATGAAGATTATCTATATCTGAGAATTCTAGTGATGCAGATTATCTATATCTGAGAATTCTAGTGATGCAGAATATCTGTATCTGAGAATTCTAGTGATGCAGATTATCTATATCTGAGAATTCTAGTGGTGCAGATTATCTATATCTGAGAATTCTAGTGATGCAGAATATCTATATCTTAGAATTCTAGTGATGCAGATTATCTATATCTGGGAATTCTAAAAAGAACGTTCATGACAATGCCTTGGGGTAAAGAACTTGACTACTGCAGCAGATTTATTATTGATATAGTGGATTGATAATTAATAGGCTGGAGCCGGTGGCGATTTTGTAACGGCACACTGGGTCAGGAAGCACAGATGCCTGTTTAAGATGCTTGTTTACCTTTGATTTCGGTAAGATGTCCTACCGCGTATGTGTGGTGTTAAAATCCTGGGCTCGTATGCCACTGATGTTGCAATCGACATATGAAATTGATGTTAGCATCAGCTTTTCAGCTTTAAAATATATGAACAGTGTGGAAATTAAAATGAAACTAATAGTAAATACAATAATTAAGGTTCTAAATATAGAGAGCTAGGGTTTGTAATATTACAGAATTCCAAATCTGAATAACACTTATGTAACTGTGACATAGAGTGCTATAGACTATGACTAAAAGCTGGTCACAGACATCGCTTTCGAGTGAGAAAACTGACGTTAACATTAGCTTTACCATCTTTACTAATAAATCTTCACAGAATTAGAGCAGTAGTTGCGCTGCTGTTACTGCTTCTTTTAACTCTACCGTTAATCGCTGCTCTGGGAGAAATAACTCTGGGAGTACGAACATTCCCTCGTGCATTTCTGTGTTCATCATGTTCATATCTTACTGTGTGTCCACCTCTTTCACCAACAGATAACATCCGACCTTCATCTTCATGACCTAAATCTCTTTGACCTACATCTTTCTGACCTAAATCTCTTTGACCTACATCTCTCTGACCTAAATTTCGTTCACATCCTTCTTGACTTTGAGTTCTATAAGTTGATAGCTGACTTTGTCGCGAATTATTAGTCACTGAGCTGCTGTTTTTCAGAGTTAGTGCCACTCTCCTGCCTATGTAGTCATCAACATTTCTTCCACCTGCGCCTCCACCAATCCCGTTTCCATACACGCCCTCCGGGTCGTACAGTGACGTCATGAGCACGTGATCGTCGTGACGTCTAAAATCTCCACCAATCACAGACGCGCATGGATGATGACTACATCTTGTGCGCAGTCGAGAGAGGGCGTTACGGAGACTGCGCCTGAAGTTGTTAGACATGAAACTGTAGATGACTGGATTGGTAGCGCTCTGTATGTACGGCAGTATGTGGATGATTAGCTAAATCACAGAAATCACAAGCAATAAAATATACATGTCGAAATGTAGATTTTAACTATTTGAAATCGCTGTATTATTGAATAATCTCTTTAATAGATTGTCTAATTTATTTAGTTGCTTGTTTTTTATTCGTACTTAATCAATCAGTCGTCAACGTACTTTATTCGTACTTAATCAATAAGAATTCAACGTCGGGTTCTTCGCTATAGGACAATGTCAGGGACGTCTCTTAAAGAAAGCTCCATATTGTCGGAGCAGAAAACACGAAGGAGCGTCTGCCATGTCATGGCAGAATTAATGTTTAGTACAGTGAGAAGGTTTCTACTAAAGGAACGAAGACTACGAGAGGGTTTACAGATTAATACATATCAAATATATAGGATAGTTTACCATAATTTAATAAAATTAAATTTAATTTAAATTTACTCCGTAAGTACATGAGAGTAGTATTTAAGAGAGCTATTAAACTCTAGATAGCGGTGGTTTCGATACTAGATCACAAGAAGACCAATTTTTATAGGTTTTCAACAGTGTTACGATATTCAGACAATTAATCAATCAATCAATCAACCAACAAATCAACCGACCAAACAAGTAATCAAGCATTTAATCAACTTAATAAACCCAGAAATCAAGCAATCAGTAAATTATTCAACCAGTCAGTTAATCAGTCAATAAAAAATTATAATATTTTAAACATTTAACTAATTCATGTTATAATTTCTACGACCATCGAAGTTTACACAGAGATTTTGAATTACGGTGTATATGATTCCGATTGGTCACACGATTGATCATACGATTGGCTATGTAAAATGGAAAAATAGTTCAAGGAATTCTGCTAAGCATCGTATATTACTGGAGTCCTGTATAGGTAATTACATGTATTTACTTATTTATCACCAGATAGGAGATTAGCCTACCTACTGTGCTCAACGTCTTACTTAAAGTCTAATGGATAGGGTCGATGCTTTGCTAAATTAGATGATACAACTAGGGTAGCAAGGCCTAGAGATCCGTAAAATTAGAGGAAAAGTGTAAACTAAAAGTCCCAAGCGAATACCAAAATGCTTCCTTTTAGATCATTTAGAGGATTCATGATTAAATATTCATATGGTTCTTCGGAATTCTATCTACTGAAGAGCGAGATTATGATTTCATAAATTTATAGGAATTAAGATGCCAGTTTAGTCTAGCTCCCACTTAAAGTCAATTTCGCGCAAACAAATGATTTTCTCTTTCTCGCTCCCACATTCCTTCAAGTAGAAGGTCCAAAGTAGCTACATGCATATTGACTTAGAATCTGCTTTCTCAAACTCTAACTTTTAGTTCAAGTTAATTCACTTTCAATGGTTTATTCTAAAAGATATTTCCTGTTGTTCTTTTCGTTATTACTTTTCATTTCTTTTTCTGTTCAAATTGCCATGCATTTGTGTGGAGTAAAGGTGATGTATGGAATTGCGTTATGGTTTGAAAAGCCATTATTTGATAAACTTGTTGGTCCGGATAGAGTGCTCACCCGAGAGTGTGATAGTATATATCACGTAGGAAATTGAGACGATCGAGATATAAATCTTTGTCATTCTAGCAAAACAAGAGAGATGATTTATACATCGAAATGAGCCATTATAAACTGACGAAATAAAGCCCCTTGTGCTCAAAGTATCGAAGTTTTGATCGATGTGTGTGAAATAACTGCGCAGTTTTAACACATTATAAAACGGTTTTCATGGCGAAAAAGGTTTATATAGATAGATGTACTTAGTTCAGAATTTACAGACGAGAACTTAAGCAGGAGATTAATTTAAAAATATAATTAAGATACACGTATATTAGAAATATTAGAAATTATTTACTAGATATTATTCACATTTTTTTCCATTTTCTCCTTAGGAACATACTCCTCTTATTTCTTTTTCGCTATGTAAAGGACTGCGCAGTTACCGACCACACGTTCTCTTCGCTCTATGTATTAATTTTACTGATGGGATATGATGCTGCATAATAGCTGGTAGTTGAACGTTTCGCCTGAGACATCCCTAACATCGCCATCTTGCGAGGAACCGGACGTTAAATCTTCAATTTTTGTACGGTACTGCATTTGGTAATTCATTAAACACAAATATGCTACATCATACAGCCGCTTTGAATTGATAATAACTGCGGGATTTCGATTCCACCCTACCATGACGTAGAAAGCCGGGTCTGTATGAAGCATGGAGAGATGATGTCTCTTCATGACGTTAAGAACCCACTTCGGTCCCCAGCAGCAGAAAAACACCAGAATAATCGTCAACAGCATTCGAATAACCTGCCAGGAAAATCAGATACTAATTACTTTGATTGCTATAACATATTCTCAAAAATTATACAGGCAAGTGACACGTTAGCAGCATAAACTAAAGGGTTTAGCTAGCTAATCGAATCGTCAGGCTTGAGTAAGAGAGCCTTTCAAAAGGTTTTTAAATTAACGTCTTTCAACCGAATGAAAAGGACACTTATTCTACACATTGAAAGTACAATCCTTAACGAAAAGCAATTTATTGAAAATAGATAAATTGAATCTAACCTTGTCACGGCAACGGTCATTCGTACACATATGCTACTTGATAACTGACATGCATGCCCATATGAAGCCAGTAGAGTAATAATAATAATAATAATAATAATAATAATAATAATAATAGTAATAATAATAATAGTAACAATAATAATAATAACAATAATAGTAATAATAACCGGCGATAAGCGAGAGACATTTTTTCTTTGGCAAAGGCTTTCCATGACTTTGCAAAGATTTAACGCAGTCTGCTTCAACAATTCTTAAGCCGATTGAAGACCTCGAGTAGCCGGGCGGCGATTCAGCACGTATTGCTCGAATAGTTTTAATCAAACCCACGTTTTTTATACCGGGGTAAAAGTAAAATAATAAAAATAATAATTTAAAAAAATAAAAAATACTAATTTAACTAAAAAAAAATAATAATAATTTGCGGCCGAAGCAGCTGCTAGCAGGAAACTCGTTAAATGCAACAAACTATGTCGTAAGTACATTTTTGCACCCATAGCCTTGGAGACCCTGGGACCCATAAATTCGGCAGGCACAGACTTCATTGATGTGATAGGTAAGAGGACTACTGCCGTTACTGGAGATTTACGCGAGAAATCTTTCCTGTAGCAACGTTTGTCAATGGCTCTGCAGCGATACAATGCAGTTTGTTTCCTTGGTACTTTTGGTGACACGGCATTTTGGACTGGAGAGCATGATTTAAAAAATAATAATTAAAATATAAAATAAAACAAAGAATCCCCTTCTTACGAGGTTAACAAAATAATAGTAATAATAGTATTAAAGGTTTACCATCCGTTTCCTCATACAAGGATTATATCAGGGACGTCGAGTAAGGTAGTACACGGTTGAAAGCTAAGCTGACTGATTGGGTAGTTAGTTCAACGGAAAAACGAATACTTTCACCACCATATTAAGCAAGATATGAAACAATTTCACTAGATGCTAATGACCAGTAACGGGCTTTAAAAAACCTAAGGTAAAGCTAAGGTTAACGATAGTTTCTTCACTCACTCGAAAGCGATGCCACTGAGGATCGAGCCCATGACTTGAGCCCCGCACATACTGATCCGCGGTCTAGTGTCTTACCGACGTCTCCACTGGCTCCAGCCATTTGCAAAGTCAGTAAGACACAAATTAATTAGTAAGGCAGAGCCAGCTTTATGAAGTAGATGCAACATGCTAAAGCTACCAACAAAACATTAGCTACAATTTTCGTATCGAAATCATGTCGGTTGCAAATTGAGCACTTGATTTGAACCATGCACCTATTGATTCACAGTTTGACACCTAACCGATCATACCATTACCTCCGGACAGCAATAGATCGCTCAGGCGTATAAATAATAAATCACTAAACGAACCTGTTTTCTCGATTCTCTCACATCACAGCTTCTATCCGAAGTGTCAGAACTCAACTGACGGCAGGTCAACCCGTGATGGGAGGGTGTCATGGACGACGAGCGAAATCTGTGCAAGCCCTCGCCGCAGCTAAAAGACAAAATTATAAGAAACGGATCATACGAAGGCAATAATGTAGACCTACATGTTTTGACTTCCCTGATATCAGCTTCTGGCGAGAAACAGGAGGCAGATCTTAATTGCACTGTGTTTTATTGTATTGTATTACATTATATGTATTGTATTGCGTTGTATTGAATTGTATTGCATTGATTTGAATTGTATTGTATTGTATCATATTGCATTGCCTCCTACTGTATAATATTACATCGTACTGTATTGCAGTTCACCTCATTTTGTGAGGTGGCATATTTTATGTGAAGTCTATGATAGTAAAGTAGATCAGACTCTAAGTTAATGAAGTTTCATCAATTAATATTAACAATAATGAACAACAGGGATTATCTATTTGTTTCTGTCTATTCTAGATTTAAACAGAGGAACTCATACGGCTGGTGATCGAGTTGATAGCTTTCTTGCCAGATAAACAGAAGCATACGGGTTCAGAACCAAGCCAGAACGCTTTACTGTACTCTTGTGGTAATGAATAGTCGTTAAATGTCAATTCATAAATGTTAAATGTTAGAATGTCCTAATAGCGTAGGAGTAACGTCGTGAAGTTTTAAAAGACATATACTGAGCTGAATTTAACCATCGTGGGTTCGAATCCCTGCTACACGCTGATCAGAGAGAAAATCTCGGACATTCACTGGACTGGTTGTACGGAAAATGGTCTAAATTAACTAACGGTTTGAACATGTGGTATTAAAAATGATAGATAATATTAGATATAACAGCAATTAACAACACGCATTGTAGCTAAATGATAAACATAGTTGATCATTTAACTACAATCCGTTTTTACTTAATTCTTAAACTTAGCTTTACTTCTTAGATTTTTCTGGATAAAGAAGAGTCAGTTATCATCGCATTGATTTTTATGTTTTCCAAGAAAAGGTATCTCAGTGCTCTCCTGGACTCATCGGTTCGGCTTCCGCATCAGTAAAACTCCTTTCGTCTATTGTCCTAAGCGCAACTTAGATATTCGAGCGAGTCAAGTCAATGAAATTGTTACTTTGGTCTAAAAATATTTTGTGTTATTCCAGTTTTATTGTCGGGTGAGTTTTATGATTCTCAGCTAATTCTCCGTGGTTGTAGTTGATAGACTTTCATTGCTTCACAAACAAATGTGGTTATAACTGAGAAAGAAAATGTGGTTTAATATAAGTTTGAACATTTGCTACTATTATCGACATTTGTATAATATATTTCCTTAAATATGATGTTTGTTAGGGAAAGGTATATTTCTGGGACGTAAAATATGCAGAAGGCATATTTAAGAACAGTTAACATAACAACAAACATAACAAACACTGGGTCAGAAAGCACAATTGCTTATTTAAGGCAATTTTTCCATTTATAAAAATTGAAGTGTTAAAATTTAAAAATATAAACAATAAAATATAAAATTGTCACGATTAGATTTTTCCATTTAAAAAATGATTGAGAGTACTTTATTCCTGAAGCGAAGCTCTTAATTAATTGACCTTAAACCTGATAGCAGTCGTATATTATAATCGTATAAGAGAATGAGGTTGTGACTTACACCAGAATGTCGGAATTAAAAATCTTTTTAAAGCTCAATACCTATGCAATAATTATTATTAATTGCAATAGTACTGCAAGACCGCATACTGCCGCATTATTTATGCTTGGTATATAGAGTATTATAGTTTCAGGTGGTTGCAGTAAATGATTCACCTAGAATTATTTCATTGCTACCACTCGCTAGTTAACGAGCCTCAGAATAATTTAGCGAACGTCTTCAAACCTTCCTGCTGAGGCATGAGTCAGCCTTGCCAGTTGTTTATTGCTGGCCCAAAGAACCATGATGACGAATGAGTAGCAGTAGATGATGATGATGATCGGAAGTAGGAACATGACGATCAGCTGATACCAGACAAACGCTCTGACGTCATGCTTTACACTGTCACCACACGTCACCAGTGTTACGTGACTAGAATCATTGTAGTAGAGAAATCTGGTCGTGTCCTGCAATCAATCAATCACTAAATCACTCACTATATCACTCATTCACTCGCTCATTCACTCGCTCATTCACTCGCTCATTCACTCGCTCACTCGCTCATTCGCTCGCTCACTCACTCACTCACTCACTCACTCAATCACTCACTCACTCACTCACTTACTCACTCACTCACTCATTCCAAAACTGACTTACTTCGGAACGGCAGCACATCAACAAAACAACAGAGTATTACTATGTTAAATATACGTGCTTCTGAAATATTATAGTCAAGCTGGCGAAAACTCGGAAATTCTCTGGTAAATACACAAATTAAGAAAAATTTGATATCTTTTGATTATTTATATGTCTCATGTTTTCTTTCGTCAATATTCATTATCATCATCATCCTCCCTTGAATCCCAGTTTAACTAGGGTCGGGATACGAATAGACTGTCTCAAATCCTCTCTGTCCTACACCACACCAACAGCCAATCCCCTATTTGAGACTTTCCATTCGTTTAAATTTTTGTAGCAATTTCTGGAGCCTTGGCGCTTACCAACCGAATGCCCTTACTAACGTTGATATGAATCTTAGTGCTATAGTCTTCTTCTACTACACGTGCAGTCACCGGTTGGGCAATTCTTCAAACAACCCGGACACAACACGGGAAACCCGGACACAACACGGGGAACCCGGACACAACACGGCTTTCTTTCGTCAATATTACTAGGGTTAAAATATTTTATTCTAGGATCTCATTATAGGCCTACGTATTTAAGTTCCCGTTATTGTTTAAGTAAATTTATTTCACAAAAATTCTATTTTAAAATTATTTTTATTCTTTAAATAATGATTAAACAAAGAGATATAGGGCCTAGTTGTGTTAATTATTAAATTGAAACCTACGTTTACATTATTTATTCTCTCTCTCTCAGTGCAAGGTCCATTGGCAGGTCCTTTGTATTTAAGGCCTCCACTCTTCTTTGTCTTCATTTTTCCTTTTCATGTCCACATATGAGCGGATCTTTTAAATTTAAAATCATTTAACTTGATCTCCCATTATTCCTGGAAGAATTATACTAATGACGAGGTGCCCCCTATGCCTTCCTTAGCATCAACTAACATTTACCGGGTAGGAGAATCTTTCCTTGAGAAAATTATCCTGTTTACCCGTATATTATCAATTTTTTAGTTTAATAATTAAGGAATTGTAGATAGAAAGGTGACAATAAAATTTCCCAGTGGACAGTAAACGTCCTGCAAGAAAGGCCGAGTCAAGACAACCTGACACAGATGGGCATTGACGTTAAGTAATTGGACATGTCTCCTTCAAGTAACGATTTTAATCCTGAGAAATCCTCGACTTGCCAAAGAGTGCTACAGTGCCTGAGAGTGTCATGGATGGAACTGTAATGGATCTCGTTGTTTTCGCCGACTCTTTCGTCAGAAAGACTTCAGAGAGTTATAAATGTCATTTATATTTAACTGTATTATTATAAAATCAGATGTCACTTCTGTCGATCCTATCTATCTAATTTCCCATAATATAGTTTACTAGGCCTAGTAATTATATTTCAAATACTGTAATATATCTGAATATTTATAATTAATTGCTAATACTGTAAATAATGATTAACTGTAATTGTATTGAAAGATTTAATTTAATTTTATAAAGTTATTTTGAGTCATCATCATCCGCTTCCCTTGAATCTCAGTTTAACCAAGGTCTGGACACGAATGGACACATTTTTCTCATTCGTTTAAGAAAATTTTGTAGCAATTTCTTGAACCTAGGCGCTCATCAACCGAATGCCCTTTCTGAAGTTGGTTTAGATCTTAGTGATTTGTCGCCTTTTACGACACTTTCAGTCCAGAAAGCTACATGTAGGCATATGTTAGTAAAACTCAATACTGCTATATGTAATACAAGGAAAAATGCTATACTTTAAGAATAGGGTCACGTATGTTATTAGATGACTGAGTACAAACCATATAGCAATGACTTGAAGCTGTCAAGATTTATCTGTTGAATTTGATTTGCTAGGATTATGACTGAATATCTGTCAATGGGAAGAGAAACTGTCGAATTTGTGCTATTTGAAAGGAGAATAACCGACTGAAGAGATATGGCTTAAAGTCAAAATATTCAGTGAACATTAAGCTGAGCTTTACTGAAGGCTAATACGCAAGAGCAGCATATTGAAAATAAGTTAATTGTTGTTAGATGTGTCCTTTTAATCATTTATTCACAATCACTTATTTTGATCTGTAATCTGCCATTTAATTGAACATCATAATTAAAAATCTATAGCGTTTCGAAAAACATACTGACTTTTTGTTACTTGTAATTTATCCAGGCAAAATGCAGAATAGACACTAATTTATTTTCATGAAAGAGACAGCTTAGAAGAGGGCTCTAGAAATTCACTTTGGAAGCTACAAAAATATTTCGTATTAAGCATTTTGTATATAATATTAAGTATATTTTATTTACTTATTTATTAAACAAGAAATTAGATTTAATATACGTGTAAGTAAAACAGTGCATTGTTTGTAACTAACGAAATTTATTTTAAATGTTACGCTTTGCGATAAAATGGTGATCTTGAAATTAAACAGTGACATTTAGATAAACGGTGATAATTAATGTTTTGTGCTTTGAACCTGATGAAACGAGACATAAGCCTAGAGACTTATACATGTAGCTTTAGTTTTAGGAATTTCCTTTCCTTTATACGTGTACATGAATGTACTAGACTTTTACTTCATCTAAATCCTAACGTGAGAACTTAAAACTTAGGATTAGATATGTCACGATTGTATAAATTTATATGGATTTTATGGCCAGAAAAATTGCAATACCCTTCAAGATATCTAGCAGGATTCTCTAATTTCTCTCTTCTTAAACTACATTTTAAATTTAAGTTTCGATTCTGATGACATTTACTTTTATGAGATTTAAGTCTACTTTCTAATAGCAATTAATTACTTATATCCTGCACGTATAGGCCTACTCCATGCAAATGGAGTTTTGTAGTCTTTTAGCACATTTATGGTTTCCATGTTAGGTATAAATTCCTGACGCATGAATGCTCAATGTAATTCATATCCTCAAATCAATTAGGCATATCCTGTAATTTGTCACTCTCAATAGAGATATTATTCAGCGCCAATGTAAAGCAGTTTTAATTTTATGATGATGCAAAAGTTGATATACTGCTATCCCTTTATCTTACCATATCATTTTTCATCACCTTTTAACTCATTTCTTTTTTAATAGTACACAACAATTAAAACAATTAAAACAATTTAAGCCGTGATTTCAATTCGTAGAGTTGGCCTACGTTTGTCGAGTGTCCAAAGTATTTAAATCGCTTATTAAATTATTTACGCATAATATTTATTCTTGAACTTTCAGATAGATCGATGAATTATGCGAATTTATAAAGGTGAAACTAATTGTGAAATTTCAGCTATATTCCACTGAATGAATTACGATTATATAATATTTATTACTCTCAAATCTGCACTGATACAAGTAACTCTCGTCTGTTACTCAGATATGATAAAAAACTTCCACTAATCATGTCTATAAGGTTCTCTTGTCTTACTAGAGATGACACTATCTATGTAAGCTAGCCTTTGTCTTTAAGAATAAGACGAATCTCTTTCAACATAGTTAGCATATCATTCGAACACCATCTAGTTAACAAATGCTGTTAATATCAATATTGCCATCAAATATGGCATTTCAAAACATTTCTCAGAAATTAATCACATATTGTAATAACCGGCAGCGTAATTCTCTTGCTTAAAAATGCTTTATACTGCTTGAAATTCAAGCATTAATACCTCTTAAAATGTATCTCTCAGCAGCCGCCTTTGAAAACCTCTTAACAAGACTTGGCTTATGCAAACATATATTCTTCCTTTAAATAATAATTTCAATCTTGTTTAATGAAATCAGAGAACACTTTGCTACTTATTTTTCAAATAACAATCATTATGCTTGCTACTCAGCAGACACCATTATCTGAGCTATTCTATAATGCAAATAACTAATAGCCAAAGACTAATTAATTAATGAGTATTGAGCAAAAAGGCTAATGTTGATGTCGGCTTCCTCACTCGAAAGCGATGTCAGTGACAGTGAGTCCAGGATTTGATTTCCTCAAATACTGATCCGCGGTCGAATATCTTACCGACATCGCCACTGGCTCGAGCCAGTGTCGATGAAAGAGATGGCCTAAGTACAGAAAGTCACAAAAGAAGTGACAATAGCCTAGCTAATAAAGTTAGCGTTTTAAAGACGTATTGGTTTACCGTATAATACTATTCTTTCAATATATGTAGTGTAAATGTATTATACAAAATACACAAAAATAATTGGCAAACTCCGTCACTCAAGTAGCTGATTAAGTTACGAAAATGCATCACGCACGGGAATTTCATTTACACGAATTTACCTTGCAAACAACGGGTGAGTATTATTTAATATATCTTGAAACGAAAGATTCAGGTATAATTTTCGCAATTTCTTATCATGCACGCTGTAAGCTATATTTATTTGAGTATTGTGTTGAATTATTTCCTTTCCCAAAACATATACTTATACGACCCACTATGCTAACGAAAATCGGTGCGTTGTAGTTTTAATAATTCTAATTTTACAATAAATGGACTAAACTGAATGACTAAGTTAAACTGATAGTTCATAAACGGTTTGGGTTCAAATTTGTTCTCATATTTTTGCACTAAGATCACTGACTATAGGATTACCGATGCCTTTATCGAACTAGATCTTCTGCAAGACATATGACATGTTTAAGTAAATGCACGAGAATATTCACCAGTTCTCTTTCTTTCATATATATACATGTATGTATATATATATATATATATATATATATATATATATATATATATATATATTTGGCCTATGAGATAAAAACTACGAGCTTAGTGATCCATTTTCAACCTCCTTCTTTTCGTACCAAATTATTTAAACCCTCCTTCTGATTTATGTGCATCTCAAAATTCGTTTTAAAAAGGTTCATGTTCCCAGAAAGTTGGACTTTTAAGCAACACACTGATAAAGAGAAAATTGTCTCTAAAATACTAACCGTTAAATTTCATTTAGAAAAACATTATCGTTGAGGGACTTGAAACTTGACTTATTAGGGAGTTGAAATTCCACATGACGTCATTAAGGACTTGATGGAAGTGTCTCGATGATGACGCTGGCAGTGTCCAGGGACTTCCTACTTCATATCAGTTACAGCGTCGAGATGGTCGTCCTGGATCATGTTTACGAGGTCAACACTTCTTAATATCTACCTTTTTCTTTTTATTTCCAATATTAATAGTAGTAGTAATAATAATAATAATTATTATAATTATAATTATACTATTAATACTACTACTACTGCTACTGCTACTGCTACTGCTGCTGCTGCTACTGCTGCTACTGCTACTACTACTACTACTGGGGCTGGAGCCAGTGGCGACGTTGGTAAGATACCCGACCGTGGATCGTATGTGGGAGTTTCAAAGGTACAAACCATGCAAATTCCAAAATCCAGAAAATTAGTCCAAAGATGATAGATTTGTCATCTTTCATATTATTTTTGTCGTACATCAATGCACCATTGCGTTTGGAATCGCCCAAGCTAGGACTGCGAAAGTTCCTTGTTCTCTTTCATATTTCCTTGTATATATGACTATTAGCGCGTAATTTCGTTATATTAAGAAGACTAAGATCAAGTTTAATGTCAATTTCCTGTCTGGAAAGGATTTCAGTGGCGGAAAGATGCTGGATTAGCAGAAAATCCTCTCTATAACATTACCCATTAACGGCTGAGTTTCCTCCATTCACGCGTCATTTATTTCTGGTCTGTATGTTTGTGATCCGGCGTCCTGACTGAGCACTAGAGTAAGGTAACGTCGTTAATATTGTCAAGAAATCGTACTGACTATCTGAGGCCGCTAATAGGAACTCATGTAGTAGTCCGGTAGATAGTGCAAACGTCTTAAAATAGGAGTTTAAACTTTCGAAATAAAATTTACCTTTGTGAGAATTAGCATAAGAAAACTATTTGTAACATACTAATCTTCATTTAACATTTCTAAGACATATTATTTCATTTTCATTAATTTTTTCATTTAATTTTAAAATTATTTCTTCTTAGAAAAAGTCTTCTGTAAGATTATATTGTAGAACTGGCACTAACATACGTATGTTCTAAACAACATCGATGAATTATTCTAAACGATTAAAAATGAACTAAAAGTAATTAGTTGCAATTTTGTGAGAGTTAAAAATAATATCTGCATGTAGCCCTACTAATTAAAAAATTTAAATATCATTGTTCAGATAGTACGACTTTGTATACACATTACATGCAATCTGGGGTCTCCTATTTTTCTTTTTCTTACTTTATTATTATATTTAATAACATTTTTTTAAAGTTAGAAGAATTGGTATTGGAAAGGTAAAATTCAGATTTAGAATTTAAGTCCGAAAGTGTCTTAAAAGAGAATCGTGAATATTAAATAGACTGCCGTTGCTCATGCAAGTAAGGTTAAAGACTATAATACAATTTCTTGTCATAATCATGCCATTAATTCAGTATTCATTATCTACATGTATAATAAATATTGAATAAATGGGGTCATAGAAGGTAGAATCGAAGGAAAGGAGGCAGAGGCAATTAGATGATTTAAAGACTCAATCATATGTGGATATGAAGCGGAAAGCTGAAGACAGAGAAGAGTGGATGCGTTATTTATCATGGACCTGCCAGTAGGAAGTTCACTTAGAGTGAGAGAGATTAAGAGAGAGAGAGAGAGAGAGATTATATATAATCATGTCATACAATGAGGCATGTCACTGATATTCTGGATGACAGTTTTACCAATTATTGGCAAAAACGGTTGGATTCAAAACCACAAAGTGCCTGTCTTGAAAATATTAACCAAGCACGATTGTCACAAGTGCATGGTACTCAGAGTCTGGAAGAGTACCCATGTTCTACTCTAAAGCTGCTGCTTTCCTATTAATAGTCAAGTGACGGAGCATCGCTGGCGATTGCAAAATATTTCGATTAAAACATCATTTGTGCAAACACGTGCGTCTGTCTTGACAAGAAATGAATATACTACCATGATGATGAGAGGCGGGGAAGAGATGACAGCAGCGCACAACCACACGAGTAGAACGATTCGATAGATTCTTCCAAAGCTGCACCAGGACCTGGAGCGAATGGGATGAACTATGACGGCGTATCTACAACACAGATCATAGTACAGTTACAACATAGTATGATTACAGCATAGATCATAGTATACAATAAAAAATAATTTGTATTTATAGTACATTCAAAAACGGAGTTGCTCTTCTGAAACTTGTATAACTGGCCAATCTGTAGATAAAAATAAGGAAAATTGGCCACCCCATCAACTATGATTCCTGTAGTAATTGGTAAAATTTTGATTTGAAAATATTAACAATAGCTTGAGATATTAAAACTTTTTGCAGTTGTTGTCACTTTTTTTACTCACCCTGTAGTTACTACATAGAATCACAGATAATAGTATAGTTACAACACAAATCATAGTATAGTTACAACACACACAAATCATAGTATAGTTACAACACAGCTCAAAATATAGTTACAACACAGATCATATTGTGGTTACAACACAGATCATATTGTGGTTACAACACAGATCATATTGTGGTTACAACACAGGTCATAATAGTTACAACACATATCATAGTATAGCTACAGCACAGATCATAGTATAATCACAGCAGAGATCATAGTATGGTTTCAGAACAGATCATAGTATAGCTACAGCACAGATCATAGTTACAGCTTTGAAGCACTGGATTTCTTCAGTGACGGCGACCGACGTCAGATAATGAGTAACCTGAAAGTCATATAATGCTTACTTTAGTTTTGTGTAGAGTTTAAGTCCAGTTTCATCACCTCATGCATAAAAACTAGAACCTCGATGCTATTACAACTGGTAAGATAGCATAATGTGTTGCATTGTGAAATTTTATATATTTAATATATATTTTGACAAGTTCAAAGTCCAAATTTTGTCATCTTAGAAAGGTATTGACTCAGCAAATGGCTGGAGTTTTGTACTGTAAAGTTTAAATGCATGAATGGAATTTCAATACACGTTAATTGAATATGAATAATACATAACAATTGCTATTCCAGACATAATGTGATGAGATACCTGATTATACCTTCTTCGTACACGCCATTTTCTTTCGAATTTATTGTCAAATTACAAATTTATGACTTTCTTTCACATCGCCTTAAAGATCAGAACAACTCCTTAAATCGCCTACTGCATGTTTATTTTCACGTTTGCTAGCAACTGTTGGTAGCTACATAGTACCGAAAATATGAAATTATAAACCTCTTAACTCCCATGTATTAATCAACTATGATTTTAATAAAGTTCAATTATTACTAAAATTTATTTGATTACAAAGAAATTAGATTTACATGATTTAATCTAGATAGCTTGAATTGCCTTTATGAAGCTGATGGCTATTAATCTTGAGCCATAATTTGAAAACTATAAATATCTTTTGTAATCTGTCTAGTGTAGAGACAGTGATAGATGGTCCAAGCATTCAAGTTTTCTGGCTAAGATAGTGAGACGAAAATACTACTACTAAATTTATCAAATATTGGTACAGAACCCTTTAAAAATGTAACTTTGCTTGTATCATAAAGAGGCAAGCATCGTCAAATTGGCCTTTATTGTTTCACTTGAACAAGCTTAATCCATTTAATCAGATTTATCTGAGAGTGTAAGACTAAATTTGTATATGTTTGCGGGATTCACAATGTGGTATTGATGTCATTTTTCGCACGTCAATCTTGTTCAAAACGAGCGAGTGGAGAAGTTGGTCCGTGTTTACTAAGCTTTATGCTGCACAGCTTGCTTGAGTTGCACTGCTTGCTACAGCTGCATTGCTTTATGCAGCACTGCTTGCTTCAGCTATACTGTTTTATGCTGCACTGCTTGCTTCAGCAGCACTGATTTATGCTGCACTTATGCATCACTACTTGCTACAGCTGCACTGCTTTATGCTGCACTGCTTGCTTCAGCTGCACTGCTTTATGCTGCACTACTTACTTCAGAAGAACTATGCAAAACATCTCAAGCAGCAGCTTCAAGTTTTTGGACCAGGATTGAAATGAAATTAGTAGGATTATCAAATTGAAGTTGTCGTTGCTCTTTGTTATCTTTTGTACACTTAGAAAGTTCACCTACATGTAGAATTAATGGTAAAACAGGTTCTATCAATAGATTTATGAAAAGTAAAAATTTCAATAGGGCCTGATCGTCTAAAATTTTACAACTTTATTTAATAATTAATTCACGGGTTCGATTATGGGCTTACTTATATTAATAATAATATGACTGCATTGAGTCTCGAACTATTTCACAATCATATTATAACAGAAATTAGAAATAATAAGAAACTTAAATATAAGTCAAATTTGTATTATTGTCAATTCCATCCGTGTTAAAATGACATCTTTGAACACTAAATACGCATAGTTTTGTTTAGGCAGACTATACAAGAATTTCTGCAAGAACAACTCAAATTTCATCATTGTAACTATTACAAACTAACGACTAGTATCTAGTAGGCCCATAACAAATTTGTTCTACGAACTTAGAGGCTTGAAACAACACCTTATAAACATCCTGAACGTAATTTTAAATCAACTTTATTCTTCACACTATTCCTCACTGCGCCATCAGCGTGCATGCCATACAAAGAGACAAACAACTCTTTGCTTTCAACTAAGCTGCCTAACTTCAATTCAGTCAGATATCCTGTAATTCTGCCACCCAACTCATTTCAAGTAGCACCTCTCAGTGGAGAGTGCATATCGAAGTTTTTCTACGTATGCCTCATCCATGCGCAGCCTAGAAATTTTTCAAAAACTTGTCAGAAATATCAGCATAGGGCTCAAATTTTAAATCTTAAAAATAAAGATTGAATTCATATACATGTATATTAAGTCAAGCTTTCTTCGAAGAGGCAGTGAAATTGAAATTATAGCTATATCAATATTCTACCAATCTATAAATGAAGAACTATCAGCAATTTTAGTAGCGAAGTTTCCAATAATTTGGGATATGGCGAAAACAACGGGGTTTGATGGGTATGGTCTATCGCTGCAGTGTTACCAGGATGACAATTTTACCTGAGCAATGGCAACACTGTGGGGAAGTGTATAGTGAGGAAGAAGGGAAGTGACCATAATATTGTTACTTAGATTCGGATGATTTTTATATTAATCAGATTAAGACTTTCATTTAGTTAATAAAAGTGACACAAGGTGATAGTTCGTAATATAAAATTTTTACGCAATATTAAAACGTCGTGGCGAAAATAATCTTTAAGGATGTTACGCATCACATCCGCTTTCACGTAAGCCATAAGGGAGTTAAAGATCCATGCCTCTGATTTCTGCTTCTATCTAATCTCCAATAGTTAAGATCAATAGATTTGACTCCATTTTGTCGAGTTTGTACAGATACTTTGTTTTTTATACTGCTTCATTTGTACTTTTTGGACCGGCTTTCAGATTATTGAATTTGCATTTCTATTGGAAGTTTTATGTCCGTCGGCTAGCCTTTGATTCTATAGTGATATTGTTTGTCACAGCAGCAGCACTCTTACTGCTGCTGTTGTTGCAATTTTTGCTCATTTTTATTTGATACAGTGACAGATAAGTTAATACTAATCGTCTACCCATATTATTAACGTGCTGAAGAGTGCTCCTGCAGGCCTCCTCTGCATTTCTCAACAGTGTGGGACACGCACAGGAAATAAATTGTGTGATTAGTTTCCGGCGCAAACCCAAAGACTGGTATAACATTCATGAGCTTAAAATAGAATATCAATCCCGTGAATCCACAATAGAAAATTAAACAATTCAGAGTACGATATAGCAAACGGACCATATCCAAAACCGAAAACTGGATAAAATTCACCTCTCTTTCTCTACAGCGCTTTGTCAAGACATAGAATATAGATTAGGCCCATATATATATATATATATATACATGTATATATATATATATATATATATATATATATATATAGTATATATATATATATATATATATATATACATGTATATATATATATATATATATATATATATATATTATCACATCATCATCCATCATCATCATCAACATACCTTGAATCCCAGTTTAACCAGGGTTGGGATATAAATAGACTGTCCCAAATCCTCTCTCTCCTACACCACACCACCAGCCAATCCCCTACTTGAGACTTTTCTATTCGTTTAAATTTTTGTAGCAATTTCTGGAGCCTAGGCGCTCACCAACCGAATGCCCCTTCTGACGTTGGTATCGATCTTAGTGCTTTAGTCGCCTTCTACGACACGTGCAGTCACCGGTTGGTCAATTCTTCAAACAACCCGGATGCAACACGGGAATATATATATTATATTATATTATATATATAATGACAGGTCCATGGTTTATAATGATTCCACTCTTTTCTGTCTTCAGCTTTACTCTTCATGTCCTCATATATGTATGAGTGGGTTTATATGACATCTAACATACCTAATCTCGGCCTGCCTCTGCCTCATTTTCCTTCCATTCTACCTTCCATGACCTGTTTTAATAGACTTTCCACCCTTATCATGAGTCCTGTCAAACTATTCTTCCTATATATTTATATATACATATATCAACTGTCCGTCTGCACCAACTCTCTCCAGAACTTGTATATATATATATATATATATATATATATATATATATATATATATATATATATTAGTGCACTGCCTACTTGCAGGTTCATGGTACATGACGCCTCCACTCTTCTCTGTCTTCCGCCTTCCTCTTCATTTCCACATATGAGTGGGTTTTTAAATTATCTAACATACCTAGTAATATCGGCCTGCCCCTGCCTCTTTTTCCTTCCATTCTACCTTCTACAACCTCTTTTAATAGACCTTCGCCCCTTAGAATGTGTCCTATCCATCTCTTCTTCCTATTTCTTAATACATTTATCAACTGTCTATCTGTGCCAACTCTCTCCAGGACTTACTCATTTGTAACCTTTTGAGTCCAGCTAATGCTCTCCACTCTTCTCCAAATCCACATTTCCAATGCCTCCAGTTTCCTAATATCTTCCTTCCTTAAGGTTCATGTTTCACATCCATACAATAGCGTGGTCCAAACCAAAGTTTTCACTATCTTTATCTTTGTGTCTTTCTTTAGACTTTTGCTAATAGTTCTTTTCTACTACCAAAGGCCGCCTTTGCTTGTGCAATCCTACTGCATATTTCCGTCTCACATTTCCCATCATCGGTTATAGTACGACCCAAATATTGGAAACTCCTTACCTGTTCCAATTTCGTATAAACAGAAATCGAATATATATACATATATATATATATGTACATATATATATGTATATATATATAAAGACCTCTCTCTCTCTCTCTCTCTCTCTCTCTCTCTCTCTCTCTCTATATATATATATATATATATATATATATATATATATATATATATATATATATATTACTCCTGTTTAATTTTAATGGTCTCTGAAATGAAAAAGACTCGTCGAGCTTAATTCTATTTTAGCCGGAATATGCAGCAGTAGAGTGTATTAATGATAAAATACTTTAAAACTGTAGATTAAAATTAAACTATTAAAATATAAATTTCTTCTGCAATAGTGTTTTAATGTATATTGCAGCCTATTTCGCATTCTGCATATTAAACGAATAGAATTATTTGGTAGTTTTCAGCATGCAAGCCTCGGTATTTTCTACCTAGTTGCCAAGAATATGTGTTCATCATTAGCCTAATTAATATTTATTAGATTACGAATGACACAATTTCGAACTCTAATATGACCATATAAATTAACTAATATAAGTAATTGAATTAACTATTATAACTAACTAAATTTATATAACAAATAAACTATATAATTAAATCTAAATAAACTATATTATTTAAATTTAATTAGTCAAAATATGAATGAGGATAAAAATGACATTACAGATTATACAGCATTGTAACTGGAATATGGTCTAAATCCAAATGATTCAAAAAGTCAAATAAAACATAAGATATGGAATAAATTTGAGAATATTTTACATGCTAGTAATTAAAAATGTTTTTGAATTGTGATAGTTAATGTCGCATGACGTTAACATGACTAGTGGTGAATGTGTATATGTGTATACATATATGGATGTGTATATGTACATGTGTGTGTTTATATTTATATGCGTATACATGTATGTGTATGTATGTGTTTATAGATCTATGTGTATGGATGTATGTTGTGTGTTTGTATATATGTATGTATGTGTATTCGTTTGTATGTTTGTATACATTCGATATTGGTCGCACATTTTGCTATTCACTTTTTGTCATTTAACAATATTGACAATTTGCATGTTACTTGCTCACTTGATAGCTTTGCAATTTTGTCTTTGTACTTGTCTACCATTGAAGTGGTGAAATAAATAATAAATAACGAACTATACTATAATTGTTTATTTTTTAAATTAGTGTTGCCTGTCTCAACCCTTGTTGGACTTTGATTCTAGGGAAGGTGAAGATGGTGAGTATCTACATGTACTTGGCTATTTGGCTTTATCTACGACGCTTTCCCTTTCTTACATTTGATTATATTTTTATGATAGGCGGTCAGTACGCTTTTTGTCAGCCTACTGTGCGCGGGCTCATTATGTTCATTTGATGTAATCATTTGATTTAAATGTTCATGCTTTTGTTCGTCATCATCTGATCGACGTTTCACATTCGTCTCTATACTTATTGTAATTTCGGAATTTTCGGAATTTTTAGGAAGCAACAATCTTGTGACTGTGTGTATTGCTAGGCAAATGGTTCAAACATTCTTGGTATTTAGCATCGAATCTTTTCGTGGAAAAAGCCAGAGTTTTAACTGTGAATACTGTGAGGGCAGTTGGTGAGGGCAGATGCATTTAGCATCATTCAATTCTTATTCTATAGCTAGGCAAACAAACCGAGTTTCTGTCCACGCTGTGTTTATTCGGGAACAGAAAAAATAAGTAGCTCATATTGACTTGAGACATATTGCATTACGAATTGTAAGTTGATGGTCAGAACTCTACGTGGACAAAATATCAATACCGTCCTGTTATCAGGTTATACTTGATTTAATCTACTTAAAAACTAAGTTGCTTTTGTTTTTAAAACTAAATCTATAAAATAAATAGTACGTCGCCTGTTAAAAAGGTCGCTGAAAAGGTGTTCATAATTTCTTGGCAAATTACTCGTTAATTTTGAATAGATTCGATAACTATCCGGTTCAATGTATTCAAATGTGTATATTAATTCCTATACGGCTTTAGGTGTCTAACAAATTAATTCTCTTACAAGCGATATCCAATTCGAAGACATCTGTTTAATGTAATTTCGTATCATGCTCACCTTTGACTTACTAATCAAATAAAGGTCTTTATTTACAAAGACTTGTTAGTAGCATTTGAAAGAGTCACTTGGCACAGAAAGTATGTACAGAGCTTAAATTCAATTATTCTCAGATTTGGAGGTTCAAGACCAGGATAAGGTTTAACTTCTAAGTTACCTCTAATCATCTCCTTTAGACACAAAATCGTAACTACTTCTGTAAGATGTATTTAAAAGAAGATCTAACAGGAATTAACTGTTTTTCTTTGCCGTTTCAGTGAGTATTCAAATCTCTCAATTTTTCTTTTGTTCTAAAACTTTTATGATAAACGGAATGCCTTACGCTAAGCTTTCCCGTTATAGATGGCACTCGAAAAATTCCTTTGTACTTTTAGCCACCCAAGAGAGTTACATCCTTATCAAAGAAGGACAAAGATGTGTTAAAATTCTTTACATAATTCAACCGAGCAGAGACTCGTGCGAGAAATATTATTCACGTGATTATCATAAGCCCTCGAGAGGGCGTATTATTTGACGATGTGGAACGCGCTGAACTGAAAAGATAACCTCTTCACGGGCTTAATATCACACTCGGAGACGAATCTGCTTTTTATATTCCTCGCAATTCGCAAAACAAACGTTACAATCGATCGCTGAAGCCGATCCGTATCGACAAACCACGAGGCTGGAGTGCCATCGTAACACACATTTGTTCTCTAGTGCTTTCAAGCACCGAATCCGTTTCACATTTTTGCGTTATAAAAATATCGTAGCATAGATTTGTGCGTCTCGATTACTGTCTATTCATTATTGAATAGTTAATCATTATGTCTGATCGGAATGGTACGATAAAGCAATTGTCTAGAAATACAATTTAAAACAATTTAAATACAGCTTAGCATAGCAATAAAGTGTGAATTAGGTTGAACTGGTTTTAACGTCGATTTCCATACTCAAGGGATGGTAGCATACCAAGTCTGGAGCTAAGTGAAGAACCAGTGTGCTTCTGGTTAGCGAGGGTGTATGCTATTAACTTGGCAGTCCAACAGATAGTACACTGTCCTATATCCTATATAAATTATCTATAGTCGACCGTATATCGACCAAATGAAAATTAAGCGATTTTAAAGTATTTTATGATTATAATCACAAAACACAGATTCTAATACATTATAAGATTTTCTATTGCTGCAATACTCAACTTTAACTTTACAAATAAAGACTCCATTATGTTCTACCGGGTTTAATTGTTAGATAAAGTGCTAAATAAAAATAGCACTTAATACTTTAATATGTATTATTAAAGCATTAAGTTTAACTAGAACTCATTAGATACTTCCAATTAATTCATGAATTGCGTAGGCCTAGTTTTCTACAAAAAATGGCTCCTGTAAGATTAATTTTAGTAGTTGTTAAAGTGCATCATATCTTTTGAGGTTTGATAGTCGCAAAATGATTCAATCTACATGTATCATCCATAATTGTAATGACACAATTACATCTTTTTGTAGTTACCGTGTCCTCTAGAACGTTTACTTTAATTAATATTTCCACTAGTCCCCTACTACTATGTGATTAGTTTGTCGCACTAATTAAATAATTAATTATAATTAATTATAATTATATTAATTATGATGCGAATAGTTTGTTGTTCTAGAGAGTCTTCAATATTTATACAAGCAATTGAGTCGGCAAGAAAAATCCCAAACTCTATTATGTTTGTGTGCTTACTTCATTATTTATTGTGATGTATCTAACCACCAAAGAATAGACCAGCCGTAATCCATATTATTTTACGAAGCAAATGAATAAGAACTGACAAGTCAAAGAAACCCACATGAAAAGCTATATTTTGCTTGCTACATGCTACTTTAGAAGGAAGCATAACAGCAGACAGTGAGTAGAAATAAGTACTCTGAACATGCCACCTTTTTGCAGAGCACACTGGCTTCATTTAATTTTATCTGTCTGTGGATTTTTAAAGTTTTGCTGTCTGGAGTCCTCAAATCTTACAATAAATATTTCCTTTTTCTTACAACAAATCTTTGGAATCGACGACAAGACTTCGAGCAGTAGCGCGCCAAATCATTTTAAATAACAGATTTCATACCTGTCGGTGATCGATAGACAAAACCATTCTGGGGACGACAATCTTTCAAAGATGCACAGGACGCATTTATTCAATACAATACTTCTAATATCATCCGCTGTGCGATGGAGTTTTTTTATTTGCACTTGCGCTAGACAGACAGTCGATCCTCTGAGTAAATAAGTTTGATCTGATCGCATTGAGACTGAGCTCTAGAAGCTGGCGAGATCGATTTTAGTCTAATTTTTTTGTAAGATAGACAGCGAAAACTTTGTCAAAATTAAACAAATAAGCAATATTGCTATCAATAATTGTGAATTCCCGTGCAAACTAATTGAAGTAAAGGGATTCCGGGTCAAGACTAGTGGTAAAACCTTATCTAGAGAATATACAGCTAAATTTAATTTTTGCCGTTAAATCTTAAAACAGTGTTAAAAATTTTGTTGATTGTTAAAGTTGTCAAATTTCTTAAGTTTGTTTTATACGTAGGAGGTAGTGCACAATTCGTAGAGAAAGGAATCCATATCGAAGTGCACAATTCAGGCTCGTACAGGTTAAGTAACATAAAATACATGTATATGTTTACTTATTAAAGCAGGATCGTCACCATTTCATAAGAAGCTGCTATAAAAATTAACATTTTGTGTTTTCTTTCTCTAGAAACTAACGCTGCATACACACAGGATTAAAGGAGATCTTCGCTATGATAGCAATTTCTACCTTATTTTAAAAATAAGTTTTACTAGTTACATTTTTTCTGAGCGAAATATTTTGTTTATACTATATTTTCAATCTCCGCAAAGCAGAAATACAGTAGGCTTATATACTTAAAAATGACTAGATGATAGTAAATCTTTGTTAAAAGGCCTAATTGAGAAACTAACCTAACGTCAATGATATTCACCTCGCATTCAACCTACGTGTACCTAAAGCGCAGCTTTATCTAAATTCCATAGAAAATGGATTCTATTTTAAACTTTTAGAAAGGTTAAACTCTGGACACTCAGTCTTGTCTTTCATTCAGATGGGTCTACAACTTTAGTCATTTAGGGCTTCAAGGGTTTTTCGCAATCAACAAGCTCTCGATTAGGTTTCAGGAACAATTATCTTCTCGCGAATGGTTTCCATTTTAGTTCAGTGCTATTTATTTAGATCCAATCGAATAACGTGCAAGCTAAGTTTGTTTAACTATTTCATTCTTTCAGATATCAGTCTTATAACATAAATGGTGACTTAAACGAAAATGGATTAGGGTAAATGAGATTAAGAAAATTACTAGTTAATCTTAATATCTCTACATTTTAATTAAAGTAAAACTAATTTAACGGCTTAGAACCTACAAATATAATTCAAACGCAAATGTACTTCAACTACGGTAGTTGATTAAATAATATAGAGAGTATAATGTAATACTTTTCATTTACTGTATAATAGTCTTATACAGTAAATGAAAATAGTATATAATATTATTCGCAGCTCTATATCTTAATCTGAATAGCATTAGGCAAACTAATATTTAGATATATTTACATTATACGCTACATAGATATGAAGACATAGATGTGAAGAACATATGTTTTATTATTACACGTTTACTGCCGGAATCAGTCCAAAGGGACTAAGAATTTTCGATCTTGCAGCGTCACGCTTATCATGCTAGCCGGCGTGCTACGAATAAGACCATCAGCCTGTGCGAGACTTATGAATAAACGAGTAGTCCATAGGTTACAAATAAAAATTGGTTTACTGAAAAACCTGAATATCATTATTTTCCGATACGAATCTTTTATATAATAAATCTTACAGAGCTAGTAAATTGGATTCATTCCACACAAATCCCGTCCTTTACTACTCTGCCGTAAACAATAAAATCTGTGACTGGTAAAGAGGAGAGCTTATGATCCAGCACGTTCAAATCTTTCTTCTTTACCTCTTCATCTCCGCCGTGATATCTACACAAATAACAATCCCCTATGAAGATCCGTATATACGCTCTGGAATATTTGCCTCGTTCTGTATTGAGTTACTCATTAAACTAAACTGGGCCGATGAGTCAAATGCTTTGTAAATGTCTGCAAGGGTTTAGTCGCAGTATCAAATGAATTAAACGACGATGTTTCAGTGCGATGAAACGAAACTGTTTAGGAATATAATTATGTACATTATTTATCTCAAAGAGTCTATGAATCGAGTAAAATAGGAATATAGCCATCAGTCAGTAATTATTGATGAAACCTATGTAGAAAACAATCCATAAGCCGTAAAATGATTATTTATAAATATAATGTAGCTTAAATTAATACAATATCTTTGAAATATTTTTTTTCATAGGAGTCTACAGAAATTACAAGACAATCGAAGAAATGTCTTTCTCTCACAACAATCTCTTTTTCTTTCTACCTCTTTCTACCAGCGGATCTAAGATACATTTTTAGTTGTTAAAATCGACCTTCAGGTTCAATATTTATAACATTTCAACATCTAATATGGAATCAGCATAAATGTTGATTCTATTCATATACTTTGAGCAAAACAGAGCTTGCAAATCTCTCTCTCTCTCTCTCTCTCTCTTCAGTGCACTGCCAAGTGGCAGGTTCAATGTACATATTCATATTCAAAGTCTGCTTTTTCGCTGCATAAGATCACTTCTCAGATCAACATGTTAATCCCTTCACAAAGACTATGCCTTATCCATACCTTATGTAGCCTATAGCTTGGGAAAATATGGCTTCTGAGGTGGTTTCCCGTTGCCTTCCTCAGTTAGGTGGATTAATTACCATTTAATCCTGGGGGAAAATATTTCATGGTGAGGTGGGTCCCCTCATGTCATCCTCAGCTCCTGCCTTTAGTCGCCTCTTACGTACAAGCGTCAAAACTATGCATTCTGAAATAGTTTCATATTATTTAATGAAGCGAAATATAAGAATATAAGAAATATAGAAAGGCTGTTAATCAAGCCAAAACTGATTCTAACATGTCAGTTTCTAAAAAACTGGAGAATAATCTTTTAGAAAATAACAATAATAAATTTTGGAGATGTTGAGAGGGTTTTTTCAACAAAGGAGACCCTGACAAAATAATGAAAGTAGATGATTTAGAAGATCCCGATCAAATCGCTAATCATTTAGCCCCGAGTTTTGAAAAAGCATGTTTGCCTAATTCTGTCTCAAAATATAATAATTTCAAAAATGAATATCTAAAGAATAAGGTTAGTAATTCGACAATAGATAATGATTGATGACTTGTTGGTGCATAGAGTTATAAACAACTCAGGGCTGAGCAAATCGCCTGGTATTGATGGTTTATCTGCGGAACATCTACTATTTGCGCACGGTTCAATTATCTCAATTCTTCGATCCTTATTTAACATTATGATGCACACAGGAATAGTCCCCGATGCTTTTGGTGTGGGAAAAGCTATACCAATTCCTAAATTTAAAGGATACAAAAGGAATGTCAGAGCTGATGATTTCAGAGGTATAACTATATGTCCAATTATTTCTAAAATTTTTGAGAAATGTCTGCAAAAATTTATTGACGTTGAAACTTCGACTAGGCAGTTTTGATTCAAAAAGAATGCTGGTTGCATAAATGCTACTCATACTGTAAAGAAAGTTGTCAGCTAATTCAATAATAGAAATAGTACTGTCAACATTGGAGTAATAGACTTATGTAAAGCGTTCGATAAATAAATAGTATGATCAATAAATTATCGATAAATAAATTAGTATGGTATACTTCATTTACTTCGAGGAAAAAAGGTTAATAAAAATGTTATAAATATACTCGAAAATTGGTTTACGAAAAGTGAAACTTCTGTTAATTGGACTGGATATATTTCTCGATATGTTCCTCTTTTGTCTGGGGTTAAGCAAAGTGGAATACAGGCGCTCATTCTTTTTGCACTTTTTGTAGACAACGTCTTGGATATACTGGACCAGTTAAGCTATGGTTGTCGAATAAATTTCCGTTGCTGTAATAGTTACATATACACAGACGATTTAATTTTACTTAGTATCTCTGTAAGCGACCTACAGAAATTATTTGATATCTGTGACAGGGAATTTGATAAGTTAAATCTCCCCATTAACATATCTAAATGTCGTTGTTTGCGAATTGGACCACAATATAAGGCTCCTTGTAAGCTTTTGAACGTAAGAAAAGAACCTATTAGCCGGATTGATAAAATAAAATACCTATGACTAACGATTGTAAGTGCAAAATATTTCAAATGTGAATGGCACGAAACCAGAGGAAAATTTTACACCTCGGCTAACATTATATTGGGCAGACTGGGAACGAAAGCTTCAATCGATGTTCTCTTAAAGCTAATTCGTATGCAGGCAGTGCCAGTTCTGCTTTATGGTATTCCAGCTGTACAACTGAATAAATCAGAAATCGAAAGCTTTTCTAAGGCGTACAACAGTGTCTTCTCAAAGATTTTCCTTACATTTGATAAAAATGATATTTTATATTGTCAGTGGTATTTCGGTTTTTTGCCTTTGATTTATTATGTGAATACCGTAGGTTTACATTTCTGCATAATTTAATAATTAATGATAAGTTAAGTGCTAAGCAGCATTTGGACTCTCCCGATTACAAAGATTATTTAAACATTAAAAGTAAATTTGCCATAGATAGCAATGACTCTTCATCGAGTATTCGTTATAAATTCTGGCGCTATTTTAAAAATGCTCTGTTTTAACTATTCTGCAGTTTGTGGAACATTAAAATTGTTAAATTTTTATGTGCAATTTTTTATATGTATTCTGTTGTGTCACATTTTGCAATGTAATTGTATCTGTGCGTGTTTTCTGCCAAGAATTGGTGAATAAAAGATTATATTATCTTCCTAAAGAATTGTTAACTTTGCTAAGGCATATAGCCTAATACACAAACCAATTACATTATATGCAATAACTCTGACAGAGAACGGGATCGAGATGTTTGCAATGGTGTTAAAGTATAGAGGTAACGGAGCTTGGATTAATACGCTGAAATTTATTAAGAAAAAACATTTTTTGTGAAATACGTTGTCGATGTGCCTTCAGATGAGAGAGCACAATTATTAAAATTAACGAAGTTTTGCATAGAGTTATGCCATTTTTAAATGCGCAACTATTTCCTAAATTCTTGGCGTCGAATAATTAATTTGTATGTAATATTTTTCTTAATGGAGAAACCGCATAATTGTTACTGGACAGGGTCAGAAATTGTAACTACAAGTAGACGTTGTAGACATGTTTACCGAGGCCGCAGCTGATTATCAAACAGGCAGCGGTAAAAAATTGATTAATGTTTTTCACAAAAAAATATTTTGGCTCCCTCGAATGTTTGCAAATATTAAAGAAAAAATAGCAAGTACTGACGGCATTTGCATTATGTGGCCCGTATTTAAATATTTTCATCTTTAATCTAGATGAAAGAAACTGTTATTTTTTAATCTTAAATACCTTCGAAGAAGACATTCAATTCTGAACAGCAGTCTACGACGAAATAGGTATCTTTAGTTTACTACAGAAAAGTGGTGGCAAAAATTGACTTGCTGGTTGGTCATTAAAAGATTTAGTTATAAAAAGTGCAGTAAATATATCGCACAGAAGTAATAATACATTTTGTCAAAATCTGTGACTGATATTTGAAATTTGTGATATGCAAGTATGTAAACTGGAATCTGGTTTGTTTCTGTTTATTCTCGTCAACTGAACGCAACACAAAACATATATACATTGTCGTATGCATAATTTAAAATAAATGATCCTTTCCACCAATGAGCACTTATTTCAAACATTACGATATGATCACGAAATATCATTTCGTGTTCCTCATCCAGATATAACCAGCAATAAGAAAATTAGAGTTTCCTAAGTCCACCACAACAGACCTCTTCTGGCTTTACTTACATCTTACATGTACTTTCTGGCATGTATAAGCACATACAAACTTACATTTTTATCAATAACCTTTTAATTTAATATACAGTAGACTCATTTAATCATTTAATGGCAGAAAGCTTCACTAACACATTAGAGAGAGAGAGAGAGAGAGAGAGAGAGAGAGTGAGAGAGAGAGAGCGAAATAGAGAGAGGGATATATATATATATATATATATATATATATATAGAGAGAGAGAGAGAGAGAGAGAGAGAGAGAGAGAGAGAGAGTGAAGGACTGAGGGAGGAGGGAGGGAGGGAGGGGGGAAGGAGGGAGGGAAGGAGGGAGGGAGGGAAGGAGGGAGGGAAGGAGGGAGCGAGAGAGCGAGAGTGAAAGAGACAGAGAGAGAGAGAAAGAGAGAGAGAGAGTGCTGGTAGTGATTAAGAGGGACGTGTCAATTTCTGAGGGGCAGATAATTATAATTATTGTATCAAATAGCTTGTAGATTTTTGAGGGGATGTCAAAGTTACAGATCAATTAACTTTTTTGATACTAGAGAGGATACAACTTTCCATATTTCCATACTAATACTCTGTAGTAGTATGATGCGATTTCAATAGATAATTTAAATAGTGCTTAAAAACATTTACTTTAACAACTCTTCTCTTCCGAATACTCTTCGTTTAAATGACATCGGCCTTAGCTTTTCCATCGCTTTTCCATAGCAATTCCATAGGCGTTGAAGATCTGCCTTTCTCATCTCTCTTTTCCATCCAGTGTCTATGAGCTGCGAACAGCAAGAGCATATCAGCACGTATTTTGCATCGTTTTTTAAAGAAATTATTGCACTTCATGGTAGCATATAATCTTATTTAACGTGTTCTCAGTTGTTTTAATCTAGAATATTTTATGCAGAATGTAACATGCCTGCGATCATATATGGGAAATGTATTATTAGACCCCTCTCATATTCTAAAATCAATAGCTACTCAATTATTAAAGATATATTCAAACGAAATTTCCCTACATTTGGTATAATTGGCTCCTGGTCAAAACCTATAAATTTTAAGAACATCAGACCACTTATGATTTTAGTGCTGAAAATATTTGTGTTCAAGGTTATAAAAAACACAGTGTACATGGTTTATATCCGAGTCGAGTAGGGCGCTAAGTCAGAGTCATGAGGAGCTCGGCATTGGTGACGTCTAAACTTGAGTGAATGAAGACGCATTACCTGATAAACTTGAACCTTTCAACTCTACTAAAGGCTCATCTCTCTCTCTCTCTCTCTCTCTCTCTCTCTCTCTCTCTCTCTCTCTTACCCTCCCTATCTCTTTCTACTTCTTTTCCCTTTCCAGTATCTCTCACTTTCATCTCTCTTATTTTTCCCTCTCACTCTCTCTCTCTCTCTCTCTCAGTTCTCTCTCACACACACCCTCTCTCTCTCAATTCTCTCTCTCACACACACTCTCTCTCTCAGTTCTCTCTCACACTCTCTATCCCTCTCGGTTCTCCCTCACACACTCTCTCTCTCTTTCTCGGTTATCTCTCACACATACTCTCTATCAGTTCTCTCTCACTCTCTATTCTACCTGACTCCGCGAGCTTTAGGTATGAAACCACTACGAGGATATAAAACACCTTGGGATTATTCATATTTAGTGCTTGTTATGGAAAATTGCTAAAGAAAAATTGGACATAATTGACCTAGAAAGGCTTGCGAAAGAAAACCGATTTTGAGAAACGATACCAACAAAATCAACCAAGTTTATCCCACAAGCTTCTTAAATAACTGTCAGTCATTAAAATATTTTTTATTTTAAGTATTATTGACTTAATTAAGCAAAATATTATTTAATTAAGTCACTTCACTATTTAATATTCAGAAAAATCACTTATTTGTTGTCCTTGATAAATTTAAAAATTAGAAAAGATACTTTCTATTCTCAAGAGATTGATCTTTTCAAGTCGGCAGTAAAACAATAAGTTCAGTCGATCGAGTTCTGAATAGGCAGGAATTCACAGCGGACTGGGTTAGACTTGGAAACTTTCGGAGCATGAGATTTATTCAATAATTCTTTCTAAGATGCTCCAGGTTGAAAGAGGAATGCCAAATTCTAAAGTAATACTAAATGAAAGAACGACAGTGAGTTCATAAATTATAGCCGTTCATTACACATGAATAATCTATTTATATTTATATGTAATCAAATATGTACATGTATATATTTGAGAAAGACATACACGACATTTCCGTGTTTTCAGGAAGATTGACAAATTACCCAAACATATTTCGCATCATAAATTAATGGATACATTCATTTTTGTAACGCTGACAAATTAAAGGTCACATGTTCTCAACGAATGACTTCAGTCACTCTCATTTCCAGCCCTCCTCTCCCTTCACGTTGTACACTCTTCACGCTTTACCCTCTTCACGCTATACACTCTTCACTATGTACCCTCTTCACTCTGTACCATATTCACGCTGTACCCTCTTCACTCTGTACCCTCTCCACTCTGTACCCTCTCCACTCTGTACCATCTTTACGCTGTACCCTCTCCACTCTGTACCTTCTTAACGTTGTATCCTCTTCAAGCTGTACTCCCTTCACGCTGTACCCTCTTCACGTTGTACCCTCTTCACGCTGTACACTATTCATTCTGTACCCTCTTCACGTTGTACCCTCTTCACGCTGTACACTCTTCACGCTGTACCCTTTTCATGCTGTACCCTCTTCACTTTATACACTCTTCACGCTGTACACTATTCACTCTGTACACTATTTGCGCTCTGCAGCGAGAATTTTATTCTCATTCTACATGTACATGTATATCGACTAAATGCGATAGATTGTTATAACATTTAACAGTGCCGCATTTCCGCAGAATCTACAAATTGATACTCAACAGAATTTCACTTTCTGGCTAAATATAGCTCACATAGCCCTTTAACGCTAATACAAACATTTTAAGGCAATAAGCCAAATTTATTTGAAATGCTCCTTTCGACAAAATAAGATATTTTACTTCAGCAATGAAAATTATATATAACCTCTGATAAACATAGTGCTATTCATTACGAAAACTTAAGGTATGATAGAAATTATCATATTGGTGTCCTCTCTAAAGGAGGTGACTAAAAATAACTCTGAAAATTACACAAAAGATTGATACATCGCTCCTATCTAATCATATTAGGCATATTCAGTCATGCATGGCAAAATGTTTGTTCGAGAGAGTCCATGACTGATGGCATTCGTTATTCGTATTTCGTTGTCGTATCGTTCAAAGGAATAACGTTCTAAACGTTTCATTCTCTACAACCTCGAGAAAAAAAGAAGTAACGTACTATGTCTTTCATTGTAAAGTTGGTTCCCTTATTATGTTCCAAATGCGGAAGAATATATCAACATTTAACATTTAATAGTACTTATCGTAGGAGGCGACAAATCAAAAACTGAAGATGGCAACTGGAAGCCAACTCAGAAGCCTTCTTTTTCCTAAGATATAGGCAACATAAGGTAAGGGTAGGACATAGTTTTGTGGATCAACTTGCTGATCTATGGAGTGCTCTATAAGGAGCTCTAACTCATATTTTGAGTATGAAGTTATACCATTGACATGCCATTTGGCAGAGCACAAGGGAGAGAGAGAGAGAGAGAGAGAAAGAGAGAGAGAGAGAGAGAAAGAGAGAGAGAGAGATTGAAAGAGAGAGAGACAGAGAATAGAGTAGGAAAGCTGACATAGTGACATTTATGAAAGAGGCAACATGCACAGAAATGAATACAATAATCTTCTGAAAGACGAAATCTCTTGGTAAGTTCCATATTTACTGACTACAGACAATGGCAAAACATTTACATAAGAAATTATATGTACCATCCGTTGTGTGACATCCCCATGAATGTCCATCAAATTATGATTAGTCCAACTTGAAGCTGTAAAGCTTCCGTGGAATCGTCTAATGTTTCGCATTCGAAAGTATATAAAAGGCACACCACTGCAGACATGGTACCCAAAGTCACATGTACGTTAAAGCTGGTAAAGCTAATGTTAGCGTCAGTTTCTTCATTTGAAAGCAATGCCAGTGACGGGCGAGCCTAGAATTTGAACCCCGCACATACTGATCCGCAATCGAATATCTTACCGACTTCACCACTGCTAGTTTTAGAAATTCCGTTGTGTGCTTATGTAGTTGGTTTCGATGCATAACATTTTCTCTTTCAAAAGAGATGCAAGCAAAGCTATAAGCACAGTAATTAGTAAGTTTAACATTAGCGTTATAAGAATATTATTCATTATAGTAAAATGGTTTTGCTTTTAATTAAACACACAAAAATTTAATTTAAAAAATAATTCTCCTTGATACGGATAAATTTGTATTATATTTTCTACTAAATACTAGCAGTATTTAATTAACTGCTACGACTATCGACGAGTTTCTTGCGGTCCTCATGAAAGATCTTCCATGAAAGATATGTGTGCATAATGAAATAATTATTTAGGAGCGGATTCCGCAGAACATAGGCTAATAGGCTAACGTCAGGCTAATGTAAGCGCAACAAGGTTATTAACATTTGATGAATCATTTATGTCTTGACCTGATTGATTGACTTCCGGCCTGCTGTCCACATCCCGGAAGAAGTTAGATTGCGGCACCTTTGAAGATCAAGTAACAAGGGCATTGTCTTAGGTGCGCAGACGTTCTCTAATTTAAGCTCCATCATGAGATAGTAAAACCTGGAAACTGTCCCATCTATCTTAATGGATCGGTGTTAGGACCTAATAAAGAACCGATTTGGAAATTCTTGCAGATTTTATTTAAAAGATTTTATTTTTAAATGTCCGCCTTTTCATAAGGACGTTTCAAAAGCTCACATCCTAGCTAAGTAGTAGATTAAATAGCGAAGCTCGCTATACTACATTTACAGATTTATTAATTGTGAAGTTTATTTTGTGTTTATATCTTAAACCTACAGGGAATAAATTAATACTTCTTAGACTGCAGATTGCGATTTAATGAAGTCAGAAAGTGGCAACATTTTTTGGATTACAAATAAGCCAAGGATAATTCTGGAGTTGCAATAAAATCCTTGACTCAAATCAAGCTGATTATAGAATGGAAAGAACTTCAGCAAAACTTAGCATGAATTGTGCACTCACGAAAAGAGAGTCTAATTAAATTTAACCGACGGACAGCTCAAAAGCTTCGATAACCAATTTACGCAAATTGCTTTCCGCTAGTAAAAAAAGAAAATTAATTGAAGGAGATTTTAAAGCAGAATGTGAGTCAGTTTAAATCTTGTTGCCAGACCGAAGAGTGCACGAGCCTTAGATCAGGTGCAGTACAGTCAAGGTTATACGTGTTCACATAACCAATTCAAAGTATTGTTCAAATAAAATGCCATATGGACAATCAATACAAATATAACAAACAATGAAATATCAAATAATATAATCAATATAAATCATAAAGAAATGAATATTCTAATGTTTGCGTTACGGCACCTTGTTCTACATGTAGTATTAAAACAGTATGAGTATTGTAATTTCTTAAATGAAAGGAAATATTTATTGAAACATTTAGACCTATAACAAAGTAATTTTTCTGTTTAAATACTGTTATTCAATTGATGTTGCAAAACTTATACGAATTATATATATATATATATATATATATATATATATATATATATATATATATATATATATATATTTTAATAGCAATGTGTACAGCCTCTTCAAGACGTCTTCAATGCAATGCCTAAAATGACACTAGAGAGGTTATAGTTATCCGCTTTAAACGAGTCATTTAATTTTCAACGGTTATAGGCCTATATACTCTGATTTCATTTTCAGTTTCAGTAAGCATTCCTACAATACCTCTCCCCACACGCGCTCTATCGTTCCTTCAGTTAGTGTTCTTAAAATGACAGGTTCAATGTACATATTCTTACTCATTCTCTGTATTGTTAACACGCTGACTGCAACACTCTGTTAAGTCCTTAATAGATCCTAAAATAAATTTCAGCTTTGGAGGAAACTATTACCCTTTTAGTTTCTCATTGCTTTCAAACAATTCGTTAATATTCAAGCTATCTGAAATGATTCAGTCACAATAAAGATAAACTTTGCATTGCTTGGCATATTAGCTCATGTGCAATTAGTTCACTCGGCACTACAAGGGAAGATGAAGAAGAAGAAGATGATGATGATGATTAGGATGATCCTATGAAGATGATGACAATGATGATGATGATGATGATGATGATGACGATGATGATGGTGATGATAATGATAAAGGTGGTGATAATGATGATGATGAATGCTTTACCTACTCAAAAGAGCAATAATTATGCTATCGTCGTCCAGTGAAGGAAAGAAGAAAACCAAATTCTCTTTTACTGATTTTGAAAAAGTCAGATATCCTCGAATATCCAGATTGGGATAGCCTATTTACTCATATGGGGACAGAGAGGCTGTAAGGTAGCAAATTACAAAACTGGGGATAGGATGGACAGACAGCAATGTGTATGATATGAACATATTTATGATGGATTTAATAATGCAATTTTACTAAATTGAGAGCCAGAGATCTGGCTTAGATGGGATGCTTGCCCCTATCCCCCATCCTCTGTAGTTATACCGGGACTAGCGCATAAAGTTAAAGCAACGCAAATAAATTGAATTTGGGCTAAATTGAATCAATCTACCGCTAGTACAGAAATCAATCATTCTGAGACCTCGAAGGTTTATATTGTATTGATTTATAATTTTTTATAATCCAGATATCAGTAAAGTCACTGAAAGCAAGGTCAGCTTCTACACAAGAGATTTAATGTTGCCTGAAGGGAAATTCAGCCTTTAACAAAATCGGCCTTAAATGTCCGAAAAGATACAATGATTAAGAAGAAGATGACGATCCTCCATTATTATGCCCAGTTACCATAATAATTTCATCATTTAGATGTCATGTAAAATAGCTGGTAAAGCTACTGTTAACGTCAGTTTCATCACTCGAAAGCGATGTGTGTGACATCGCTTCGACATGACATGTGTTACATGTGACATGTTCGTAATAGACCTATAGGCTCAGTTTCAATTTCTGCAGTAAATGTAGCTAAGTTTATCGTCTGTTTCTGTACACAAGTGACCATGTCAGAAGCGTCGTTCTGAGACTCAGGCAAATATTCTCATGTTCATTGGACAGCCGTGCTACAAAGTCGATCACTCAACCGATGCAAAGTATACAACATGCCTGCCATAGTGTATAACATTAGACTAATTATTAAGATATCGATGACTCAGTATGTTACTGAGTTATAATGTTTTGTTTCCTTTTAAGTTATAATGATAGTTTCGATTAACTTCTCAACTTTTCGTACATTAGTAATAATTATTATGAAGAGGACAGGTACACATTCAGGCTAAGGACTTCATACTGCTGGTAAGGTTTTGTAGTACATGTACATGTAGTCTATACTACTAGTAAACTGTTCCTGGTTTTAATTCCAATCAATTATATCTCATTTTTATCATTACGCAATTATTTTTAGAATGGAATTCCCATAGGTCTAAAATCTCGTCTAATCTCAGCATAAAATTTTTTTAAGATGTTCCATTGATCAAATATAGAATTATTCTGAATATAAATCACTTATTGAGCTTACTGAGAATGCTCGATTTTTTGGAGAAAGAGTCTTATGAAGCACTAAAAGTAGGAGTCACAGCGGTCCCGTTGCACGGACTAAAGGGACCTGACAATTTGTGTTGAATCGGAATGTCTGGGTTCAGCTCCCGATGGAGTCAATTAGAGCCAAAACCACTGATTATATTATTATATGTGCAGCCATGAGACGCGCACAAGTAGTTTCGTCATTTTTCATGTTAGCCTCACTGGGTTTGTGAAACAACCCTTTTCTTTGAAATCTTCCTTCTATTACCACTTTCTACCAGAATGCTTAAGAAAATTCTTGCTTTAAAATTGAATGCAATATTATCATAGGAAAACGAAGGCTAACACTAGTACAAGTGAAGCTTAAGTGCAACAATATTATCTCTCTTCCTCCCTCGCCGTAATCTCACCCATTTCATAGATCTCCTCATTCTCTATTATACATGTAGATCCTATCCTCATTCTCTATTATAGATCTTATTCTATCATTCTCTATATTATACTATATTTAAACTATAGAACTTTGCCAAATCAATTACTCTATAAACTATCTATTTGTAAACTAGTTTATAAGTGTCTGAATTATGATGGTTTAATGTCAACGGTTGTCAGAGATATATTCAATACTCTACAGTTATCTCACCCCTATAATACCAGGCTGTCAAATACAAACTATATATATTCTAATGCCAACTCTGCTTATTTTAAATCTTATATTTATGACTGTGCCTTCGAATGGAACAAAATTGCTATTGATATTCGTAACTCTCGCTCACTAAAATTGTTTATAACTAACTTAAAAAATTATCTTAGTTTATTGCTTGAGTGGTGTTTGTTAGAGGTAATTTAGTTTTCCATATCTTTGTTGGTATGTCTTATAATTTCATGCCTAAACGTATAACTTTTGGGTATACGAAAATTTCTACTTAGTACTAGGTGCATATGAGATTATTTGAATATGTATTTCTGTGTATGTTTATGTACATATGTTTATTTGCATGTATGTGCATTTTTATGCATATTTATGTGCACATTGCTTCTATTCTTTGAGTTGATTTGCTTTGTTCTTTTTTAGTTTAATATTCATTTTTGAGTTGATTTGCTTTTTCATTTCTAATTTGCATATTCGTGTTTTAGTTTGTACTTTTGTGCATGCATGATGGGTGATCAACTAGATAGGTTTTTTAGACCTCTTTGACGGCCTAGTGTGTGTGCATATTTGAGTGTATTTTTGAAATAAAACACAGTTCTCTCTTTCTCTCTCTCATTCGTCCTGAGATCAGAGAATTCTTAACCCTGAGATGGAGTTACATAATCTCGATTCATCTCGTCAGTTGAAGCCTTGATTAAGGTCAGCAGGTCTCGCAACAATATCACATCAGGAGTTTACTTCTCTGACTTTAAAATTAAATTTCGTGATGGAATAGAAAACGAATTTTGCTTCTGAAGAATGAATATGAATTATTGAACATTGTTTTAGAAAATACAAATTCTGAATGATTATGAATTTTTTTAAAAATTTGCTCATCTTGTTGATACTTTCATTTATTGTTGAATAATTTCTGTATTGTTGTATAGATAGTTGCATATAAGTTAACTTGAAATGTGATGAAAGTTAAGGAACAAAACTTGGATTTCCGAGCTTTTTATTCTGAGACATATATATTCATACTCAATGACTTGAGCCCTGAAGTATATTGGTCTGGCAAGCATTTATAGAGTCCTTATGTTTCTAGATTCGTTTTTAGTTACATTATGAAAAACATATATGAAATTTAAGCCAACAAAAGAATTAACAAAGTGAAAATTCATGCTCACATACTCTTCCTCTTTCTGTCCCTTTCTCTTTTCCTCTCTTTCCCTCTCTTTCTCTCTCTCTCTCCCTAGTAGTTCTTAATATTTCAGAACTGTGTGTTTTTTGATACCTTTTGAGGCGCTCTTTCTTCTTTGCGAATATCCTTTTGCCTATGCAGTATCTACATGTAATCTACTCCATAGGTATACGACCGTCAAAGCCAGAGCTAAGATGTTTTAAACTAAATTTATAAATTGCAAAAGTTAATCTTATTCTGAACTCTGATTAAGAAAGTCACTGTCAAAAACTAAGTTCTAAAGAAATCGAAATCAGATAGACACTTGATTTAGCGGCATTTCTCTATATTTTTAGATAAGCGTGCAATAGATCTCGACACTGTGTAGGAATTGCTCAACGCTTTCTTTAGCTTCTCGCGCTTTACAAAGCTCTAGGTCAATCACACCGTGACTTCCTGGCAATTTATCATTGGGTAATTTGAGGAAATCGTTCTTTTAAACAGTCAGAATAGTCAGTCGCACAGCTCACTTGGACCAAAATGTTTAATATATTCCCTTTCGTGTTGATCGCGAAATTCACGAGCGCTAGATTAATGTTCTGAAAATATCCCGCGTACAAAGTCAGGATTTTAAAGGATGGGAATTTTCAGAACAAAATTCCCTGATAAGCAGGTTGTCAATTAAGAATTCAAAATCCAAACTACATGAAAATCAGTTCCCAGAAGTAAGGGGACACTTGACCTTGCATTTGCATTTTAATAGCAGTAGAATCTTTACTCTCGAAGGCCATGGAATTTATGAAGTTATTGGTCTTCATTTTATGCACGAAACCATTTTATCAGAATGCGAAATTGCTAATTGTTGATTTCTTTTTATTTTACAACAACTTTCGGTTGCTGCACATGTTTTGCAGAGTTGCATTTGTTTGCTTATATTCGTTTTCCTTCGGATTTTTTGAATTTGTTGTTATTACACATTCAATGCGTTATTAATAAAAGTGTTGCAGCTTATAGAGTAAAATTTCACAAAAAAACATTAAAAGTAACTCCAACAAATTTTAGTCTAACTGCAGTTGTCATTTGGTGAATAACTTAGAATGTGGGAATTTGAAACTATGACCTCTAATTCAGAAACTTACACATTATCGTAGCACCAAACTTCTTCATCCATATTTAAAAATAATATTTGCATTTTCATGATTATATTTTAGTTAGTGATTACTAATTTTTTAAATATTCATTATACATAATGCTAAGAAGTCTGAACGCACTTAAAATATAGAAATAGCGCGTCAGCAAAGGAAAAAGCTTGTACCTAACACATTATTCAGGATGTTGCTTTACGTACGCTAGCTCATTCAAATACACATAATGCATTATAGCCACGGGGATAAAACTTTTACGATAAAGAACTAAGAGCTTCATCTATCGATCGAATAGTTGATCTACAAAAACAGCTAAATTATCAGTTGCTACAGGGTGGAATATTATATCCCAGTGTTGTGCTCTGGTGTGGTTGGACCACTGCAGAATAGGGCAACGGCAAGCAATCTGCTGCGTGTACGTAAGAGGCGACTAAAGGCAGGAGCTCAGGATGGCAAAAGAGGACCCACCTCGCCATGAAATATTTTCACCCATAATTAAATAGTAATTAATCCATCAAACTGAGGAATGCAACGAGACAACACCTCAGAAGCCACACTTTTCCCAAGCTATAGGCTACATAAGGTGTTTATAAGGCTATAAGCCATGCACTTTTTCAAAAGATTAACTTGTTGATTTAAAAAGTGCTCTTACGGAGCGAGAAAGCAGACTTTGTGTATGAATATGTACCTCGAACCTGCCACTTGGCAGTGCACTAAAAGAGAGAGAGAGCGAGAGAGACAGGGTTGAACACTTTGATTAAAGTATATCGGTCGAGATACTGAGATGAGCGATTTGACGCAAACATTGACGACACTGTTATAAAAAATAACTTTTATTTTAATATTAATAGGGAATGCAATGAATATTAATATGTATTAATATTTATTAATAATGTGTAGTAGGGAATTGGCCAGTGTCGCCTTTGGGACACTGAAGAATGGATCAATTGTTATTTGCAGGTGTCGACTAAGCAAGAAATGAGGAAGGCAACGGGACACAACCAGGGAAGTTATATTTCTTCAAGTTATTGTCTACCCAGAATGTGAAGTGAATTAGGAATAGCTTTCTGTGAAGGGATTACCTTATTGATCCATGAAGTATTCTTTATGGAGCCTGAATAAAAACTGACTAAGAATATTTACCTTGTGCCTGCCACTTGACTGAACACTAGAGAGAGAGAGAGAGAGTGAGAGAGAGAGAGAGAGAATAGAACATTTAGTCTTGGAAATAGCAGGACATTCTCTTGCTGACTGTTATTATTTTAGCTGTAAACTTGGACACGATAATTTCAAGAGTAAGCTGGTTCACATAGCCTACACTAAGATTCATATTTTGAGAGATAAATTTTAGATTGGATCAGGGAGTATTGAGTATACGTACATATAGATTAACAGTACTTTATTACTGTTTATCATGGATAATTACTGTTAATTACTGTTAAGCACTGATACCGCTGTTAATCCATATTAAAATACCTTTCGTAATTTCTCACTTACGAATACGCTAGAAATGGAGATTTTGACAGTCGCGCTTTGCACACATTGACTTGCGTGTATTTGATTGATTGACCGGTGACATTTCGTGTCATATCTGCGGTCAACACTGCAACAGAAATTTTAGCTCATGACTACCAGAATATATTATTCTCCATTTTCATTTAGCGCAAACTGGGTTAAGTGGGTATATTACATTTTAAAAGGCTTTTAGATATACGTATTTATTTTTAATTTTTTAGCTGTTTAAACATAATATCGAATTGCAGTCCATGCTTTCGTGAACAGGTCCTAATAAATATATATACATGTGTGTGTGTGTGTGTGTGTGTGTGTATATATATATATATATATATATATATATATATATATATATATATATATATATATATAATCTAAAACAATTAAATTAACAACTCTTATAATTTAGAAATAAATAACTGCTATAGATCATTTAATAGAATCAACTAGATTAGAACTATAAAATAAAAGAATACAACCTAGTCATCTAGAATATCAAACTCAAGTTTAAAAACGCAAAGTATGCAAAGAACAAATAGAAGAAACATACCTTTCCATACTAACGGAAGTCAGATTTAACACGGATGCCGCTGCTGTCAACATTTCCACAAATCCTGCCAATTTACACAACAGCCTGCCTCCGATCCTTCCCCCCACCCATTCAGTCGACTGTTTCGCCATAACTTCATACGGCACACAAATTAACAAAAACACAATGTCGGCCATCGCCAGACTAACTAAAAACGACGACGTGGCACTGCGGTATTTTCTATCGCCTAGCAATGCGAATACCACCAGACTGTTGCCTATAAGACCAAATACGAAGGCTAAGCTGTAGGCCAAGCTCGTAGGTATGAAGGCTCTATCCTCTGTCCACGTCTCAGTTACATAACTAAGATCCTGGAGGTGAACCACCTGATCGAAGTCGTCTGCATTTAGATGAGCAGGAAGATTTGGATCATTCGGAGATATGAAATAGTCCTGTGACGATACGGTTGTGTGAGTTAGAGATTCTAAGAAAGGAAACGTATCCGATCTATCCGTTAATCCGACTGAATGAGATAAAGTAATATTCGCTCCGGGATAGTTTGTTATATTCCACATTTTTAGTTTACTCGTCTATGAAAGAGGCGGAGCTTATTGTTAATTTTAATCCATTAAAGTACACAAATACACTGGAATTAGTTAATATAAGAGCAATAACTCAACTCCAGAAACGCATAGGCCCAATTTAACCCAGATTACACTAACTAAATAACCATCAGATTCTTCCTTGGCTTATGAAGCTGTATGCTGTAACTGAATTACTTCGTACAGTCTTTTATCTGACAATCTATATCCTTGCATTGATTGGGAGATTGTTCTCTGAAAAACGTTTCTTTTTAATCATTATCCGGGAAGTTCAATTTAGTGATTATTTCTTGGTCAGGGAGCAATTAAATAAATCTACAACAACATGTATAAGCGTAAATAACAGTTAACTATCAGTATCGTAATAAGCCTTTACACATTCCGAACTGTTAGTTTAACTGTTTTCTCATTTACATAAGCTAGAGACTGGCACGTCAACTTAAACTTATAATATACATTTCCTAGAATTAATAACACTTTCAATAATTAAATAGTGCATGAAGTGAAATTTGCCCACTAATTTCATGACTATTAAAGTTTTGTAAATACAATACTTAAGTGAAGAATTTAACCTGTCAAAAAAATCGAATGCACAATCAACGTCGAGCTGATTCTGAATCTTAAATAAAAATATGCATGAATCTGAGCCTTTAATATTACACAAAAATTTAGTAATTGGCTGAAGTTTTTCGAGTAGTATTTCATTTTAACAGTGAAGCATTGAAACAGGCAAACAAGCTTAGCAGTTGCTATTTAACAGTATTGTTACATGTCCCTATCGACTGCAGGTTATTTATCCTTTATCTCTTTCTCTCTATCTCTGTCTCTCTGTCTCTGTCTTTCTCTGTTTTTTTTTTCTCTCTCTCTCTCTCAGTGCACTGCCTACTAGCTGTTCTATGGCATATCACGCCTCCACTCTTCTCTATCTTCCGTTTTCTTCTTCATATCCACATGAAGTGGACCGTTAAATCATCTAAATATGTTTAACCACGGTCTGCCTCAGCTTCTCTTTTCTTCCATTCGAACTTCTACGACCTCTTTTGGTTAACTTTCCACTCTTTGAAAGAGTCCTATCCAGCTACACATTCCTATATAGCTCTTATTCGTACTTTTTAATGTATTTATCAACTCTCTATCTGTACCAGCATTGTCTATCTTCACTTATCCTTTACAGGTCCAGGTAAAGGTAGAAGAATCCTCAGAGTCTCAGACTAATCTGTTTGTTTATCATCTTGAGTTTATTTCTCAGTTCCTGTTCAGACATCCTCTAGAGGCTATTTACCGACAGGTTGAGCTTGAATCTACATTCAGACACTGAGCTCATTAGATCTGATTTTAAGTCCACTTCAAAATAATGTTTTAATTTCCTATTGTTAGTTTGTAAAACTTCAAAAGTCTACAAAAACTATAGTCTTTAAAGTAAGATTTTAATTGGTTTGACTCAGAAAGGATTGAACGGTTTAAAATTAAATTATTATGCCACTAAAGACTCTCTTCTTCATTTATGATCATGTTGAACGTGAGAGTAGTTTAATAAGAGTTGTTAGTAATTGTTAAGCCAGCAACTTCTACCCATGATATCAACAACCTGTTTATACTCATCGTTGTCTACCTACCGGCTCTTCAACATAGGATGATAGGACACCGTACTCATGACTACTTTAAATACTTATGACTACTTAGAATATTTAAAACCTGTATGACTACTTTGAATACTTATGACTACTTAGAATAATTAAACATTTATGACTACTTCGAATACTTATGCTTACTTAGACTACTTATGACTACTTAGGATACTCATGATTAACTAGAATACTGATGAATACTTTGAAATTTTACAATAATTAATACTTGATACTTGTAATACTAAGAATATTTTTGACTACATAGAATTGTTTGTTATCTCTTCTCTTTTCTATAGGCCTATTCTTTTATTCACCATTATATGGCAGATACAAATAACAAACAGAACGAAACTAAACATAAAAATAAATAGAAACAAATTAACCTACAGACATACAGTTCATTTAAGCAGATATGGTAACCTATAGCAAATCATACAGTAAACAGTCCAACGTGTGCAAATTCAAATTATATTATCAGTGCATAAATCATGAAATGCTTTCTTTGACGAAACTGATTGTGGTTGCTCATTTCATCGCCAAGTATCTGACAACAGTGAAGAGCTGCAAGTTGTATGCGCTGCATCTCACACATGACTGGCTGGAGCCAGTGGCGTTCTCGTTAGATATCGGACCATGTATACAAATGTGCGAGGTTCTAATCCTGGGCTCTCTCGCCACTGATATCGCTTTCGAGAGATGAAACTGACTTTAACATCGGCTGCATAATGATGCAACCAAATAATTTCTCTCTGAATATAATCTCTACAATGTTTTGAACTTTTACCTGGGGGCATGTTACCTGAGCGCTAACGACCCTTTAGTCTGAAGGTTTCACCCTGGTAAAGCGATTTTCACCTCGCAAGGTTTGCCGTTTTCTTCAATTCCGATAAAATCAATATCATAAAATGGTCGAATGAGCCAAAAAAGGTCATCGATGTATTTTCAGAGGCAAAAATTGGAAAATATGGGAAAAACTGAAATGGCGAAAGCTTTTAATGTTCTTTGAAGTATGTCAGTACTCTATCAAAAAGGAGTACATATTGTCCATTGAATAAAAATTTCGACAATTTTGACCCATCTATTGTCATTTTCTTTAAAAAAGGCTGTGGCTAGAACTTGACTACTGTTCACTAAGAAATAAAAAGTAACCGCTCGAACGTAAAGTTATCAGAGGTTTTCCCTCTTGCTGATATTTACTACTTTAGTGGTATTATTTTCTCATACAAATCGTTTATATTGTCATAAATTAACGCAGTGGTTCAGCCTATTGATTGATTTATAGGTCAGCCTGTAGGATTGTACCCTGTAGGATATATTTATTTTCATCGGACAGATGTTAACCATTTACTATTGTCCCATATCAAAATCGGGACATTTTTCTAGAGAAATCTGAGCCTTGGGATGACTTATTACTGCACCCGTTATTGACTTTGTTCAGTTTTCATCCTCACTGCATTCTTTATTGACTGTGTAAAACTATAACTGTTCATCTACTTATAAGCTTTTAATATTTTCAAATTCAGTACTAAGTAAACGCCATGTTGTTCATTATTTTGCTCTATACAATATATGAGTCAGTACGAAATTAACCTACACGATCACTCTCGTCCACGGAAATCTAATTTGCATGTGGTCAGAGATTAAACCCATTCCCGAAAGTCGCACGTGCTAAGCAGGGAGGGAACTATTTAATTTCGAAGTGGGTATATGAGAAAACTAATTAGAATTTAATTAGAAAATATTGAAAGCAGAAGTACTACTCGAATATATAGTATATTCATATGATACTAAAAGTTGAAAATTTTAACCACCGGAGTACCGTTTAAATTAATTAGTTACTAATCATTATTTATTAGCCTTTGCCATATTTTACTTATACCTTTTATCTTTACTACTCGATTATATTACATCGAGCTGTATTTTTTTGCTTTTCATCCTCGTATTAAACTAAAACCGGCAGCCACGGGCAGCATCAGGTTGCACACAGGCTGCAATTACAAAGTAGTTCTGCTTTGCAATTTCTTGTCCAAGCAAAGCTCCTCACACAATTTAGTGTCCTAGTGTCCTATCAAAACTACGCCACGTCAATTGAGTGAGCAATGTCAATATAGAAACCGGAAATCCAGTAGTCCTTGACAAGCGGATGCTATAAAGGATTGGAGTAGTCATTTCCGATCATATTTGATGTCGGATGCGCATTCTGTTGATGCCGTTACTACGAATGTTTGGGCAGGACTGGCTACATGCTCGGTAGATGTTCGACTACTGATCAGTGAGTGCAGACTTCAAATCCAGTGCGAGCTCCATCACTCTCAGGGCTTTTAAAACAGGAAATGAAGATAAAAATGACTTTGGATTTCTTTCAGATAATCCTCATAATCGATAATTACTTTCGCGACAAAAGCGGGTCTATGTATAATTGAAACCGTGACTGGTTACGTAGCCGCTGTAGCTCAATTTCTGCAATTAAGTTAACTATTTAGCGATTTCCTGAGTCAGTAAAAAGCTGCGTTTACCATTATATGTTACAAGTAGATACGAAACCAGAACTTTACTTGATACCGGCATTCATATAAATTAATTTTCAGGAAGAGGAAAGAAATTTAACAAAAGGTTCGAAGAAAATCATGAATTGTTTGGAATTTGCACCGTTTTTGAACCTTCTTTTTGCTCGCTGGCTTGATTTTGTCTCAATAGCGCTCGATGTTGTCATCGATGACTGTACAGTAGCACTCTAATTGTTATTGTTATTAATATATATATATATATATATACCTCTATTTCGCCATTTGGGCAAACAACACACATTCATTGCACAGTGAAACTAAATAAAAAAATCAAAGAAATAAAATGCAAACACACGGTGAAAATAAAATTAAAGCAAATAAATTAAACAAAACAAAAGAAATAAACGAAAAATATGCTGTGCACATCAAACCTTTCTCTAAAGCATTATGAAGGCATATTCATCCTCACTATTTCTCAAAATGAGCCTTTATTAAATATCTATAGTTATTCTCAAACAAAATCGTTTCAGTATTAAACATATTTGCTAACCTGCTTATGTTATTCATTGCTAGATACTTACTCAGTGTCCTTAACATGATATTTTCTGATCCTGAAATAGATTCTAAGAACGACATTACCTGTAAGGAATACATATGTAGTATATATCCCATATACAGTTGGCATTGCTTTATTAAATTTTTTGTCAAAAGTGTTAAATATATTTTCAAATGATTTTGACCCAGGGTTATTCAATGTTAATATCTAAGTTTTAAAAGAATTTAAAAGAATTGTTGAAGCGGACTGCATTAAATCTTTGCAAAGTCATGGAAAACCTTTGTCAAAGAAAAGATGTCTCTCGCTTATCGCCGGTTTGCTATGCAATAAGTCTGCCTATGCCATTAATAAAGTCAACTCCTTCGGGATTCATCGGGCCCATGGTTTCAATGGCCGCCGGAACAACTTCATATTCTAAGGACAGATCAGGGTAATATTATTATTATTATTATTATTATTTTTTTTTTTTTTTTTTACCCCGGTGTAAAGAACCTGGGGTTTGATAAAAACGATTCAAGCAATACGTGCTGAATCGCCGCCCGGCTACTCGAGGTCATCAATCGGCTTAAAAGAATTGCTGAAGCAGACTGCATTAAATCTTTGCAAAGTCATGGAAAGCCTTTGCCAAAGAAAAGATGTCTCTCGCTTATCGCCGGTTTGCTCTGCAATAAGTCTGCCTATGCCATTAATAAAGTCAACTCCTTCGGGATTCATCGGGCCCATGGTTTCAATAGCCACCGGAACAACTTCATATCCTAAGGACAGATCACGGTATTTATCCAACTTCCTAGAGGCGGCATGAACAGCAGCACCACCGGCTGTGACTGAAGTCGTATTCAGGTAGGAGTTTGCCATAGTGTCAATGACCGTGACGTCCCAACGGCACATTTACCGTTGAAAGTCCTCCTTCCGTCTAGAGGAAGCCATATATTATTTAAATTGTGATGGCGAGACATTCTACCTGAGCTTCGTTTGCAGGAGAGACCGTGGAGACCTAAAGCGTCGACTTCATGACCGCAGGGGCACATGTGAGGCTCGCAAGTTTTCGCCCCTAAACGGAAACTAACAGCTACTCGAATCGCCTCATTGTCTAAAAATAGCCCACAAGAAGCAACAGGGAGAGCGTGAAGCCAGTCGCTGCTTCTTTTAGTTGATACAGCTAGGAGTCGTGCTCTGTCTACTGCATTGGACTGGGATTCTAACAGACTGTTATAAATCCGATCCACTATAGGACGGTCCCATGATTTCTGGCTACTGACTGAGGTAGAAGGTGGAGCACTGGAGGTGAGGCTTTTGGACCAAACTGACAACGCAACGTCAATGGAACTATCGGCAGAAAGGGAGCACTTATGAAGGATGGCGTCTTGCAACTGCCTCGTTCCCATCGCTGATGCCAAAAAGGCTGAAGGCGCGATATGGGAAACAAGACGAATTCCAAGACCACCCATGCTCACCGGTAGACTGGCTTGCTGCCACTGCAAAACAGACAAATCTGCGTTGATAACGGCGCATAAGCATTGCCTAAGAGCCTCGTCGTAGTCTAAAAGCCGCGGATTAGAGAAGCTCGGACTAGAGCGCAGAACGTGCATAAGTTAATATTGTAATTGTAATATAATAATAACGTGTTATTATTATTATTATTATTATTCTGTGGGAAAACGAAATGACGTACAGTCAGCCCTTGTTTGATTAGGTTGATGATTTGCTTCTCCTCTCTCTCTCTAACTCTCTCTATCTCTTTCTCTCTTAACTCCTCCACATATTTCTACCCCCTGCTGTTCTATTTATATCAGCATTCGAATTAGTTATCAACTCCTCCAGCATCCCAAGTTTTGTGATTTGTTTAGGTATTTAGAATAAAATACAAATAGTCCTATAATAATTTAATTAAGTTATTCGCAATATATTCCACTTAGCTTCTAAAACAGAATCAAATTCCCGGGTTAATAAAGCCACGGCGAGAAGCATCCTAAGCTCAATAAATCAACCATGCTGGAAGCACTGATGCAAGAAAACGAAAATTACAACCATCACTAAACAACGAAGCGGCGAGAATGTCTGCTATTAAATAAAATAAAGAAAAGTTATCCCAGGTTGATATTGTGGACTCGTCATTAATAATTAGAGCACAAGTCAACCAAGTCTAGTTTTGAATGTTCGGGCATATACCACATATTAATGCCTTCGCAACTTCGTATCCCTTTCATTTCTTGCATTCATTGTACAAAAATAGAGTTGCTAGCTTCATTGAGATTTATAAGCATGAATTATAAGTAGTAAAAGAGTATCCAGAAATCCATGACATCGATTAATGTAATTGTATTTGTGAGATTTGATTTGTGCCTATGTTCAAACTAACTTCTTTACAATATACATGTACATGTAGGTTTAATAACCTCTCCTTGCATTTCAGTCAGTTAGTCCACAACATTTCGTGCAAACGAAATGTTGTGGACTGATTCAGGAATTGCAGCAATGCATTCTTAGATAACAGAAAATTACGCTACAAATGGTGCTTGGAGATACATTAGGGTAACAGTACGTATATATTTAGAATTATAAGAATAAAGAGTTTGACATAGGCATACTTAGAACACATGCACGATAAAAGACGATTGGAAATGTGGACCAGAAATAAATGTGAAAGTGCGCATGCGAAAGCGGCTTCCAGGAAGAGGAAAGAAATTTAACGAAGGGTTCGAAGAAATCCACGAAGACAAAGATTCTAAACACTTTAGCGTGGATCAAGCTCTTGAACCGTTGTGAAACATGGACGTTAAGAA
>CAJHZI010000198.1:352500-360000 GCA_905160935.1 Enchytraeus crypticus | reverse complement strand
CAAATAAAATTAATAATAGCCTAAGTACAAACTAACAAATTTGCCTAAGTAAAGGTAATAAAGTAAGCTAATAAAATAAGCTCCGTCGAGTTAACTTGCCAAAATTTCACTAACCGTAAGGCTTTAATAAGTTACCTCACAAATAGAGATTTTCATCCTAATGATTCTTGACATAAACATATGACGAATATTGATTCGTTGAGCGTTGATCGGCTGTGGACGTCTGAATTCTATTGATTAAAAGGTAATATGATCACCCACGAGATCTTCGCATTAGTATTTCATTGAAAAAACACAAATAGTCTAAAGACATCGGGTAACACTGTCTATGAGAGCAATTTTAGCGTTATGATATATATATATATATATATATATATATATATATATATATATATATATATACTGTATATATATATAAATATATATATATATTTATTTAATTACATTATTTAATTATATATATATATATATATATATATATATATATATTTAATACACTTCTAAAAAGTTACTTAACCAATAGACAGCAATATGTGGTATATAATAATTCAGAATCAATTATAGAACTATTCAATGTGGTGTCCCACAAGGTTCAATATTGGGACCTTTGTTGTTTCTGGTTTATGTCAATGACATATCCGAGATTAGTAAAATTCTTACCTTCATATCATTTGAAGATGATACAAATATTATCTGCACAAACCCTGATATTTTGAAACTAATGAATTCATCTAATACTGAACTCGTAACACTCTCTGACTGGTTTAAAGCGAATAGATTATCCCTAAATATACAAAAAACCAATTACATGCTATTTGGGTATAAATACAAATATAACAATAATTCAGAAAATTTTCATATATACATAGATGATATCAACATTTCTAGAATAGATAAGACTAAATTTTTGGGAGTGATTCTTGATGAAAAATTATCATGGCAATATCATATTTCTTACACTGCACAAAAATTAGCCAAATCCATTGGATTACTCCATAGAGTTAAAACTAAGCTACCTAAACATTGTATGCTAAATTTATACTACAGTCTAATATAACCGCATCTAATTTATTGTAATATTGTTTGTCGGAACGCTTCTAAAAACTTGCTCAACGAATTGATAGTATTCCAAAAACGAGCAATTAGAATAATTCAACATGCAGAGTTTCCTAGTCATACGAACAATATATTTAAAAAACTTAAAATTTTAAAGTTAAGTGATATTCATAAACATTGCTGTTGCGTATTTCTGTATAAACTTATTCATGATGATATGCCTTCATGTTACAACTATTCGTTGCTATTAAATAATGTTGTAAATTCTGTTTATAAATTTCGACAAGTTTCGGAATTTACTATACCATCGTTCAGAACCCTCTGTCGCGAAAAGTATATCGCTCTATAAGGCCCCAGATACTTACTATCCCTTCCACCTAATTTACGATCAACTCGTTCCGTTAAATGTTTCAATATTAATCTTCGTCAGTACTTATTAAATAGTTATTAATGATACTGATCTTAAATGTATAATTATGCCTACCTATTATCATTAATTTTATTTATTTTGAATTTCTTTATTTCAATTCTTTATTTTCTACTTTATATTTTCGTTTTAAGTTCACCATGGTTCACATTTAAATTGTGCTCACTTATTGCATTTGTTTGTTTGCATTGCTTGTGAACTGTACAGGTTTGAATGACCCTTTTTGGTGATCTAAATAAATAAAATAAATAAATAAATATATATACATATATATATATACATGTATATATATATATATATATATATATATATATATATATAAAGGCCTAACAGTGATGGGCAAAATACTTTTCAAAAGTATTTTGAAAATAATTTCTTAAAGTATTTTGAAAATACTAAAATAAAATACTTTTCAAAGGTATTTTGAAAATATAAAATAAAATAGTAATTCGAAAATAGTTTTGAAAATACTTTTCTAAAATACTATTTTTGAGGAGATTGTCAAGGTACATTGTGGTATGCACATAGTTGATTAAAATTTAACATTTTAAAATAAAATATTTAAAAAAGTTAAAATATTTTTATATATTATGAAATGTAACAAAAAAATTAATTTAAGGCCTGTAATTATAGACATGTAGGCATGAAAGAACTGTAATTTGCGTTAATATTTAGGAAATATAAACCTGATGCGTGGATTAAATAAAAATTATACTCGACATACATTTATACTCGTCAAATGACAGAGCTGTAATTAGCGTAGGCCTAACTATTTAGGAACTAAAATATAACCGTGTGCAAAATTGCAACATTTAGGAGAAATGGCCTATTTTAACTGAACCCAGATTTGAAATCTAATTATAGAGCTCTTCATAGCGTTATGAGTCGCATGACGCTGTTAGAAACTCTCGTTATACTGGGTAAATGAATTTAAATTGAGAATGAACAAAAGAGAGAGAGCTGTAACGAGCGAAACTATTGAAAAATTTTAAATATGAATCATGACGCTCAGCATTACTTCAGACAGAGAGACAGAGCTGACTCAATATAATTTTAATATACATAAACGTTAAATCAAAATTAGCAACTGAAGATTTTGAGCAAAGCTTGACGTCCGTTTCAATAATAATAATTAACTAGCACTTGCATTAGGGTCAAAAGTCGTCACGCAGTAATTTCATCAGCTTCATCATCATCATCATCATCGCCATCGCGATGATGATGATGATTGGTTAGTGAGATCCGAGGCTCTGGAGCCTCTGATCTCACTAACCAAATGCCCTATATGAGGTTGTTTTGCGTCTACATGTAAGTGCTTTGTCGTCTTATACGACACGTGCAGTCCACGGTTGGTCTATTCAGCAACACGGACACACACACACACTCTCTCTCTCTCTTAGTGAACTGCCTACTGCAGGTCTATGGAATATTACGCCTCCACTTTTATCTGAAGTCAGTTTTCTTCATCAAACAAACATCATAATGGATCTTTAAATCAACTAACATTCCTAATCCCGGTCTGCCTCCGCTTCCGTTCTACCTCCTATAACCTCCTTTGGTTAGAGGAGATAGAGGAGGAGGTGTTTTTCTCTTCAAGACTTCTTCATTTGTAACATTTTAGGTCCACATAAACTTTTAACTTCTCCATATCCACATTTCCAACGCTTCTAATCTCCTGACATCTTCTTTGCGAATATCCCTGTTGCAGTTGCACATCCATATAATAGCGTAGTCCATACCAAAATTTTCACTATCTTTTTCTGTATGGTTTCATGACACTTTTTGTTAAAAGTACTTTCCTTCTACCGAAGGACTGTTTTGTATGTGCAATCCTCCAACTTCAGATGTCTGTCTCTCATTTCTGATCGTCTGTTATGGTGTGATCTAGATAGTCTATTTAAAACTCCTTGAATGTTCTAAGCTCGTACCATTTATTTTGATTCTGACTTTATCTCTTTCCTAGGACACTCTCATCACTTTTGTTTTTTTTAACGTTAATCTTCATACCATGTCTTAATGCCGTAGCCTATCATTCAGACCATTCATTATATTCTGCAGTCCATTTTAACTACCTGCTACCAGTCCTGATCATCTGCAAATATCACATCTTGTAACAGTTTGCCTCCTATTTTTATTCCCTCTTCAATATCTTTCATCGTTGCTTCTGCGTATCCGAACACAACACGGGTAAATTAAGTAGCAATATAGTGCACATTAAACACCAGGCAAAGTATGCTCAAACGAGTTCAGCTAAAAGTTTTCTGTCATTACAGAAATGACATAAGTTTACAAATTATTTTGGCTTTGAACTTCCAACAAGATCCAAAATATAAATTTTCACAAAACACAAAAAAGTTAATTCAAATGCGATTCATGCATATGTAGTTGCCTCTTTACGGCTTCTATTAGCAGATAATTAATTTACAGTAATTTACAAACTAAATGATATGCTGACATATGGTAACAGGAGAGATTTAACACACTAAATGCTATGCTTGGGCAGCAAGAGATACCTAACATACTAAATGCTATGCTGTGAAGTAGGAGAGATCTAACACACTGAATGCTATGCTATTGTGGTAGGAGAGATCTAACACACTAAATGCTATGCTGTGTAGTAAGACAGATCTAACACCCTGAATGCAATCAGAATCAACGCCAAACTTAAATTAGAATAATAGAAGCTTAGTTTAGAGACTGTTTCGTATCATAAGAGAACAGTTGGGCTGAGATTCGAACCGATGACCTCAGGCTTAGAGAAATTAAATAAAAAACTTCGACACGAGTCACGCGAGGAGGTCCAGATATCCAGATAGGAAATGAAACATTAAGGTCTGTTATACATGGCCTAACACCACAAAGTGTACACAACTAGGTTTTTATTCGCCCCTCGGGTGAAAAAAACGCACTTCGTTACGCAGTCTCGAACCCGCGACCACTCATTCAAGAAGCGGGCTCTCTACCACTGCGTAATATATTACGTTAATTCATTGTTAAAAGCGAATCACGCAGAAATGCGGTAAAAGAAATAACACTAAACTTAATCAATCAATCATCAACATATTCAATTAATAACACTCAAATGAATTACAACACCTCATCAATGAAGGGGAATATTCCAGCAATACTGAAATAGTTCAGCGTCAAAGAAAAAATGGACAAATTCGATGATACTGTAGTTTTCTGCCGGTGTAGTGATTGCTTAAAAGTCGTACCAACATAAATAGGATACGGAAACGGAAGGATATAATCCTGGACGTAGTATCTCTGATATTATGGCAGTCTGTGTTGTCGACATAGGCGTTAAAACTAGGCAGTATTGTTATTATCATTATCATTATTATTAGGCTACATTTTTAAACTATATCAGTTATCTTTCAGTTCAGGTATGAAAAATAGCATATAATGTTAAAGCTTCTTCAGCCTACAGAAAGATACACAGCAACGTCTATTGTTTGATTGGGAGCAGCTTGATTAATTAATTTCAAGATCAATATAACGAGTACAATTACCAAAAAACCTTTGGATTTAGTATTGGGCTTTTTGATAATATTAATAACTTCCTCAGTGTTGAAAATGTTTATCTACTAAATGATATACTAAAAGCTAGTCTAAGGTTAACGTCAGTTTCCTCACACGAAAGCGATGTAAGTGACGGGCGAGCCCAGGATTTGAACCAGCATAAAACTGATCCAATCACTACTACAATGTAAAACAAGGCGTATATAGTTTAACAGGGCCTACATATACGCACAACAGCTAACAAGTGTTGCTTGAAACTGGCATCAAAAGCCTAATTAATATCCTTCATTGTTCCATTCTACATTATAGTTCGGGTATTTTCTCTTTATCAGTTCACAGGTTATGGCGTGATCAGCTCTTCCGAAACCCTGAAATACAACAGTTCAAAAACAGTCAAGTATTTTACTAAAATATACCTGAATGTTAAACAGCTGAATACATAATATGCATGCACTTAATAAATAATAATTTAATTTAAATAAATTTAAAAAATTATTTTAAAACAAATTAAACCTCGATTTTTAAAAAATTAGGAAGTTGTTCTAGCACATAAATACATATTTAGTTTTAGAATGCCTTGTATTATATTAATACGAGATTTGGTTTTCAATAAAAATATTTAGGACCTTCCCCTAGCCGCTTAAATATACTAAAATAAACAGGAAATGTTGGATAGGAAACTCAGCACTGCCACGATCATTAAATGTGCAGAAGTAAATGAACAATCGAACAACTAGCACCGAATTTCCGGTTTGATGGACGTGTTGCCGTCTCGTTAAATATAAAATGCACTGAGTGAGACAAATGAAAGCAAGGGGAAACCACGTCAGATATTATTCTCAAGAAGTCAAGAATTAGACTTCTTCGGACTTTCGACCTTGCTGTTAAACCCACATCATCATCATCATTATACGTTGAAGCTTAAATATCAGTCTCATCGGAGCACATGCATTATTTAAATTTAGACAAATTGAAGATAATTATAATTTTACCTGCGAGTACCCGTAAATGACAATGTGTTTCTTGGCTTGATCATGCTTTATGCGTCCACCACCAACACAGGTCACTCTAAGATTAGATTTCTTGAGAAAGTCTTCTTCAAATTCTTCAAATATATCCGCTAAAATTTCAAAAAATACAAATATTACAGATCTATAAAGTTATACTACGATTTAATAATGAATTTGCTCGTAGAAAAGATGCAAAAAAATGAAAACTAGGAGAGAGAGAAATAGATGTACCTTAAGCCATGAGTCAGTCACTATAGGCTTACAGTAGAGAGAGAGAGGAGAAAGAGAGAAATATATAGATTTAGAGAGAGAGAGAGAGAGAGAGAGAGAGAGAGAGTAAGAGAGAGTGAGAGATTAAAACAAAATGTAATTTCTATTTCCCAGATAAATCCAGAAAATTCTAATATTGTCTCGGCTCGTGATTATTAATAAGATAATATAATCAGATTTAAAAATGAAGGGGATATGGCTCAATGGTTAGAGCGTTCACCTCGGATGCAAGTGGCCTGAGTTCAAAGTCAGTCAACGCGCAACCCACTCTACGTGAGCAAAGGTTCAACATACATTACTCAGAACATGTTCAGCGGAAATATTTCAGTTCACAAACGTGAATAGAATAAAATGAATCATGGCAGAATTAAATGTACCAGTCGACCGAATTTCACAACTAATTTAAAGAATCTCGGCCATTTCGTTTCAACAGCAACTCGTAACACAGTCAACACTAAAATGATGTCTAAACGATGGCTTAATCAGACATATGCTAAGAAGAAGAGTGTTTACAAGTTAATTATCTGGTAAAGCTGGTAAAAGCTAATGTTAACGTCACTTTATTCACTCGAAAGCGATGCCAGTGACGGGCGAGCCCAGGATTTGAATCCCGCACAAACTGATCCGCGTCTCGAGTATCTTACCGACATTGACGATGTCGATCTAGATCCTTATTAGCTGCCAGGGACGATATCAAACTTAGAATTAGAATGTGCTGATCATTACAGTCTATCAAATCTATTGGCGGCCGATATCTCTAAGCAATAAAGTTTACTTTAATAATAATGTGATTTTTCATATAGCGTCATATAACGTCATATAAGGTCAAAAAATAACGTCAATTTTCATATAACAGGTGTACTGTCAAGTCCGTCATAGATGGTGTGTCGTTGATTCGAAATCGTAGTCTTTAGCATGACCAATGGAAGAATTTCATTAAAATTAGATACAAATTTTTATATAATATTATATATACTGTATATATATATATAAAGTTATATATATATATATATATATATATATATATATATAATATAAACATTTGTATCTAATTTTAATGAAATTCTTCACGATTATTTACGATTTCGAATCTACGACATACCATCTATGACGGACTTGACAGTACACATGTATTGTCAATTCATTATATAATTAAGTTATATAATTATATGTATATAATTGTATATATATATATATATATATATATATATATAT
>CAJHZI010000198.1:192500-347500 GCA_905160935.1 Enchytraeus crypticus | reverse complement strand
GTATAAAAAAAGAACGTCTGTCCAATGATGTGAGAGTATTTGGAACAGAGAGAAGTTTGGCATCGGTGGAACGAAGTGCACATGAGGGACGATAGGGAAGAAGAATTTCAGTTAAGAAGGCTTGCCAAATCACAGAGTTTTGAAACTTAATATCTATAGCTATTTTATATTTTATGCATTGATTAAAGTTCATTGATTAAAGTTCATTTAAGTCGAGAGGACTTGCAAACAACACGGGCAAGAGAATTTTGGACGTACTGCAAACGATTGAGAGAAGAAGATGGCAACTCATGTAATAATGAATTCCAGTAGTCTAGCTTTGAAGGAACTATAGTATTAGCAAGGATACTGGCTGGATTTCTAGTAAGGGATGAACGTATCTGCAAAATCTGACGAATCTGAAAGAAGGAAGAGCGACATACAGAAGAGATATGGGATTTAAAGTCAAGGTTTTCATCAAATATGACTCCAATGTAATTGGCGGATCGAGAAGGTGAAGGAGTAAGATTTTGAAAATTAACAGAGTTATTAGTAAATGTACTTCTTTGCAAAGGAGTGCCAACTAAGGGTATTTAGTTTTGGAGGGATTAACAGCAAGACGATTAGCACTAAACCAGGAATAGACATGGTCTAGAATGGATGAGAGATGAGTTAGTTTCTGAACGGAATCATGATTAGAAATGGAATATATAGTTGTGTGTAGTCTGTGTAGAAGTGAATATTTATGGATGACTGAGCAAGCAGGTAGTTAAGAGGAGTGAAGTTTAAAGAGAAGAGCCATGGACCTAATACTGAACCATATGGACCATGAGGAGGGGTAGTTCATAAGAGCGATTTTGACCAATAGCAACTGATTATGTGCGACATGAGAGATATGATGTGAGAATGGAAAAAGCAGAATCAGAAATGCCAAAACAGGATCAAGTCTATTTATTTTAAAATGCTACGGTCAATTGTATCGAAGGCAGCAGAGAGATCTAGAAGAACCAAGGCAGAAACTTTTTTACTACTCATGGCCAAGCTAAGATCATTACATTAATAGTCATTATGGCTATACAGATAATGATAAAAATATAGGTAGCATAAGCATAATATAAGTTTTAAATGATATAAACCGAATTTTCACTACTTAGGCTTAGAAAATGATAAAAAAGATTATTTTTAAATAAAATATACAATTTTTTTCATCCAATCTTCGAAAATCTTCGTTTGAATCACATCGGCCTTTGCTTTCCTATGAACAGTTCCATAGGCAGTTGAAGACTTACCCTCTCCATCTCTCCGTTTCCATCCAGTGTCCATGCGTTACGACCTGCGCCTAAACCTACTTTTCTATAATTCCCTTTACTTTGGACTGATTTTCAGGCTTTTGGAATTTACACCGTTTTTGGACCTTCTTTTTGCTCGCCGGCTAAATTTAGTCTCAATAATACGCGATGTTGTCATTGATGACTGCACTCGAATTGCTGCTATTATTTTAGTTGAGAAATCGACACCGAAAAATATGTCAAAAAGTAAACACGCATTATAGTGAAATGATCGACTATGTTGATATCTATCACTTTATAATGCCACATGTTTAAACCGTTAGGCAATTTACAGTCCAATTCCCGTATAACCAGTCCAGTGAATGTCCGAGATTTTACTCTCAGATAAGCGCGAATGGGATTGTCCTCTTAAGCATATATGCTCTCACTTTATCTGCAAGCGAAAACATCCAGAAATTATAGATCATTTTTATAAAAAGCCAGAATATGTAATGAATATACTCAGCGAAATAAATAATAAAATAAATCTAATATATAAAATGATCACCTTTAAATTATTTGTAAACACCAGTTTCTTGACCGTGTTCAGAGCTTACGATCTCAAAGTATGGGTGCGCCGACTGCGCACTAAAAGCCCAAATATACATGTAGGCTTTTAGTGCATAATGCATAGCCCATAGTGCGTTCTGGTTTTGACGTTGGCTTTGACCACCTTTACGTTGCCTTTCGCTTTGGTTCCGATCAATTTGGCTTTGGCTTTGTCACAAGCCTGAATTTAATAACACTAACAACAATTAGTGTGCTGTAGTCGTCAATGACAACATCGAGCACTATTTGAGACAAAATCAAACCGGCGAGCAAAAAAAAGTATCTCCAAAAACGGTGCAAATTCCAAAATCCAGAAAATCAGTCAAAGTATTTATCTGTTAAACTTTAAATTTGTCGTCTTTCGTTCTTTTATATCTCCTGATGTATCATGAAATCTAGAGAATAAATCAAATGAAAATTGCAGCCATTTAAGTAAAGATATGAAGCTAATTTGATTATTTCTGCATCGCGCGCTCCTATCTTATCTTTATATGATAATTGAATGTCTCAGTAGCGCTACTGAATGTAGCAATGGTTAACGCCATGAACTTTTAAATGACAGATCCTGAGGTGAATTGAACACTCATGGGTTCGAATCCCAGCCGCGCTGTTCTGAGAGTAAAATCTCGGACATTCACTGGACTGGTTATACGGAAAATGGTCTAAATTTGCGTAGCGGATTAAACATGTGGGTTTAAAAGTGATAGATATCAACGTAATTGATTATTCACTATACTGCGTGTTTACTTTTACTTTTTGTTACGAATAGAAGTCATGTTTATACGTTCAATATGTAGTAATTTATATCGTGTATGTTATTTGTGCTTAACTTATATTAATTCTTGCTAAATTAATATATTAACACAAAAGGTAAATAGCTTATGCTTTTAACGATTTCTTATGAACTAAGAAACAAGATATAGCCTAATCTAAAGAATAAAACTACAACATTAAATAGAAAAGAACGTAAAACGATAACTACGCAGAATTAAATTACAAGAATAGGCGAATAAATGAATATATCTTAATCAGTCAGTTAAGTAAAGTTCAAAATAAGATAGAACAGGAGAACGAATTATGGCTTCACGGCACTTCTCGTCTAGGCCCCTATATGTTTGATACTTCCGTTGTTCTCTCCTATCTTCTAACTCCTGTCTTCTTTTCTTCTAACTTCCGTCTTCTGCGATGTATTGAAATGCAGCAGTTTTAACTGCGTTGACGAGAAAACGCTTTAACTAGATTTCTAGCAATTTGCGTTTCTGGTCCAATTCAGGATTTATATCGGATATGAGATATGATGTATTGTTTAATCTAACCGACCTATAGAGGATTTATAAGACTAATACGAATAAATCTGCAAATCCCGGAGGGGGCACACTTGTATGCAAACTAACACCGACCTATAGAGTGTGTAGTAGGACAGCTTTCTAACGAATTCAATCAGAAATTCAGACGCTTGTAGGAAATCTACTAGTTTATGGTTTTGCTGCAATAATTCTTTAAGAATTATATTTAGGCAAGTTCAGCTAGTAATTTAGTATAAGCCAGAGTTCAGCATAGAACTCCCATTTCATAGCCTGTCACCTAGTTATATATCGTTGATCGATGCAATGCTCACGAGCCAATCAGAATCGTTGGTTTTCAAAGTTGTCAACCAATCAGAATTTAGCTCTTCAATCATCTTCATAATCATTTATCCGCCCCAATTTCATGGTCGGTAGAATTGCATGCGTTTTTCAATGCAATTTTATTTGTAATCTATTATTTCTGCATTTAATTTAATAAAATACAGCGTTGTAAAAAACGAATTTCTCATAAACATAGTTGATCATTTCACTATAATGCGTATTTACCTTGTTACATTTTTATTTCACAATCACAGGTTCTAATCGTATCAGAATCATATGTTTTAATCAAATCAGAATCATACGCTTTAATATGTTTTGTATTTTTTCCTTTTTTGTATTTTTTCCGTTAAATTTTTTACTGTTATATGTATTGAGGTATGAAACGACTGAACTGGTGCAACAAGTCTTTGAGACTTCCTGAACCATTACAATTAAGTTAATCATATCAGAATCATAGGCCCTATGTCTAATCATTTCAGAATCAAATGATTTCTGCAAGGGTGTAGGTCTATATGGCATAAGCCTCTCGCTCTATGGTAGATCATCGCATCTGCGATTAAGATAGTTTCTTCGACGTGAACGAGTTCGGCTGTTCCTGACCATCTGATTTCTTGTACGTTAATCCATTGGATTAAGAAAGTCTTTTTATTCGTCTGCCGGAATCATGGCGAATTTTATTCCCATCGATACTTAGATGACATAGATCTAATTATCTGCCCATTAGTCCTATGAGTAGGCCTAATAACAAAGTCTCTACTAAAATGTCTTTTATATGTATTACGATTATCTCGGTGATACTTCTGAATTCTGTGAAAATCTCTCCTCTGGAAAACCAAATCTCACAGATCCTCTAAGATCCTCTTTTCTCTGATAGTTATTAAAACTTAGATTGGTTATCTGTTATTGTATCTGTTATAATATCCTTGATCTCTGTTATCTTCTCTGCTTTGATATCGTTCATCTCAGTGATAACTCTGAACTCTATTATTCTCTCTTCTCTTATAATTCTGACAATTTTGATTAATATATCTCTGGAACTGCTGGAACTGAATTAGGCCTACTCTGATCAACCCGTCTCTGACAATTCTGATTTCTGTTGAAATCGTTGATCTCTGCATTTTATTTCGGTTGTGAAATTCTTCATAATGTAAGCTTACGTAATGAGTCCTATACGAATATAAGTTATCGATTCTCTTATGTCTATACGTAGTTTTCCAATATGAATTGTCTTTATCATTTGTATTAACACGACTTGCTTTAATAGTTTTACAACTGTTATACTGTGGCAAATTTATTAGCCTAGTTTATGTTTTTCGTTGCCCAACCACCAAAATGAAGTTTTTACGAATCATGCGGTCGATGATGACAATTACTTGTCCAATGATTATTCATTCGGCATTGAATACACTCTGGATTTATATGTAGGCCTACATATGTTTTACATGTATTCTGCAGTTCGAATTCCATTCTGGCTTATTATGATCGCCTCCTGTGTAATGATTTATCTGCTGATTATGAGCTGCTGATTTGCTGCTTGCAATAGAGCTCTAAGAACCATGCAAAATAGCATAAATCCTATGATGATAATCAATTATACATTACCCTAACTACGGTAGTTTACCACTTTACCAACTTTATAGGGCCTATACATTATAAATTGGCTGTCTCCAAAATTATCTATAAGTGACGCAATTATAATAGTGTAATGTCGATAGAGATTTTTTCAGCATTCAACAGTTAAGTCATCCTTAAAATATCAGGCTATCTAACACTTCGGCTATTATAGACTCTACATGTATATTCCAAAACTAATTCTACCTATTTTTAAATCCTCTGTTTGAAATTGTATTATTGCTTGGAACAAAAGCACTACAGGGATTCGAAATCATCACTCGGTTAAATAGCTTGTAGCTAAAATAAATAGCTACTTTAGTTCATGACTCTCTATCAGCACATAGATTATGAATCTACATCAGCACTTAGATTATGATTCTATACCAGCACTTAGCTTATGCAAGCACTTAGACTCTGACTCTATTTCAACTCTCAAATTTTGACACTATATCAACAATTATATCATGACACTATATCAGCACTTAGATTATCACTCTATAGCAGTACTTAGATTACAAATTTATATCAGCACAAACAAATGGCAAATACTGAAGTTTCAGTATATGACTAGAAGTAGACTTAGTTGTATACACTGAATATGTAGGCCTATTGATATTTGAAAGATGTGTGATATATTGGCTCTGTTGGAAACGGTATAATATAATCTGAAGATACATGCCTATACTTGTAATTCTCTTAGTGCACTGCCTACTTGCAAGTAAATGGTATAATTATGACGCCTTCACTCATCACTATCTTCAGTATATCTGCGTCCTATACATGTGTATCTGCATTAATTAAAATAATTTCAGTTTTTTCGCTGAAAGCCAAATGCATTTATAATATTTATGATAATAATAATCACAACTATAATAATAATAATAATAATAATATTATTATTATTATTATTCCCCACCCAGTCCTTTGTCCAGATCTCCCTGCAATCAGCGGCATGCCTTGTGCAATCCCAGTCACGCTTCCCCTCGACATTCCCTGCAGAGTTTATCACGGAATACGACAGGGGAGGCATGGAGAGAGGCGATGGGGCCTATGTCTGAACATGCAGAATCCGCTAATGGAATCGTTGAGAGGATTTATAGCGTTGCGGAAAGCGGGCCCGTTGAGTTGCAGGACACTGAATTGAAAGAGTTGAATGAACACATAACTGGTCAACAGTTAAACCTCGACTATGAGGACACTGACATGTTGGTGACGGCCGCGGTGTGGTTCAGGAATACTATGTGGACGCTGTTGGTTCTGATGTAACCAGAAACATGGAAAACACCTCCATTAGTCTACCCTGATTTAACCTTAGACCTGCCATTTCAGCACCTATGCAGAATCTAAGCCCATCCCATCTGTGGTTTCATCTGTTGCAACCCAAAATAAAAGCCAAACCCAAACAGGTGCCCGACTTGTGCCTCAAAAAACTCGAATCAAACCTGGGGACCAGTCCACGCAGCCTCAGCCTCAGGTGCCGACTGGTGACAAGCGGGCACTGGGGCAGCAAGTGTGAGCACGAGGGTGATCGTCAGTGCGTCCATAGAGCCTGAGATAGATCCACAAGAGTTTTCTGGGCTGACCCTCAGCGAGAAAAAGGAGATACTCGAGGCTAGAATGGCCTCTGCGTCCCAGGGGTCCCTCCCACTAGGGCCACAGCACCAGGGTCTAGGGCTGAACCAGATGCTGGCCTCAGGGCAGGTTGAGGCAGAGAGGCAGAGCTCATCGGGTTTTACAAATCAGAGCCCAGATCTAGCGGAAACTAGATCTAAGAATTCTCTAGAAACAGCTATCCAGATTTCAGGATTGTTGACTTCTAAAAGCGGTTCTTCCAACAGAGTTCTCACAACTGCTTCATCAACGCCTATTCAGGGGAGTCACCGTCGTCGTGGATCGATAACAGAGGAAGAAGGGACGGGCGTTACTGGAGCCAAAAGCTGTGAATTCAGGGCAATTTCACCCGCTGCTGCGATCAGCAACGCTTAACTATAGAAATTATGATAAATCATCTTCTAGTGCTCAGTCATAGCTCTATAATAATAATAATAATAATTAATATTATTTTTTATTTTTTTATTTTAAATTTTACCGCGGTTTAAAGAACCTGGGGTTTGATAAAAACGATTCAAGTAATACGTGCTGAATCGCCGACCGGCTACTCGAGGTCATCAATCGGCATAAAAGAATTGTTGAAGCAGACTGCATGAAATCTTTGCAAAGTCATGGAAAGCCTTTGCCAAAGAAAAGATGTCTCTCGCTTATCGACGGTTTGCTCTGTGATAAGTCTGCCTATGCCATTGATAAAGTCAACTCCTTCGGGATTCATCGGGCCCATGGTTTCAATGGCAACCGGAACAACTTCATTTCCTGAGGACAGATTATTATTATTATTTATTATTATTATTATTAAAATAGTAATAGTAATAATAATAATAATAAATAATAAATTGGCAGAGATTAAATAGTCAGAGGCACTTCTGAAGATACAGAGAAATAGTCCTCCACTATCTCAATGCCGCAGCTGTCAACGCCTGATGGACTAATTTTAATTTAATATAATTTAATCATATTAGATTAAATAATAATAATAATAATAATAATAATAAGTATATTTATAAAACAAAATCATAATCACGTGCTACAAGTCTCTTCACTGCTATATCTGGGTCAGCGGCCTTTTACGAACACTTGCAGATGTCGGTAGGTTCAGTTCTCAATTTTACCGAACCTACTCTGGCAAGTGAACCAAATCATACATTTGTAGCAAGTATAGGCCTATTTGCACAGTCACAATTCCACTAAAAACGTAACTTCAGACTACACCAATGACTTCAACAGCTATGATGAATGAGGGAGGAGCGGCGTGAACGGAGGAAGGGTACCTTGCTCAAGGATTAAGCGTCGTAGTTGGTTTTACTACCTACCGGATTAAAATTACTTATATGTTAATACTTTATTTTGACGTTACCTAATGTATGGGCTAAATTAATAAGAAGTCCTTTGTACTAGATAAGTAACTTGTACTGAATTGTCCGTTGGCTAGGGTACGTGATTTCATTAATAAATAATGATTAATAATAATTAAGAACTCTTTAGTCAAACGTTGAGAATTTCTTAAGGTGATAATTGCTAATTATTACTATATTTATTATGTTCATTTAGTTTTAGCGCAAAATAAGTATAAAAATTATCAGCATTCATTATTCTTTTTAATTAAATTAAGGATTGTGTCTGTACATTTCGAGATTTTGCATAAAGAGCTTTCAAGAGTAATTTAACTAACAATTATACATTTTTTCTTGTTTTACAAATCAACAGGCATATATAAGGATCAAGATGAGGATAATTTGTTTAAAAATACACTAAGAATAGGCCTGCAACCAATATTGATACTATGGCACAATACCTGAATGAACATTGGTCGGAGATCAGTAGACTGCGTGCATTTCCTGATCTTAAGGATCTACATGTAGATCCTTAAGATCACATATTATGATCTTAAGATAGATACTGTTCCGCTTCATTCTAAGCACTACTATGCGATACCGAACTGCTTCATACTAAGCTCTAATATGAGATACCGAACTGCTTCATTCTAAGCTCTACTATGAGATACCGAACTGCTTCATTCTAAGCGCTACTATGAGATATCACACCTTTTCATTCTATGCTCTACCTTGAGATAGCGAATCGTTTCATTCTAAGCTCTACTATGAGATAACGAACCGCTACATTCTATGCTATATTATGAGATACCGAACCGTTTCATTCCAAGCTCTACAATGAGATACCGATCCGCTTCATTCTAAGCACTACTATGAGATACCTAACAGCTTCATTCTAAGCTCTACTATGAGATTCCGAACCGTTTCATACTATGCTCAACTAGAAAGTTCCCGAAACGCTTCATTCTAAGCTCTCTTATTAGATACCTAACCATTCCATTCTAAGCTCTACTGTGAGATACCGAACTGTTTCATTCTAACCTCTACCATGAGATACGAAACCAATTCAGTCAAAGATCTACCATGAGATATCGAATGGCTCCTTTCTAAGTTATTCAATGAGATATCGAACCTCTTCAATCTAAGCTCTACTATGATTTACCGAACCGCTTCATTCTATGCAATTCTATGAGATATTATAGCGCTTCATTCTAAGCTCTACTATCAGACAACGAACTACTTCATTCTAAGCTCTACTAAGAGATATCGAACTGCTTCATTCTAAGCTTTAATGGAAGATTGCGAACCCCTACTTCTAAACTCTTCCATTGCCACAAAAAACCTTCATTCTAAGCTCAAATATGAGATACCTAAACCACTTTATTCTAAGATCTACCCTGGGATACCGAACTGCTTCATTCTAAGCTCTACCATGAGATACCAAACCGCTTGTTGCTAAGTTACTCAATGAGATACCGAACAGCTTTATTCTATGCAAATCAATGTGATACTATCCCGCGTAATTCTAAGCTCGACTATGAGATACCGAACTACTTCATTCTAAACTCTACTATGATTAACCAAATCGCATCATTCTATGCTCACTCTGAGATATCCAATCGATTCATTCTAAGCTCTACTTTGAAATACCGAACCTCTTTATTCTAAGCTCTACTATGAGATACCGAACCGCTTCATTCTAAGCTCTTCTATGAGATACCGAACCGCTTCTTTCTAAGCTCTACTATGAAATACCTAACCACTTACACTACGATATAGCGAACCGCTTCATACTAAGCTCTACTGTCAGATACCGAACTGCTTCATTCTACGCTCTACCAGCAGATACCGAGCTGATTCATTCTAAGCTCTTCTATTAGATACCGAACCGCTTCTTTCTAAGCTGCTATAGATAAAAATGAGTTTTGTATGAGGATATTCATAGATTTGTCAAAAGCATTTGACACCTTGGCTTACAATGTTCTATTACAAAAACTTGAGCTCTATCGCATTAGAGGAAATGTAAATCTCCTCCTGAAAAGTTATCTGTTTAATAGGCACCAATATGTTTAATAGAATTTTACTCTGTGTCATTTAAAATCAATTTTAGGTAGAGTTCCCGAAGGCTCTATTCTAGGTCCATTACTTTTCTTGCTATATATTAATGATATGACTTCATGTTGCGAACATTTACAATTTTTACTTTTTACCGATGATACCATTATATTTTGCTCCAACTCAAATATATTTAAGTTAATGCAAATTATTTATACTGAACTAATATATCTGACTGACTGGTTTAAACCAAATCGTTTATTCGTAAATATATCAAAAACAAATGTTATGTTAAATAGTTACAAGAAAATACCTCTTGACTCTGATGGTTTACCAGTGGATCATCACTTGTTTATTGATGAAGTTGAGTTCACTAAATATTTGGGAGTAATGATTGACCAAAAATTCACTTGGCAACGTCATATTTCACTAGTATCTACAAAAGTCTCAAAATCTTTAGACGACTTAGGTTTAAATTGCCCAAACGATCGCTGTTAAATATATATTATAGTTTAATCTATTCTCACTTAACTTACTGTAACATTATGTGGGGTTTTGCATCAATTTCTGCTCTAAAAAATTATTTTTCCTACCAAAACGTGCAGTTAGCTTTATTAATAATTGTGATTATTTATCACATACGTCTCCAACATTCAAGAACCTTGCCACTTTGAAATTGTCTGATATAAATTACTGTAAAACAGTGTTATTTATGTAAAAATGTAAACATAAATGCCTACCATTAACTTGCAACGAATTTGTTATATCTAGCACTTCTGTTGAGAATAATAATTATTACATGAGAAATGTTAATGAATTCATTATTCCCTTCTCACGTACAAATATATGAGCTAAATGCATATCTGTACATGGTCAAAAACTGTTGAATAATTTGCCAGATGTTATAAAAAAATGCTACGTCTATTTCTAATTTTTTAAAAATAATTTTTTAGTTTAATATTTAATCAATATTAAACAAACCTTTATGTATTTGTACTAGTAAAGCTCTCCTTGAACGCTTGTACTAGTAAATTAGACACTTCGTTTATTTCATTGTATTTTCCATTTCTTGTTTTTATTATTTTTCTTTGCACTCTAAAGTTTAGTTTAAATAGTTAGATTTTTTTGCTATTTGGAGATATGAACTTAGTTTACTTATTTAATTTGTAATAATTTAGAGATGTTTTTAAAAATTTATTTTGAGTTCCTGCCTGTGTCTGGCCATTTCCTAATTTGAAAATGTTCAACTGTATGGATACCAAAGGTTTTACTGTAGTTAGTAATGTAATAGAAATTTTTGTATTTCAGACTTAAGTAGACTCTGCTTTAGCTGCTAATTATGGTATTACCCAACAGAGCTACGGCTCTTTTATGGTATCCTCTTTCGTATTGTTATTTGTTTATCTAACTACATGCACGTTCCTATTGCTTTGTAAAATCTGTGCGGTGATGTACAAAAACACGATACTAAATGTCAAAAAAAGCTCTACCAGGAGATACCGAACCGCTTCATTCTCAGCTCTTCTATGAAATATCGAACCGCTCTTTCCAAGCTCTACCATGAGGTCCCGAAATGCTTTTTTTCTAAGCTCTACCATGAGATACAAAACCGCTTCATTCTTAGCTCTACCAGGAGATACCGAAACGGTTCATTCCAAGCTCTACTGTGAGATACCGAACCTCTTCATTCTAAGATCTACTATGAGATATCGAACCGTTTCATTCTAGGCTCTATCATGCGATACCCAACTGCTTCATTCTAAGCTCTACTTAAAGATATCGAATCGTTTCATGCTAAGCTCTACTAAGAGATACCGAACCGCTTCATTCTAAGCTCTACTATGAAATACCGATCCTCCTCATTATAAGCTCTACTATGAAATTCCTCATGACTTCTTTCTAAGCTCCACTATGAGATACCGAACTGCTTCTATATTTGATCTACAACGAGAAATCGAACCGCTTCATTCTAAGTTCTACAATGAAATACCGAACCTCTTCATTCTACGCTACTCTAAGAGATACCGAACCGCTTCATTCTAAGCTCTACAATGAGATACTTAAGCACTTAGTTGTAAGCTCTACTTTGAGATACCTAACCATTTAATTTTAAGTTCTACTATGGGATTCCGAACAGCTACTTTCTAAGCTCTACTATGAGATAACCAACCGCTACATTCTAAACGCTACTATGGGATGCTTAAACGCTTCATTTTAAGCTGTCAGATATCGAACTGCTTCATTCTAAGCTCAAATAGAAGATTGCGAACCTCTACCTTCTAAACTCTTCCATGAGCAACTGAACAGCTTCATTCTAAGCTCAGCTATGAGATACCTAACAATGTTATTCTAAGCTATACTATGAGATACCGAACTGCTTCAATCTAAGCTCTACCATGAGATGCAGAACCGCTACATTCTAAGAGCTACTATGAGAAACCAAACCGCTTCATTCTAAGTTTTACCATGAGATACCGAACCGCTACTTTCTAAGCTCTTCAATGAGAAACCGAACCGCTCCATTCTAAGCTCTACTTGCAGATACCGAACCGCTTCATTCCAAGCTCAACTATGAGATACCGAACCGCTACTTTCTAAGCTCTACTATAGGATACTTGAACCCTTCATTCTAAGCTCTACCAGTAGATACCGAACTGCTTCATTCTAAGCTGTTCTATGGCATAACGAACCGCCTCATAATAAAATACAAAAGAGTTAAGTTTAACGTCAGGATTCCTCACTCGAAAGCGATGTCAGTGACCGGGGAGCTCCGTATTTTACTCCCGCACATACTGATCCGCGGTCGAGTATCTAACCGACACTGCAACTGGTTCCAGCCAGGTGTAAGCTTTAATATGTGATTTTTTAACGCTTCATCTAAGCTCTACTATGAGATGCTGTACCGCTTCCTTCCAAGCTCTACTATAAGATACAGAACCGTTTCGTTCAATGCTATACTATGATATACCGAACGACTTCATTCTAAGCTGTACCATGAGATACCGAATGTCTTCATTCCAAGCTCAACTAAGAGATACCGAATCGCTTCATTCTATGCTCTACTATGAGATACTGTACCACTTCATTCTTAGCTCTACTATGAGATTCCGAACTGCTTCATTCTAAGCTCTACTACGAGATACCAAACCGCTTTATTGTATGCTCTATTCTGCGATACCGAATCTTTTCATTCTTAGCTCTTCTATGAGATACCGATCCGCTTATTTCTAAGTTCTACAATGAGATACCGATCCGCTTCATTCTAAGCTCTAATATCAGATACCGAACCGCTTCATTTTAAGCACTACTATGAGATACCGAATGTCTTCATTCTAAGCTCAACTATGAGATACCGAACAGCTTCATTTTAAGCTCAACCATGAGATATCGAACCACCTCATTCTAAGCGCTGCTATGAGATACTGAGCGGCTTCATTCTAAGCTCAACTGTGAGATTTCGAACCTCTTCATTCTAAGCTCTGCTATGAATTACCGAACCGCTTCAATCTAAGCTCTTCTATGAGATACTGTACCTCTTCATTGTAAGCTCCACTATGAGATATCGAACTATTTCATTCTAAGTTCTACCATGAGATAACCGCTTCATTCTAAGCTCTAGTATGAGATACCGAACCGTTTCTTTCTATGCTCTACTATGAGATATGGAACCGCTTCATTTTAAGCTCTACTATGAGATACCGAACCGCTTCATTCTATGCTATACGATGAGATACCGAACCGCTTCATTCTATGCTCTACTATGAAATGCATAACCGCTTCATTATATGTTCTACTATGAGATAACGAACCTTTTCATTCTAAGCTCTACTTTAAGATGCTGTACCGCTTTATTCTGAGCTCCACTTTATGATAGCGAACTGCATCATTCTAAGCTCTACTATGAGATACATATACCGAACAGCTTCATTTAAAGCTCTACTATGAGATACCGACTCGCTTCATTTTAAGCTCTACTATGGCATAGCGAACCGCTTCCTACAAATAGCTAAAGAAAGCTAAGGTTAACGTCAGTTTATTGCTTACAAATTTATCGATTTTAATTATATTTGATTGTATTCTGCTTTGGTGTAGTGAATTTATCTTAGCTCTATGTCTGTGAGTACCTTCTCTCTTGTTCGTAGGATGCTATAATTCTATTAATTAAGCTCTTTATTTAATTTTCTTCTAGTAATGGACTAAATTCGGAATATGTAAGCGCTTCTATGGCCTGTATCTTCCGTTCACGAAAACGTTTCACTTTTCTATTTGCTCTACCTGCGTTTTTAATGTTTGATGCGATGGATAAATATATAACTAAATGAAATGATAAAATGGAGTAGGCTTATCGCAAGGAAATTAAAAGGATTAACGTCTGATGTGATCTAAGCCTCAGAAATTATTTACCAAGTCATGAATCAATAATAATATTATTAGCACTAAGTAAGAGCATAGAATTCACTTATAATTTCTGTCTAGCTATAGAATATTCGAATCCATACAATTTATGCTAAATCAACTTTGAAAGATTTTAGCATACAGCACTGATGATCAAGATTACGGTCGGGGATTAACTTACTTGGATTAGCTTGCGATTCCATAAATGCAACTTTACGCCCGGTTAATAGTTAGATTTCGACCTCCTTGTAATATCCAGTACTGACAGATTAGAATAGAACACCAGGGTGTTGATACTCTTAATCAGTGCTGACTACATTGTATGACATTGATGTATTCAGTTTAATTAGGCAACGATAAGGCCTATAAGCAATCATGAGAGAAAATTGCGAAAAAAGACTTCAAAACATCTTAATAATCTTGTCATAATCTAATTGCTGATACGGTGTCATAATCCAAGTGCTGATGTAGAGTCATAATCTCAGTATTGATAGAGTGTCATAATTTAAATGCTGATAGTGTGTCATAATCTGACTGCTGACATAGTGTACAATTCTAAATACTGATATCGTGCCTTATTCTAAGTGCTAATAGAGTTAGAATTTAAGTTCTGATATGGAGTCAAAATCTAAGTGATGATATAGAGTCATAATCTAAGTGCTGATATATAGTCATAATCTAAGTACTGATATAGAGTTAAAATGTAAGTACTGATATAGAGTCATAAGAGAAATATGCTTTATTTTCACAAAATTTAACAGAGTCATAATCTCATAATCTAAGTCATAATACCAACAGCCATAATCTAAGTGCTGGCATAGTGTCATCATCAAAGTGCTACTAGAGTGCCATAATCTAAATGCTGATTTAGAGTCATAATCTAAATATTACATCAATGGCAGGAGCCAGTGGCTAAATCGGTAAGTTATTCGACCGTGTATCAGTATGTGCGGGGTTCAAATCATGGGCTCAACCGTCACTGACATCGCTTTCGAGTTAGGAAACTGACGTTAACTTTAGCTATACCAGCTATATATAAGGTCTGATATAGAGCCATACATATTATAAGAGCTGATATTGTGATAATCTAAGTACTGATAAAGAGTCACAATCTAAATTCTGATACAGAGTCATAATATAAATTTTACAATATTGTCTTAACATAAGTGCTAGTAGAGTATCATAATTTAAATGCTGATATAGTGTTATAATCTAAACTCTGATAGAGGGTCCTAAGAAGAAAAATATAAGTTCTAATATAGCGTCGAAATCTAAATTCTGATATTGTGTCATCATCTAAGTGCTGATATAGTGTCATAATCTAAGTACTGATTTAGTGTCATAATCGAAGTTCTGATATAGTGTCACAATATAACTATAATTATAAGTGAATTTCTATGTATATAATTGGTCTTATATCCTGCTGATGATATTGACTATTATCAGCATGATAATATGATATTCAATATGATAATACTGATTAATATCAGCGTGATAATAATCAGCATGATTGTTATTAGCATGATATCGATTCATGACTTGGTAAATAATTTCTGATTTTTGGATAATATCAGACGTTAATCCGTTTATTTTTCAGGCGATTGGTCTACTCCATATTATCATACATGTGGCATTGGATAAATTGACTCCTATTTGTGTAACAATAAAGACACAACAATCTTCTTCTGAATTTGTTGAACCACATAGGTTATATCTATATGTACACGTATACGGCGTGAAATCAACAATGAAATAAGCACGTTTTAATTATATAAATTTAGTACCTTGATACATATAAAGAGTCAAGAAATATTTACAATATTAGAATTGCAAGAACCACAAAATGTATGGAATTTACTGTGCAAAAAACAACATGATAATGTATATTGCACGGGAAAAAGAGGACCAGCCAATAGTACATATTGTCAGATAAATATATTTACATGATAGAGAGCAGTTACGACTAAAATTAAATAACCTATTTTGTTCCCGGAATGCTGCGAGAAGTAGATTTATTATTCGTCAGATGCATTGCCTATAGAATACGAAAAACATTAGATGTACAATATTGTAAAGATATATATATATATATATATATATATATATATATATATATATATATATATATATTGTAAGCTATAGAACGACTTGTCCTGCAGTGAATAAAAAATACATGTACAAGCACTACAACAGTTACTATGTTGTCGAAGTATTGCCTGCCAGGTCTCATGTAAAATCTTGTTATGTGCATTACACGCTAAAGAAGATATTTCCAGATGCTACTCATACTACAAATATTTTTCTTCCGCATCAGGTCTAAGGTATATATTCCTACACAGTTTAATCAAGCTCAAAATTGTACCCCGCTTCTAGCAATACATTGTTTCCATATCTTATCGGCATGGCCACTGGCTGGAGCCAGTGGCCATGGCTTTAAGATATTCGACCGCGGATCAGTATGTGCGGGGTTCAAATCCTGGGCTTGCCCGTCACTGACACCGCTTTCGAGTTATGAACTAACGTAAATATTAGCTTTACCAGCTTTATTTAATCTCAAATGCCTTACGACAATTAAAAATACATTACAAGAGATGCCGAATTTGAAACATCGTTTATTTGATTATCTTTCTATTATCTGAATACCCTTTCTATTTAGTTTTTCTGCCTACTGGCATGTAAAATGAAATATTCTAACGAGTAACGAAGTAGAAACAAAGGTTCTTCAGAGCAGTTACAGACTGATGCTTGTGCGGATCAAAGCGGATCCAGTAGACATTGCATATCCAAAGTTTGTATTCCTATGCTGTCCTCATAGGAAATTGAAGCCATGTATGAAAAAATAGAAGAACTGGTTAGAAGGGAAAGGCACGGATAAGTGATAGTCATGATTATTTTAGTGCTACGGTAGGGGTAAAAAAGATAAAAAGGAAAGTGTAGAATTTGGACAAAGAATGAGAAATAAGCGAAGAAAAAGGAGCACTTCTGCAGTAGAATAAAATTTGTGATAACAAACACTTGGTTCTATCATGAAAAATGAAGTCGTTTACACGGAAGACGCCCGTACTCCCTGAAAGCAAAGGAAGTTACCAGTTGGACTAAATTATGATCAGGAAACGGTACAGCAATAGAATGAAGAATTCGAGGGTTTTCCTTGAGGCGGATGTTAACTCAGAGCACAATCTAGTAATGGCAAATATTACGCTGCAAAAAAAAGAAAAGAATGAAGAAGAATAGTAATGAGAGTTGGAATATGAGCGTGTTGAAAGAGAAAAGATGTCAGTTATTTGTCGTAGTGGAAAGTGAAGTAAAGAAAGACTAGGATATTGGAGAAACTATAACGAACTATAACGACCGCAACTATAACTATACCAGATAGTATGAATGTTGGATGATTTAACGATATATTCATATGTGGACATGATGATAACAACGGAAGACAAAGAAGAGTAGAGGCGTTATAAACATGGACCTGCCATCGAGCAGCACACTAAGAGAAAGGGAGAGAGAAAAAGAATGATAGAGAGATAGGACGAGATCTTTGCAATATCTTTCTAAATGTTATTAATACAAGGCAGGTCAGATCTTTGTTTTTCCTTTTGAAGAAGTCGCACGTCATCAAGCTTCAAGCTATTAAATCAGACGAGTTGAGTGAAGAACATCGAAGTTCTGTGCTTCACCCAAGCGAAAAGGCCTTTTAGCCTGAGTGATTCAGTCGTTACGGCGTTACTTCTGCAGTTGTGTTCAAAGCTTTGTCATTTGCAAAGCTTTGTCATTAAACACTGTTTATCTATTTATTTCATTAAATGCTTTTGATTCCCACAGCACATAGTACAACTTCAAAAACAAAATAATAGTGCAGAATCAGTGTAGACCAAAGACCCGTTGCACTTAAATCTTGAGAAGAAGCATTGTCATTGTAACATATTTATTTTTATCATTTATTTATTTATTAATTATTCCATAATTTATTAATTTTCTGTTTGAATATTAAGATATAGAGGTTTACAGTCAGTGGTTCAAATCTTGCTTAAATTTATTTTTAATTATAGGTGATGTTTGTTAAAGGCAAATAAACTACGAATATCAAAAGAGTTAACAGTGCAAAAATTTCCAGGTAACGTCGAGAAAGTTTAAATTGGGGGTTGCTCTGCTGAAACTTGCATAACTGGCCAATCTATGTACCAAAATGGATGACAATTGGTCGCCCCATCAGAAATGAGTCCTTTAGTAGTTAGTAAACGTTTCATTGGAAAATGTTAACAATAGCCTGACATATTCAAACTTTTTGCAGGTGTAATCATTTTTTACTCACCCTGTATATTAACCCTTAACAGTAATATATCTAAAATTATTGTTCATAGCAATATAACCAATAGACGTGAAAATTGAACCATTGTACATGCCAGTAGACGTTAATATTGTACCAATAACAGGAAGAGTTAGATCTAATTACAATTTTAAAGAATAATTGTAAAGTAATAAAATACAAATACCTATACAAATTAATAAAAAATATCATTTGCTGTAGGCTATGTCAACAGTTAAATGTGCTTCGCGAAGTTATTTGAAGCAATTATTGGTAATAACTGCTCCAGTAGTTAGTAGCAGCGGCTCCAGTAGTTAGTAGCGGCAGCTCCAGTAGTTAGAAGCAGCAGCTCCAGTAGTTAGTAGTAGTAGCTCCAGTAGTTAATAGTAACAGTTCCAGTAATGAGTATGAGCATCTCCAGTAATTTGTAGGAGCAGCTTCAGTAGTTAATAGCAGTAGCTCCACAAGTTAGTCGTAGTCGCTCCAGTAGTTAGCATCATCGGCTCCATTAGTTAATAGTAGTGGATCCAGTAGTTAGTAATAATAACATCTCCAGTAGTTTGTAGTAGAAGCTCCAGTAGTTAATAGTAGCAGCAGCTCCAGTAGTTAGAAGTAGGAGTAAAGGCTTAGCCAAATAATATTGTCAGCTTAGAGATAAGTGCCCCTGACATTAAGAAATCGACTTAAATACGTGTTCATAAATTTTACAATGAGTGCCGCGGCTTTTCCTTGAAACGTTCTATCAAATTTAAGTACCAGCAAAATCGTTATTTTAAATAGCATAACAAACGCGAATTTGTAACAAATGAGTATAAAATGGTAAATTGGTAATAAGTGGATATGAAAACGGCCAAATTTCCAATTTAAATATATTTAAAATAATTCCAAATTAACTCGATGTTGCTTACTAGAATTATATATGTTCTGGTATATTTTCTGTACTGTTGTGCAGTGTATAAATGTCATAACAACAATTAATGTTATAAAGACTTATACAAATACTTGAAAGAAATATTATTTCCTTGCAGTGTTTGTTCAAATAGAAAAAAACTACATAATTTGCATGCCCAAAGTTGGCCAGTAAAGCTGGTAAAGCTAAGGTTAACGTCAGTTTCCTCACTCGAAAGCGATGTTAGTGACGGGAGAGCCTAGGATTTGATCTCCGCACATTCTAATCCGCGGTCAAGTATCTTACCGATTTCGTCACTGGCTCCAATTCAGGTATGCCGCTCTCTTATAAAATACCATTATAAAGCCGTTATAGAGGATCTAGAGTAAACATTTGTACTTTGACACACTTTAACAAACATGTACTGTATATACAATACATTCAGTAATTATAATTACTGTCTGTCTCTCTCTCTATGTATGTATATATACACGTATATATATATATATATATATATATATATATATATATATATATATATATACATATATATATATATATATATATTTATATATCTTTGTGCACTGCCTACTGGCAGGTCCATGGTACATAACGCCTCCACTCTTCTCTGTTTTCCGCCTTCCTCTTCATTTCCACATATGAGTGGGTCTTTAAATCATCCAACATACCTAATCTCGGCCTGCCCCTGCCTCTTTTTCCTTCCATTCTACCTTCTATGACCTCTTTTAATATACCTTCCCCCCTTAGAATGTGTCCTATCCATCTCTTCTTCCTATTTCTTAATACATTTATCAACTGTCTATCTGTGCCAACTCTCTCCAGGACTTACTCATTTGTAACCTTTTGAGTCCAGCTAATGCTCTCCACTCTTCTCCAAATCCACATTTCCAATGCCTCCAGTTTCCTAATATCTTCCTTCCTTAAGGTTCATGTTTCACATCCATACAATAGCGTGGTCCAAACCAAAGTTTTCACTATCTTTATCTTTGTGTCTTTCTTTAGACTTTTTGTTAATAGTTCTTTTCTACTACCAAAGGCCGCTTTTGCTTGTGCAATCCTACTGCATATTTCCGTCTCAGCTTTCCCGTCGTCGGTTATAGTACGTCCCAAATATTTGAAACTCCTTACCTATTCCAATTTCGTACCATTTATTGTGATATTAACTTCACCTTTATTATTGGACACTCTCATAACCTTGGTCTTTTTTATATTTATCTTCATGCCATATCTTATGGCCGTATCAATCAGCCTATCCATTATCTTCTGCAATCCAATGTCGCTGCCCGCTACCATTCCTTGGTCATCTGCAAATCGTACATCTTGTAACAAATTCCCTCCTACTTTTATTCCTTCTTCCAAGTCTTCCATGGCTTCCTCCATCATTGCCTCAGCGTAAATGTTAAACAGCAGCGGCGAAATGCTACAACCTTGTCTTACTCCACGTCCTATTTATATATATATATATATACTGTATATATATACACTATATATATATATATATATATATATATATATATATATATATATATATAATACATGTATATATAGCTGCTGCCAATAACAATTTTCTATGATGGCAAATTTATACGTACATTAGTAGAGTGTTCGGTATCCGAAAGATTTGTTTTTAATAGCTGTTGCTTAACATTTGTGTAAAAGTGACAACTGAGGAGGCCATGGAAGACAATGATGAATGAATAACATTTAAAGGAAAGATGTTACATGATAACAGGTTTTCCCTACTTGGTCATACTGTAACAGATGATGAAATATGTGCGACTGAAATACGTAGTATGTAGTAGAATTATTCAAGCAAAAGAAGCATTCATTAATAGGAAAGACTTCCAACAAAAATTGTTAGGAAAGCAACAAATATGAAGATAGTAAAACATAGGGCAAGACCACGCTACTACATAGACATGAGACATAGACCTAAAGGAAGGCGGAAATCAGGAAGCTGAAAGTGTTGGAAAGGTGGACCTACAAAGTTATTGTAGAATAAATCCTGGACAGAATTGGTACAGCTGGACAGGGCACAATCTGAGGCGAGAGTGGAGTTTACTAAAGGATGTCACAGAAGGAAGAATGGTAGAAAATAGTGGCTGAGGCAGACTGAGATTAGGAATTTTAGGATTAGAATTAGGATTAGGACACGATGAGAAAAAAGAGATAGGTCAGAGTTGAGGCGCTATATGCCATATATACCATTAATCTGCCAGTGAGCAGTACATCAAGACATATTCAGACGAATATATCTTATCGTGTGTGTGTATATATACATATATATATATATATATATATATATATATATATATATATATGTATATATATGTATACATGTAAATTCACAATATATACATGAATGGATATATATAAATATGCATACACAGTATATATGTATATATTCACATACATATATACTCACACACACAATATATATATATATATATATATATATATATATATTATATGTATATATATATATACATGCATATATGTAGATATAGACATATATACTGAAAACTTATTTTTAAAAACGTTACGAATGTGCTAGTAAAATTTAACCATTTCACAACAGTTTCCTGCCATCTAGAAATTAATTTAAAATAAAGATTTGTCTGAGTCCTATACAACTTCAGATCTATTCCTACACATAACTCCTGACCAAAAATTATGCATTTTGTTTCTAACATATGAAATTTGTTAAAAATTCATGATTTAAAAAATGTATTACACATTGAGTGATGTACCGATTGATTTTTTTGGACTGTTTATCTATTTATCTTTATCAAACGCTCGAAACAAATCGACGGGCATAGGGAATATGATTGTTGAATTTTTCTCAGCAGAGATTTGATTGAGAGTCTGCAGGTAGCGCAGCTGCAGGGCCGAGGAGGACTCGCTGATGATGTCTGCCGCCTCCTTCAGGGCCCTGGCCGCCTTCTGCTCCCCCTCAGCGGCGATCACCTACAATTAATCAATACATCAGTGAATTAAATCACTATTAAATTAAATCACTGATATTTCTTTCGAGTGAGGAAACTGACTTTAACATTAGCTTTAGTTTTTTTTACAAATATATTCATTTCTTTATTCGTCGAAAAAATAGACAGGATCAAGATGCATTACATATACATATAAACACACACATAAGATATTCATTTAGTTAATCATCATAGTTAATATTCATTTAGTTTTTTAATCAATCCATAAATTAATAAATTCATTAATTCATGAAATAAATTCATTAATTAATCAGGTAATGAAATCATTTAATTAATTAAATGATTAATTAATTATTCAGTCACTAATTCCATAAAGTATTAAATACATTTATTAATTAATCAACCGAGCAATCTGTCAACTACTCAATTAATGAAACAGCAAATCAGTCAATAACTCAAGGCACAAATATAGAAGTATAGAAATAAACTAAAATAATAACTTAATTAATTAAGTATTCAATCACGTAGTCAATTAATAAATAAAGACATCATTAACCAATCGATAATTAAATCAATAACCTAATCAATCAATCAGTCAATCATTCAATTTGTCAGTCAATTAATCTTTCAATCAACCCAATACATCTAATAAAAGAAGCATTCTAAATAAAATTAGAATTACAATAAACCATCACAGCCTTTATTTTTAGAAGGCTAGAAAAACCAACACCAAATATAATTTTAGTTTTATTCTGGAAATGATACCAGTGTTAGAATTTATATTTTAGATTACTATTTAAAGTCTTCATGTAGCCCTATGTCAAACTTAAGTGTTTCTTACAGACATAGGAATTTCTAGCAGATAAAATATAATCCACCAATCTGTGGTTGTCAGAGCAGTCTCTTGTGTTGGTGAGATTCAATCAAGCATTTAATAAATCAAACTTTCCCTTAGTCGAAAAATAAAACGGAATGGATACACCAGTCCATGATTGATTCACGATGTACATCATGTGTGCATCTCATTCATGATTAATTTATTATATAAATCTTATGTGCATCTCTGCAATGTTTGATTTATGATGTGCATCCTATGTGCATCCCATATAGCTCTGATTTATGATGTACATCTTATGTGCATCTCCTATATGTTTGATTTATGATGTACATCTTATGTGCATCTCTTCCATGGTTAATTTATGATGTGCATTATGCCAGGCGCATACAAAGTAGGCGGCACTTTTTAACTGGATAACCCTGTGTATTTTAAGTGTCCAGTCATAGTCAGTATTATTGCTCAGACAAATTATCCCATTGATTATTAAATGTGCATTTTTTATATTAGTATAAACTATTAACTAATATTAATTTATAACTAATAATTATTAATACATTTATAATATTAATTATAATTATTACAAATATTAATGTTAATTAATATTTGAGAATTGAAGCTGCTAGTCGGATTGCAGTGCAAATCATTGAATGAAGTTTTGGCTCCAAATCCTCATACTTGAAATCTCATGTTTCATGTGGATCAGCTGTTCATTATGCTCGATTATACTCGAAAAATATCTATGTATCATAATAATATACTATAATTTACTATAATATCGGGAATTTTGAGAATAACCATGCGAATACAGCAATGGTTTTCTAAATTTCAACTAAATAAGGCGATGCGAGTAAAGTTATTTCCTTCAGGATGTTTTTAATATCTATAGTGCTCAAGTCATATCTCACTTGAAGATTGAAGAGGTCATGCATTGTGTGCAGGATACGCATGTCTAAACGATAAAAGCTACAGGTATAATAAATTAATTTTTTATTTATATATTAATTTATATATTTAATTGCTAGAATTAATTATATAATTACTGTTATTAATTAATAGGTGAAACTAATTACCTCTATTTTTCAATATTATAAATAAAACTTATTGAAAATCATCATTTGATCACTTTTCTATTGCCAGGTTTCTCTATATTGAGTCTAAAATTTTTATGATACAAAAAATTCTAAATATAAAATTAAAAAATAAGAAATACCAATCGAAGGAGTAAACCTTGTGAATGATTCTGGACAATTTGGAAATGAGAATTTAAAACTCAGATATCCGAGCTCTATTAAGCATTAAAGTACATAGCTATTGATGAGACAGTGTCACAAGTACGATGCCAATACTGTCTGTTTGAACTCAAACAAGATGGAGTGCGTATCCGACCGTTTGAGGTAAATTTACTTCAAAGGAACGTTTCATCTTTATAGCGGTCAAAAAATATTTAAATTTAAGATAATTTTCACTTGTGAAGACATAACTCGATCTTATTCACAGTTAGCAGTGTGGCCACTTTACAAAATAGAATTGTCCTAATTTTATTTGTCATCTTATAATAGTTAATATTCAATATTTTCGTTTATGAATCGTTGCAATAGGGCCTATCCTCTCAATTTAAACAATATTATTCGCTTGCATGTCAGTCGAGTAATTATGTTATCTGTGCACTAGTGAGTACGTTATTTGACTTAAACACTTAGTAGAAATCTGAATTTTCCTTTGTAACATTTATTAATACACTAAGCAAAATTTAAGGATTGAGTTTTAACTCTTAACTACTTCTGAATAGTTAAATTTTCAAGAACGAATCGTGATGTAAATATTATAATTCAGTTATATTCTCTCTAAAATGCCTATTAGCAGGTCCATGGCACGCATCGCCTCCACTCTTTTCTGTCTTCCGCTTTCCTCTTCATGTCTACGTACAAATGGGTCTTTAAATCATTTAAAATTCCTAATCTATGCCTGCCTATGCCTCTATTTCCTTCCATTCTGCCTTTCATGGCCTCTTTTAGTAGATTCTCCCCTCTTAGAATGTGTTATACCCAACTCTTCTTCAGATTTCTTAATGCATTTACCAGTAGAATTAGTATTTAACAGAAGCATTAGATGATGACAGCATGACTTTACCATTGTTACTTAGCTATTTCATTTCAAAATCATACAAACATGTTCACAGAAAGAACATAAAGACAAAAAAGGACAGCTATTCAAATAAGCAAGCAACATAATTAAGTTAACATCACAAAAATAATTTACGCTTTGAATATAGTGAAATAGTCCCCTATTAAATAATCAGTGTTGGTCGAGGTTACTTGAGGGATCATTCGGCCATCGAGCAGAATATTTTATCACCAGAATAATTTGCTAAGAATGAAAATTAAACAAACTAATTATGAACTATAAACAGTAATTTAAAAAAGAAACGAGTTGCTCAAACTTACAATAAACTCTGATAAATAACTAAAATGTAGATAGTGACTGGAGCCAGTGGCGATGTCGGTAAGATATTCGACCGCGGATTAGTATGTGCGGGTTCAAATCCTGGGCTCGCCCGTCACTGACATCGCTTTCGAGTGAGGAAACAGATTTTAGCATTAGCTTTTTTATTTTATACACTTTAGTAATCCTGAATATGACAATGTAATTTATTCGACATGGGTGGTACGTGGAATTTTATTAAATTAAACTTTCCAACGAACCTTAGCCTTGGCCTCCCTTGTAGCCTCTGCCTCAGCCGCCATAGCTCTCTGCAGCTGAACGGGTAGGCGAACGTCCTTTCTGTAAATATGAACAAATGCAAGAATTGTATGAAACAATCCATTCAGATTTCGTTTAAAAGAATAAATATGTTCATTTACTTAATACGATGTCATATTTTGCATTTCTCCAATTTAGTCAATCAATCAATTAACAAGAATTTACTTCATTGCTTATAAATATAAATTCATTAATTGATCTTAAATTACTTTTATTTAAATTAATAATTAAAATTCTTACTTATTTTATATAATGTATTGGGACATATTACTTATATTGCTAATAAATATAAATTTATTAACTGAGCTTAAATTATATTTATTTACATGAATAATTACAATTCTTACTTAGTTTATTTAATGTTTTCAGATATTATATTAAGCTTTCGAAAATGTTAGCGTTTATAAATTGAAATTTCATATAAATTTTAAAGGAGCAAAAACCTACAACAGAAGAAATCAGATTTTGCTTCTATTAGACATCAAAAGAGATTTAGAAATTATGCTTATTATTTTCATTAATATATGAAAACTACCAGAAAAGTAGCCACTGGCGTTCTAAAACTATCCACAAGCGCTTTTAAAGTAGCCACTAGCGTTCTAAAAGTAACCGCTTGCGCTCTAAAAATAGCCACCCATATTCTTAAAAAATTTCCATCAACCTGAGTTTCAAATTAAGTAAACGAAATAAGAATGTTTAACTTTTACAGTGTCACGCCTACAATGAAACACAAAATAACATCTTCGTAATAACTAGCAGCAAAACAAAAACAACAATTACATTACAGTGCTATTGTTGTCGGTAGCAACATCGAGGTATGAAATAACCAAACCACTTTATTAACTGATTAAAACTTACGTCTATACAGGATTTAAAACTTAATCCGTAAAGAAAATGAGTATTGAAGCTTATTAGACCAGTTTTAATATACATGTATAACCATTAACCAGTTTCAATGTATTTATAGAAATAAACTTTTGGATGTTCATCTATTATTTTACTGTGCAACAATAAAATAAACTGTGTTTCAACAGCAGCCTGGTGCTGCTGGAATGAGGCAGGAACACAGCAGTCATCTGATTGGTGGGGAGCAATTTTCTATGATATCGGAGTTGGAGAAGAGCGAGATGGGAGGGGAATCTGAGGGCAGATCTACCTCCCCGGGTGATGAAGAATCGCTTTAATTTTAATTATATTAAAATTCTACTTTTTTATAAATATACGGGATAATTTATGAATATTTATTACAAATTGCTGTGCTTATATAAGTAAATTAATAAGGCATCGAAGACGACATCGATTCTGTAAAGAGAGTGAGAGATATTTATTTGATTAGCCAAATATAGCAATTTAAAATTTAATCGTAGCCGACGATGATCGTGATAAGAGGCGACTAATAAAGTTGTCGAACTGAAGAGCAGAGCTTCCATGATATATCTTTCGGTTGGAGAAATCTAACTTTTCCTAAATCTTTATTTAATATTTCACAATTAAATTAAATTATCTATTACAAGTTGAAATTCTAATTTAACGTACGTTTCTCATTCAAAAACGATGCCGATGACATTATTTGTCAGTGAAAGTTGGAACAACTTACATTTCAACTCGCTCGACTTTCACTCCCCAGGGGTCCGTGGCTTCGTCTAAGCTTGTCTGTACGTCAAACAAAACAGTCCTTAACTAGCTAGTGCTTGAAGAATTGTAGTATAAATAACTGTATTTTCAACTATATCAGAATTTCAATGTAGTGATTTGTATATTGCAGGGCTACATACATACCAGATCTCGGATCCCGGTAATCTAATTCATTGCTCTCTGTCGTAAATTTTGACAATTTGCAGACTTTAATATATGCCTACTCTAAATGAAATAGAAAATTTGAGAAAACCTGAATATGGTGATATACGGTTGTACCATAATCCTGCTTTAAAGCTAGATTATATAAGACGCAAATGTGATATCCTAAAGTGCATCTTATTGCTATCGTTTGAGTCATAATAAAATATTTTAAAAGACATCGTCAGTATGGCATGCATACATGTATATACATGTGGTTCACAGAGCAACAGAGTATAGTCTCCAAGCGAAATTTTTAGATCATCTTGCAATTTCATACAATTTAATAAAGGCCTTTCTCTCATGTGCAAGAAACTGGTGGAGGGGGGTTGGCTACAGGGTCCGTTCACTATTTGTGAAAATGTATCGCATCCCTTTCGGAGTTAAAGACACGGCGGGGATTTCGATAAGACGCATATTTGTAATTATTTCCTCAGAGATACTGAGCTTCCTACTGTCCCATTAATAAATTTATTTTGCTTGAAGTTCAATTTGCTCTTTCACCATCTTAAAGTCTAGCAGCCCGCAGTATCATGTCTTCGACATTCATCTCTTCCAGTTTTTAAATTATTCAGCTGCCATTTATAAAAATATCAAATCTAAAGTTCAATGCATTAAATATTGTCTGCTGTTCAAAATCTCAATTTACTAAATCACTTAATGAAATCATAATTGACTGTAGATGTCATCAGAGCTGTCATGTAGCTTCTTATAAATTTCGTTTATGACAGAGACTTAAAACCGTATCAAAAGTCTATTAAAGTGAATTTATTACTAGTATGCTGTATAGCAATTAGTGTCATGAGACTCTTTTTAATCATCTATAGATTATCAACTTATTAAAATTGAAAATATTCATAAATATTTTTTCTGCATTTTTATCAAGAAATAACTAAATTAAGTTGCAATTTACAGAAACATTGAAGTTGACTGAATTTCCAGATGAAAAATGTAGAGTTTGTTCGTTCTGCAAGAAATATATTATGTTAAAATTTAAATAGAAGTATTTTAAAAAGTTCAAATAGTAGGAGTGCAAGATGATTTTTAAATAATTAAATCTACTCATACATCATTAATAATAGGCAGTTATAATGAAGTGGAAAGAGGGTAAATATAAAAATGTAAACTAATTTCATGAGAGATATAAAATTTGCAGATAACTAATAAGTGATTACCGCGAACAGAATTAACCTGCTAAGGATTATGGAACGTCACAGCTTTTATTTGCTGCCGGAAACCGGCAGGAATTCATCATCAAAAGCTACTAAAGCGCTGGATATAATTATGAAAAAAGGAGAAGTTAATGTCACACTGAACGGTAAACTAGATTAACAGGTTGTTAGTTCTGTTATCTGATGATAGGAAACAAAAACTTTAGTACACAATAAAATTAAAGAAAAAGGAAAGCTTTCAAGAAAATGAATGAACCTCTACAAATCAAAGCCCCCAAGGAAAACAAATAGGCCTAGTACTGACTACACTCCTATAATTTTGAACAGAAAAGAAGGAGGATGTAGTAAATTGAGACACTAAAAGCTGCTCAATATATCTATGAGAATGATACCAATTACATGTAGTTGAACGGACCAAACCTCAGAAAGTAATATCATTGTATCTATATGAACTGGTATTGGACAGTTTCTGGGCATTGGCTTGCCAAAAAAGACAATAAAAGAGAATGAAAAATATTTAGGAATATAAGGGCAATAGTATTAGATTACTTAATATTCCTAAGTAGAAAAGAGAGCAGAGCAGAAGACATGAACCTGTAGATATGTGGAAAAATTCTATAACTTTTATTATGCATTTTTATACAACAACATCAAAACTCTGTTCTAAAGACTAATTCAATAACAAAGTGCTTTGAAATTAGGAACACCCGAGAAACTGAAACCACTCGCCCACCCCCCGAAAAGGGTGGAATCTGGAATTACTTTTTTTGAAGTTCGTCGCTCCAAGTGCGTGACAAAACGATATCGGCGATCCTGAGGATCATTCCTGGAATGAGAGTTTAATATGGATCTCAAGGTTAATGGTTCGAGTCATCTCAGAGCATCCAAATCACGCGAGGTGGGACAGAGACGACACTAGGGGGTTGGTCTAAGCCCCCCTAAATTATATGATCAGCTCGCCAACTTTCAATCCATTGTTCATATATACATGTATATATATATATATATATATATATATATATATATATATATATATATATATATATATATACATATAGACTATATAAACTATATAGACTATATATATAGGTATATATATATATATATATATATATAACTTTACCAGTTATACAAATATATATATATATATATATATATATATATATATAACTGGTAAAGCTAATGTTAACGTCAGTTTCCTCACTCTAAAGCGATGTCAGTGACGGGTAAGCCCAGGATTTGAAGCCCGCACATACTGATCCGCGCTCGAATATCTTACCGACATCGCGACTGGCTCCAGCCATTGGCGTATATATATATATATATATATATATATATATATATATATATATATATATACATTATATATGTACATGTATATGTGCATATAAATACATATATATAGGGGACCAGGATTACGCCCCCAATTTAGCCTCCTCTATTTGGTGACCCTAGTCTGGTTCCTTATGTGAGAAAATGCGTACCCATCATACTATAAAATCCCACGTGCGCACTTCTCTATATCTTTCTCTTTGTGTGAGTCACACACACAATGTCATCCCTCAAGAGAGAGCGCACCATGTCTCTCTTCCAATTCACATTTCAGATTCATCAGGAACCTTTTACCTCATTCTTCTCCATGAATTTCATACTGCCTAATTTTTTGTTTCGCTTTTCTTGATCAATGTCTGGTAATCACTTTAACTTTGGTTCAGCTTTGAATAATCCCACAGCTGCATTGCAAATCACTGCACTACTAACTTCGTGCAGATATATTCAAAGAAGATTGCTTCGATTTTGGTCCTTTTTACTCCATTGCGCGGCTTTCATTTCTCCTTGCTATACATTTTCATGGATGATAATAACATCAATTGTTTATCGAAAATCTCTTCAGTCTTCTTCTTCAGTGCACTGCCAAGTGGCAGGTTCAAGGTACATATTCATACTCAAAGTCTGTTTTCTCGCTCCATAAGAGCACTCCTTAGATCAACAAGTTAATCCCTTTACAAAGTCTGTGCCTTATCCATACCTTATGTAACCTATAGCTTGGGAAAATATGGCTTCTGAGGTGGTTCGTTTCCCGTTGCCTTCCGCAGTTTGGTGGATTAATTACCATTTAATCCTGGGGGAAAATATTCCATAGTGAGGTGGGTCCCCTCTTGCCATCCTCAGCTCCTGCCTTTAGTCGCCTCTTACGTACACGCGGCAGATAATAACATCGATAATAGCATATCGATAATAACATAGGAATAATAACATAACAAAACATCATACCGTTCTAATTGTTGTTATTAATGTTATAGTTGTTTAAGTAAAACGGAAGGAGTAACAGTAGTAGAAATAAACATGCCTGCATGAAATGGCTGATGTTTTCTCTGTCAGAGAGAATTTCACTGAGATTTTTTGTGCCTAGGACATTCCTGAGAGTTGTCTGAGCGAGGAGCCTAGTGGATCGATTAGCGTCCTCGACGTTTGTGATGGAGATGGTAGCGTTTGATACTCTATAGTAGACCACAGCATCCACTGCCACCGTCACTGAGTCCTTTGACAGGATCTAATCAATAATCAATCAATTAGAATGATAAATCAATATTTAGGCCGTGATATAATGGTAAGTAAAAGATAGCTTTATCAGCCAATTCATACGTAATCAATGTTTCACTCATGAATATCGCGTTTAATTTGACATTTCTTGCATCAGCTTCTAATGACAAAATGAATGTTAAAGCGCTATTGTAGCATTCTTAATATTATGGTGGTTTAATTGTGTCGTTCTTAATATTATTGTAATTTATTTACAATATCATATTTAAGTAGAAAAATTCGAAATTTGAAAGGTTTCGTTGATATTACAAATTTTGGCCTATCTCAATCAGTTCTAGCAGACCAATACTAGAATTGTCCTACGATTTTCCGATAAAATTAACAAGTGTCTGTTTCTTCTCGTACTCTCTTTCCTTCTTTTATTCGCGGATAATTCTATTTTATATTTTCTATTTTATATTTCTACAGACATATAAAATAATTTAATATTATTATATGAATAATTTTAAGAAATTTAAATTTATCGTAGATTTTTCTATAGACCTCTTGCGGCGGAATGTCGAAGGAAACGGTTCTAAGATCAACCTTGGTGTACGAATCCGTGCATGGAATGATGAAGAACAAGCCTGAAACATATATAAACGTGTCAAGCATGGATTCATAAGTCATTATTCAGTTCAGTATTCATAAATAATACTAAAATGAATATTAATTTCATAAACAATTAACGCAGTGAAACAATTATTAAATTCTTAATGAAATGGTAATCTTTAGTGCAGTCATAAATATCATCAGCAATTAGTTCACATACAGTAAGCTTAACCGATTCTACTAAAAGTATGCATTTCAAGAATAGTTTTAGATAATCACTAACAATTACGAGAAATGACTTCATCATTCTCGTTATAAGTGTAAATCTAACTTGCAAAAGCAAGAAGTAAAGCTATGAGTAGATTCTATTTGCATCCCCAGAGGGATACAATCAGAGCAGTTCAGGTTAGGATTGGAATTGCTTATTCTCTGTTTAAGATGAAGTTTGTCATATACTATGTACCTTCAGGACAACTATTAATCTTGTGAACTTACCAGGACCCCTGGCGCTTCCTGAAAGCAGACGACCCAAGCGAAATATTACTGCTCTCTCGTACTCCTGCACAACCTAAAATCAATCAATCATTAAATTATCTGAACTGCCAAGCAATAAGTAACAGTCAATAATAATTAACATTCTAGTCTTACAGGCAGTTTTAAATTACTCGATCAATCAATCAGTATTTAACAATTATACTTATTCAATTATTGAATATAACTTGCCAATATACTAAATATGCAAATCATATAAGTTTCAAAACCATTTTTGAAAATATTCTAAGCGTTATAGAACAAAACAGAAAATTCAGAATATATATCGTTTAAACTAAATGTATCTAAATTAGAAATGAATCAGTTTTGTCCAAGTTAAAATCCGTATTTTAACATTTCTCAGGAGCTAACTTAATTCTTGCTACCATTCTTAAACGCTGTACTTCCCCACCCTCTCTCTCTCTCTCTCTCTCTCTCTTTCTCTGATGTTCTGACAAGTGGCGGGTCCAAGGTACATAATCCTTCTCATACGCCGCATTTCACCGTCCATAGAGTGCACTCAATTGATCAGCAGGTTAATTATTTATAAAGGCTATGCATTCTCCACACATCAATGTAGCCAATGGTAACAATGTGAATCCTGCCTGATGTGGTTTTCCGTTGACTTCCTCAGTTTTTGCTCAGTCGCTGTTTATGACACATACAATTTAACATAGGTCTATTATTTTGCATCCCGCACACAAAACGGAAAACATCACTCATATTAAACATTTTCAATTCTTATCAACTCGCGCGCTGCTAATTGGCAATGGGTTTCGCTTTACCGTATGCGATTCAAAGAAACGTAATCGAGCTAGCTAACTGCATTTGATAATTGTTATTTAAATACCTAAATTAACTAAGTTAATCATATTTTTTCATATTTTTGTCACCGCTTTTGAGCAAGAAAACCCGGGATGGCTTCTAATTTTCTAAAATTTTGCACGTATTCAGTTATAGATAATAGTTCATGTAACGTTCATGTATATAGCTGGTTTAGATGCGCGCCAATTATCGAAGTAAGCTCCATTAACCTCAATTAATACATGGTTTGATGATTACCTTGGAAGATCCAGTGTTGGCAGGTTTGAACGAAAATATCCTAGGGTGTTGGAAGGTTATTTTTAAATCGGTGCCGGCTGCAATTGATTGGCCATCAAAATGCAACGATTACTAATAGCCATGGAGAGGAAGGAGGAAATGGGTCTTAAACAGGCATCTCTGCTTCCCGACCCAGTGTGCTGTTATGTTGCATAATGACTTTGTTATACTGTATTTCTCTACGTTTAATAGCAAAGAGAAGACTAGTGTAATAGAGACAATAATGTATACCTTAAGGCACAAACACAACGAGAAGGGCAGAGTGAGACCAATGAGCATATACGAGAGAACAGTGAGAACAAATCCGCAGCAACTCTTATCCATACTCTTGTTGTCTAGAGGCAGGTGACCTACAGAATATATAAACTAAATAAATTAAGCACAACAAATCAATAAAGTCTTAAAACCTTACACGATGTAAAAGCAATTAAAATAAATTCATTTGTGCATGTAATTTATTCTAGTTTGCAGAGAATGGCAGATAATGGATTGCATAAATTCATTTTAATATTTCGCAATAATTTCTGCATAGAGACGAAATGTTGATCGTACCAAAACAATTATTTTCTGAGGTAATTCAATATAGACATTCTTTTAACATTCTGAACTCTAAAGTGATTTTCCGCTACCTTATTAATCATTAATTAAACAGCTTCCAAAACCATGTGTCTGGTATGAGATTAAATATAAATTTTCATGCACCAAAAGCGTACAACTGAATTAAGTCTTTCGTTGAATTAAATCACTGAAAATAATTGCGGACCTTTAGAATATATTTAAATGCAACAAGATCATTCTGTGTACGCCAAATTGAGTAAAAGAGGAAAGTGTATAATAGAAGTGTTTTCTTTTGTTTAGTTCCAGCGTAAAAAGTTGAGACCAAACCAAATTAATGTCAGAAACCAAGAGCAGTAAACGATATGAATCCATGAAGTGATGATTGCCTTTCTTAACATCCATGAAAACGTGATCCTTGAAAATTATATTGCAAAATCAGATATATACATTATATATATATAATGTATATATACATATATATATATATATATATATATATATATATATGTATATATGTATATATATATACTGTATGTGTCTGTGTGTGTATTCATTATATATATATATATATATATATATATATATATATATATGTTAAGCTACTTCGTTTTCGATTAGTACTTTGTTGGTGACCACTCTGGTAGACCGAGTGTTGACAGCCTTTTAATGAAAACAAATCCACATCGTGTAGGAAGGTTATTCGTAAATTATGGCCTTCTGCAATGGATGCGCAAACAAAAGGCAACGACTACCAGTAACCATGCATGGAGAGACAGGAGGAAATAACGAAGAAAACAACAGAAACCAATAAAGGAAACTTTGAAACACATGCGGTTGTCATGTGCCTAACCATATGGGCCAAAAATTGAATTCTCTCAGATACATGTAAATATATGGTATTAGATATACTTTTAAATGGAATATTATCTTGGTAAGTAATGGAAGCTTTTTTGAGTCTTTTAAATTACAGTATTGTGCAGCCACCTGTTAGTTATGCTAAAACTTTATAGCTCAATAATTTCGCGTTCGTTGTCCTCCAATAAATTCTAGTGAATGATCTCAAGCTCAATTATTTTTCTTGAGGTCAAATTAACGAAATTTTATGTTGTTACTGTTCGAGTGTTAAGCTAGTAAAATACCTAGTTAGCGAAATAATAGACGAAGTACTCAATAACGTTGAGTTGCAGAAATTCAAGGCAAACGAGTGAGTAATATACATGTAGAGGGGTGGTGTAATCATAGCCTGAAAGAGGAGGATGAAAAAGGAAGGGTTGCGCACAAAAGTGGGTCACTAACAGACTTCGAGGCCATATCGAGTACAGGAGAGTAACAGAAAATTGTTGGATTGAATTTGTTGGAATAAAAGTCCGCGCCATTCTTCACCGCCGAGTTGCGCAAATAAGAAATAACTGCGCAGCATTAGCAGACGACAGGAGTAGAATTATAGAGCTTCCGCCGTTGAAAGCCTCGAGCAACGTCTGCCATCTGAAGGCAACAGTTGGATTTCATATCATTTTCGGTTGCAAGTCGGCTTAATATGAAAGTATTTCAATTATAGAGAGCTACTCTACCGAGTGTGTTGATAATGAATCAATTTAATTCGTATTTCCGCTGCCTACCGGCAAACCGTCATCGTCGTTAAGACCTACTCTATCGTCTTAACGATAGTCAGTCATTTTATGGACGCCTATACACTATTTAAATGTACATTATGTCATCACTTGCATGTATTTATAATGTTTATCTCTTTTTTATTTTGCTGTCATATGTCATAATCAATTTAGCCACTGCCGCAAAAATAGGAAATTTCCCAAAAACATAGTCATTAATATTTCGTCGGAAAATTAATACACATATCAGCACTGCAATTATGTAAGGTATAGGCTCATATGTCTGAGTCAACTGATCCGAGTTTACTTATGGAGTATAACTAATGAAATTGATAACCATACACTTGTATAATGCAATTGATAACTAAAGACAATGAAAATTTATAATAATATAAAATTATAAACTGAAATTGCCTCCATCGAGGAAAATTTCAGTGTTACCGAATTATCCTATCGGATAGTCACGTTCGTAACACACTCAATCAATAAGCAGAAGGCCACCGGTTCTAATCCCATCTGGGCCTTCTTTGAGTGGCTCTTGAGGTACGGAAACCTAGCTTTGTGGCCTTATTTAGATATGCACACAAATTGAAAAGAAAGCCGGTAGCAAGAAACTGTAACTTGGGAATTGATTTGCTGTTTGAGAACGGCTAAGAAAAGGGCACAAAATCTCCTAAAAGGAGAGAAATTCTTAACGAATTATTGAGTCAGTGGAGAGCCCATCAAAATACAACGTAACTTTTGTAGACACATGGGATTTGAAGAACTTCTCTACGGCTCTTTCATTAAGACGCTGTTTAAATTTGAATTAAGAAAACATAAACTAAATTTGTTGTTAAAAGCGATGGAAACTCACTGGCAATAATCAACCTTTTAAAATTGCTACTTCATGAAATTCCATAAAAATTTATAGAATTAACAAATAATAATAATTAACATTGATGGCAAGTATAAATTGTCAATTTTTCAGCTTTAATCTGTGCAGTACGAAACGGCCACGCATCTTTTTGTCGACGAGTTCATCTTAATGCAATATCACGAATTTCTTTCAATTAAAATGTTGTTCAATTATTATTATTACCCATGATTATTTTAATGAATTTTATTGAACGTCTACCAGACACGTCTGTAAAAGTTAAATAAACCTGTCTCTTTCGTACAAATCTACGCATTAGATTTGTAAAATTGTACAATGCATGGCTGACATTTATAGGCAAACTCCATTGTAATGAGATCTTGCGACTTAAAGATAGACTTTATTTTTTTTCTTTCTCTGACGTTCCGTCATTGTAATTTTTAATCATTAGAAAACGAAAGAATAACGAATGCGTTATTACTGTTGGACTGGTGTATGTTAGCACGTTAATCAAACACTCTGGTGAATGGAGGTGTTTCCATTCCCGCAACGAGCGTGATTTCTCATCCATGAGAAGACTCCGGAAGTAATAACAAGTGAAGATTCGTGAAATATCTACGGTCGTGGAGAGAATTGGGACCTGGAAAGAAATAAAAAGATAGATCTCTCATAGACTGAGGGAAGAGAAGGATACATGTATAGCAAGAATGTAAGATAGAGACATAATGTAGTTTTTTTTAAAATATTTTAGAGGTGCTAGGCTATCTAATACAAATTGCAAGAATATCAATTATTAAGAATCCGTACATGTATAGTTGCAAAATCTTCAGAGATAACAAAACTCCAATTCAACTCGAGTACAAGCTTTCCATAATTAGTTTGTAGTATAAGAAGGTTGAAGTATCATTATAGAATTCTGGTAAATATATCGCTGAAATCATTTTAGCACATTTATATCTAAACTTATCGGCCCAAAGTACATTAAAAAACTATATGTAACGAAGTTTATTATTTTATCATATAGCCACATGTCTATCAATGTCAACATCAGAAAAACTATTTTCATTCTGCAAGAAGATGTTAATCTCTAGTTGGTCGTAACTCTGCTTGGAATAATTATTTTCTGAAGAATTGAGGCTGTGAAACCCTCTATCTTGCCTAACGCGCATGGTTTATGGACTCCGTGGGACTCGATGTTGGCGACGGCCTAGATAGCGGTGTGGAATAAATATGGGTTTACCTACTCCCGTGATACACGGATCCGGATTGAGAGATTGTACTGATACAATGCCTGTTAGAACACAAAGGCGTAGGTTTTGAAATTTTCCCTCAGCTTTTCTTTAGAAAATAAGGCGGTTAGAGTATAGTGCGCATTTATTTAAGCAGAACTATTTCTAAAGTATATCAAACTGCATCCTTATTCATATTAAAAATCATTTAGTAAGTATCGCGGAACTGTCTGAGGGTTTTTGACTAGCTAATGTAACTTATTGTGAGGTTTACATTTTCTATTTTCAAATTAAGAAGCAGTGATAATTCTAAGGCACATAAATTTATGTACAATATTTTGTCAATATGAGATGCATGCATATTGCCGTGGCTAAACTTACTCTGCGAGTAACGTGTAGTAATCGAATATTGGAAAGTTCTTATTTGACCCAATTCCAATTCACATATCTTTAAATTTCCTGTTATTAAAAATATGTAATTGTTGATTCATTATAAGTAGATATAATATTATATAATATACTAGTATATATAAATGTATATATAATATAATAGTATGTATAAATGTATATATAATATACTAGTATATATAAATGTATATATAATATACAAGTATATATAAATGTATATATAATATACTAGTATATATAAATGTATATATAATATACTAGTATATATAAATGTATATATAATATACCAGTATATATAAATGTATATATAATATACTAGTATATATAAATGTATATATATAATATACTAGTATATATAAATGTATATATAATATACTAGTATATATAAATGCATATATAATATACTAGTATATATAAATGTATATATAATATACTAGTATATATGAATGTATATATATATATATATATAACCATATGTGAAACGTTGTTTACATATACTGTACTTGTATATCATCATCATCATCTTCTTCACTTAATCCCAGTTTGACTAGGGTCAGGATTCGAATAGACCTTCTCCACTCCTCTCTGCCCCGTACCATATCATCAGTTAATCCCCTATGATCTATTCCATTCGTTTATGACTTTTTTAACAATTTCTGGAGTCAAGCACCCGCCAACCGAATGCCCTTTCAGACGTTGGTTTGGATCTAAGAGCTTTAGTCGCATTCTACAACACGGATAGTCACTGGTTGGTCTATTCTTCAAACAACCCGGACACAACACGGGGAACTCTACTTGTATCTACAAGTACATATATATATATATATATATAGATATATAATATACTGTACATATATACATGTATATAGGCCGACATGTGTGTATCTATATTGTACTTATATAAAAGGTTGCACGGCTTTACGTGTTTATTGGATATTTAACTAAGCGATATTTTGAATAAGCTTTACGATCAAATATTTTTCAGCAATATAAACGGCCAGTAATGCTCACTAACTATTTTTGAAAATATATTGATTCAATAAAAGTTATCTTGTTTTGATTTGCGCCACCCCTACTTCACTCCATTATGATCAAATAATTAATTTGTACAGTGTAAAAGCAGCTGCATGGCTTCACATGCGTGAAAGCTGAACACATGTTAACCTATGAAATTATTACCGCCCTTAAAAGCATCGCCACACTATTGCTGAAATAGAGTTAATGCTTTGCCTGTTTTAAAACAGATTTATTTGCAACTGCTTTAATCTGGTTCTTATTTTCTGGAAAAATGTAAATATAAAAATTATGATGGATGCTTTATACTTGCAATAACAACGCCAACAACTCCACGAATTGCAATGGTATTGTCGTCAATGACAAAATCTATCACAAATGGACTAAATTTCCCATCCGTGAGTCACAGAACATCCAAAACGAATTCTAAATCCAAAATCCAGAAGACCAATCAAAAGAATGGGAACTAAGAATAAGAAAGTTTACGTAAGGTTTGGAAATCATGGAAAGCTAAATCTTAACGTCAGTTTCCTCACTCGAAAGCGATGTCAGTGACGGGTGTGCCTAGGATTCGAATCTCGCACATACTGATCTGCAGTCGAATAACTTACCGACATCGTCACTGGCTTCAGCCAAGATAAGGATTATAAATTGTAAAGAGGCATAGTAAAGTTAGAATCGAAAAGAATAGAAAAGTTAGGTTTTTACCTGCCTATGATACTGTTTATAAGGAAGCAAAGGCATATGTGTTTCAGTTACCACTCACCATATGTTTGTTGTTCTGTTACTGAAAATTGGCAGTTACTATTGGACTTTCAATAAGAAAAAAAGTTTAAACATTTAAAATGGAATGAAATGATCATTATTTTGACGATATCTGTCATAAATTACATAGGTCTATCCGTTAATCAGCTTACTGTCAATTATTCATTTACTTATTATATGACTGTCCGCGATATTAATCTCTGATCATCTCGTTCAGGAATTCACCCTAGAGAGTTCAATTCAAATCAGCATCAGCCATTGAAATTGTCATGATGTGACCTGAGTTAAAGTTCAAATGTCACATTGAGCTATTTGAACATAATTCTGTTTTCGAAATGTCCTTTTGCAAACGCCTATAATTACTCCAAGGTGTAGAACAGAGAGTATACGATGAGGCTTAATGTCTTATCACCCTTCAAGTCTTCATCGCTCCGGGCTTCTTGATATTTCGATGAAATGTCAAAGGAGGCCATTGGAGCGATAAACGGTCGAACCAAGGAGGGGATGGGATAGTGGATTGGTACAGGCGGGTTCGAGATGGGATAGAGAGAGAAGAGGGAAGGGTTACCTCGTCGAACGCTCCGTTTTATGATTGATTATGATGTCATTATGGAAGAATGTCTCATCTAGCGAGATGATAAACATTGACCTGAACCTCTTGTGAATTAGATGATTCTAGACTGGTGGAAGCGGGGTACAGAATGTAATAAATGTACCTTACAGACAACGTCCTACCTATGATAACGTCTTACAGATTGTAATGTCTTACATATGATAATATATGATCTTTATTCACCAAAATACATGACAGTAAGAACAGAAAAAGACATGAGAGATAATAACTAAAGTAACAGAAAATACGGATTAAACCTTGAATAGACTACTTTGAAATAACCGTAGACTCCATTGGATTAGCTAATTGGTCCAGTAATCAATTTATTGCAATATTCCTTCAAAGTAAGTCCACAATTTGTATCGCATTTTACCAATAAAATCATTTCTCTGAATAGAATATTTATTTTCCATTTTTAGCGTAATCCATATAATCAGCATTAGTCTAACAAAATCTAACATGCTATCCAAGCATTCAGAGACATTTAGCTTATGTAAACATTACATCTGTCATAATGATATAGTAATTCAAATGGTCAAAGAACACAATACCATTGCAAAACAATACGGCACCTTTATCAAAATTTGTAAATATTTTATAGATATTATTGTAAGTATTACAGAAGTCATGAAGTTCAGAATTAGACGGAGATAAGGCAGTAATACCATAAAGTAACTAAGGAACCGTTGCAGAGTGTGTTAGTTTCAGCAGTAGACCTATATCAATTTCTGCTTTTAAACATAATCTCCCCAGGATCACATTAACTGCAGCGTAGAATTTGCCTCTGTTATCATTTAAGTGACATTTAACGATTTAGTTCGATTGGTAATTGCACCTATTATGCCGCAATGTCGCAGAGATTTTATGTCCAACATATTATATATTGTCTTACATATGATAATTTCGTACAGATTTAAATGTTTTACAGATTATAATGTCTTACAGATAATAACATCTTGCTTAAAGTAATGTCTTAGATTACAATGTTTTAGAGATTATAATGCCATAGAAATGATATTGTCTTAGGGACCATATTATCCTACAGATTATTATGATCCTAGTGCAAATTGATGTCAGCTACGAAAATATAGGAAACACACACCGTCTAAATATTAGTTAATCGAGAAAACCTTTATTTTCGCATTAAGACTTCACTATAATAGGCCTACTAGTCTTTTGATATTTACACTTCCAATTCACAATTAGTTACATTTAATTTCATTGCCAAACTTTGGCAATGCTACAAGCAGCAGAATTGCAATAATCAATTTCAGAAGAAAACAATTCAAGTTTCGTCCCAAGAGTGAAGAAGAACGAAGCTCCGACGAATGTCATATGAATTCTTGATGTCAGGCTTACCAAGAGGATTATTTCTCTCTCGTTCTGAGATTCAGACTTATTTCTGCTTCTTGATTTCTTAGCCTGGATAACAAATCTGCTAAATGCACTATACTCACCTTATAAACATACTTAACACATCTTGCCATCAAACAATTGGTATCTCTTCCAGGATATGTACATGTACATGTATATCTGGCATAAAACAAGCAGAGATCAAGAAATTGCTCAGACTTCCGGCCTGCATGCAATGCATATCAATGAACTATCACACAGTTGGGCATATTCCTTATTCTCATATAATTCATTTATATTGCATATTACCACACATAGTGTTCATTTCATTTCAATATAGTATTGTTCATGATGTATTTTAAATTGCCGGAATTGTCATTCTCACAATATAATGCATATAAAGTACAATATGCATGCATATGCCTACAATATGCATGCATATAAAATACATGTAAATTATATATATATATATATATATATATATATATATATATATAAAATAGATATATACCTAGTCATATATCCATATATATATATATGTATATATATATATATATATATATATATATATATATATATATATATATATATATATATAACCTGCTTTTGGTCATCTATTCAAAACGTACTAGACCTCTATGCATGTTTTGGTAATGTTAACTCGAAATTTTCTGCTATAATCGTGACGAGTTGGAGTTAGCTTTCAGTAGGTTAGAGTTCGATATTGCTTGAAATAATTATAGCTATGCAATAATTAGTGGGTGACATGAATTGCAATTTGTTGAAGACGAATAATCAATCCATAAATATTAATACCAGATTTAACTTAATAGTCTAGGTTGACTCCTGATCAAGGTTGACTTGAATCAAGTTGTGCAATGCACATCTTGAGAATCCTAGTGAAATTAAATATACTTTCGACATGGAGAAGCGTAATACTGGATAAGCGTAATGCTTATTCATATATTGATCATTTTTTGTCAGTTATATTAATATGAAATTTGTACATTCGTTAATTGCTATTAAAATTTTTGACAATCTATATGATCACGTACCAGTTGTTTTGAACCTCAGGTTGAAGCTATTGTACCATGTATTGTTAATGATAGGCTGTTTTGTGGTTAGGTTTTTGTTATGAAGAAAATATGGTTTTAAATACGTAATAGGTAAATTATGGTTTAACCAATTAGATATTTAAAAAGAATTTTAGTTCTGTTGAGATTTATTTGTTATCAAAAGGAATATCTTTATGTTGTATCTATAGGTGATACTTGTTTATTTTTCTATTTTCGTTGTTTGTTTACTGCCATTATTTTGGTGAAATAAAGATTATATATAATACTCGGGGCCTCACTAATATAATCTATAAATTAAACAACAGCCTACTCTATTTAGAAAACATTTTCTACATTTTGACGAACACTTTAACCCTATAATCGGACATCAAATCCTCCGGGCCATTCTATTATTACTCAAATAGTCTACATTTTACTGCAGTAATTTAACTAATTACTTGTTTAATCTTAATTAACTGATTTTAACGTACTAAATCACTAGTGCTGGTTCACTTGAGACTGCTAAATCAAACCCTTGCTAAAGATATGTACCCCAACCATCAGAGACCAATCGATTGAGGTTCAGTGATTTTCGAAAGAAGCAATTATTTTAAACAGTTACTGCCACAAATATCGGAAATGATATTTGAACTGGGATTGCCTTCGGTATTCTTGCTATAAGCGTTTACTTTTTTATATTCTTAATGTTAATGTACAATTTGAGAAAGAGAGGGAACTGTTTATTTCGATACACTAAAAATATGCAGTGACATACACAAACAAGGCCGTCAAAGAGGTCACAAGTAACCTATCCAGTTGACCACCCCTCAATTATATTATCAATTTTGTGATGTTTGATTTGTATTTTATTGTGTTTCATACTGCTATTAATTTGAATTTGGCGAATAAAGATTATACCTGCATATTTGTGTATTTTATAGGCCTAAATGACTGATGAATGCATACTCAAATATATATGTTGAAAAAATACAGTTGAGATCAGACTATAATTGAAAATTAACATTAAACGATTGTCCGAGTTTTCTTTTAACTTACCTGACAATCATGGTGATACGCACTTGACTTTACATCTCTTGCAGTATCATTGTGATGATGGAATAGTGTTTCAAACAACTTTTAAATAGGCAAACCTATAGGCGAACAATCTTAATTAATTGAAAGAAATCATTTCTTTCAGAAAAGCGCTTCTTAAGGTAGAAAAGCGTTAGAGTGTTGAGCTCTGTGGAATGTGCTATAATGTTATGCAGATGAAACCCTAATGTCATTCAACCCCTCCATCAGTGGACATCTCCGGCTTCAAAGCACCGGATTAAGCGGTGAGGAATCCCATCAGGATATTGCTGTGTAGTGGAGGCAGTGTGGAGATATATAGGAGAATTTGGCAAGACTCGAGAGGTCGATTGAATAATGAAACGAAATAAGTCATCACTTTTAAAAATTAGCGTCGCTCTACTGTTAGTTTTTCAATTATTTTGTCTCTCTCGTGTTGTGCCAAGTGACTTATCCATGGTATATCTTCAAATTCAGAGTCTGTTTTCATGAGCTTCATATATTAACAAGTCACAAAATATTATGTCTTGGCCATACGTTGTGCAGCCTATAGCTTTGGAAAATTATTGCTTTTGAGGTGATTCTCCGTTGTCTTCTTCAGTTCTTGCTTAGTCTTTGACTATTACGATACTTCCCTTCCAGTTAACCATTATTTAATTTATAGATATTTCATAATTAGTTTATCAACTGTAAATGTATTGGAATCAACGATAATTTGATTTAATTAAAAAAATACAATTATATAATATAATTAAAACATAGTAAATATATGTAAATTGCTTTATTTAAATCGTAATCTATGAATGATTCTCCCAATCCGAGTATGTGGTAAAATGGTGTTTCTTAGGTTTTACAACATATATTTTTTAAATCAACATCATTTCCACGTGATGCTTATTTATTATCACTGAATTCATTTTGCGAATTTTTCGGGTTAATTTTTGAATAAAAATCTACATGTTCAAGTATATTGTTGAAATACTAAATGGAATAATTTCTAATAGCGATACTAATAACACTATCATATAACACTTGGCATTTTAAATAACACTATCGTATAGCATCATATGTATACTATCAACTAACACCATCATCTTAGTCACACACATTGATTCAAGTAAGCTAATCATAAACAGTAACGAAAAATATTTTTACAAGAAGTTGTTTTACAGGAGTTGTCCTTAAACTCTGTTTTAAACATAATAGTATAGAGGAAGGCCAAGAAAACCTCGAAACGATTCTATTTTCGAATAAACGATAAGCATGACACAGAATGAATGAAAGAAAATGAAAGAAGTGAAAAATTAAATGCATTAGTACCAAATAAATTTAAAAAACTAAAAATTAAAGCTCAGTCGGGGACTCATAAATTAAAATATCAGAAATTGAAATACTTAAAGATCGAAACTTTTTATTTGCCTGCGAAGTTTACTTTAAAGCCCTGTTGTATCAATGCCTCAAAAACTTTTACATAGAATACATGTACTTGTAGATCGCAATTCATAAAACGCAAGTCACATCTGGTCTATCGCTTCATCGAGCATCACTGCAAACAACGACTTGTAGGTACTTGTCCGATGCAAATTAATTTCCCTGACAATTTCACTCTCACTTATCTTCCTTTTTTCTGACTGTAGAATTGCTTCAGGTCTGTAACTGTACTGTCTACTATCACGATGTTCCTCAATCTGTTCTTCATTGTATTATCCATTATATTCCTTATCACCGAAATGTGGATTTGGAGAAGAATGGAGAGGATTAGCTGGACTCAAAAAGTTACAAATGAGGAAGTCCTGGAGAGAGTTGGCACAGATAGACAGTTGATAAATGTATTAAGAAATAGGAAGAAGAGATGGATAGGACACATTCTAAGGGGGGAAGGTCTATTAAAAGAGGTCATAAAAGGTAGAATGGAAGGAAAAGAGGCAGGGGCAGGCCGAGATTAGGTATGTTAGATGATTTAAAGACCCACTCATATGTGGAAATGAAGAGGAAGGCGAAAGACAGAGAAGAGTGGAGGCGTTATGTACCATGGGCCTGCCAGTAGGCAGTGCACTAAGAGATTCCTTATCACATTATTCACTGTAAATGCTATCGTAATCTTCATTGCATTATTCGTTGTATTTCGAAATTCATTTTCATTTCATTTCTTAATTTCATTCTTTGCCTTTTTAATACAATATTCATATGTTCAGCATTATATGGTCAAATTGATATTATATACTTCATCGTATTCTTCATGATATAGGCCTACTACAATTATATCCGATATTGTTTCTTCATTGTATTCTTTATTGCGCAAATTATGCGTAAACGTTCATGAGAACTCTGTATGTGTCCAGAAGGAAAAGAGACACTTGATTTTACTCAGCTGTTGAATATTTCAGAGCTACCTTTCAGTTAGCTAAACTATATTAGAAAATAGTTGCACTGATCTATCACTTACCAGAATATTAGAGAGAGAGAGAGAGAGAGAGAGAGAGCGAGAGAGAGAATAAGTATGCATTGTCTTTTCAAAAATTATAATTACAAGACTATATTGTCAGATATAGTGAAATTAGTAAACATTGTATATCAAAAACTACCTTTATTGAAGCTTCCATTACGTCCTCTAATTCTAGACTTGTCGGGAATCCCAGAGAATATCGAGCTAAAGCTAATTTCCTGTCTCGTAGGCATATCGATGAAGAGCCGAGCACGTACATGAACTTTACGCTTAATAATCTGCCGTCGGACACTTTACCTGTATGATGCCCAAAGGTTTGAATGTCCATCGGAACTTAAAGGCCAGTTCACATTTAATTTAAGAGCACTTTGTATTTTAAATTGCGTAAGTCGAAGTGTTAATTCCGGTCTATATAACAAGTCTGCTTCAGCTGATTGGTCGAAGTGTTCAATCCAGTCTATATAACAAGCTTCAGCTGATTGCAGCATTGTTTCCACGGCGCCTCTGGGTTTTCTTCTGGCCACTCAACAAGCTGTTTGCGAGAAATCAGAAAACTCATTATCCGTCATCATCGCTTCTACATAAACCACACTAGAAATACTTTCCCTTCATTTTCTCTTCGCTTTCTCTTCACTTTATCTTCACTTTCTCGGCTACATCCGAGACGTCGCCGGTAATTGATGGCGCTTCATAATTCTTCGTGACGCTCATCTTATCTTAACACAATTTCGTTATTGCTGAGAGAACAGTGTGTCTAATGATGAAAGAAATAGTGACGAAATGGATCATCGGATGCGGGGTAATTGGAATTTTATGAATGAGTAAAATAAATATTAAATGTGGGTGTTATCCAAGGATAAAATCCACATGTAGTAGTGTAGTTAGGAATGCTGTATTATGCGTTAAGTTGCATTCGCTGCTTAGTAAATGAGAAAAACTCCTAGCCAGTGTGTCGTATGAGACGACTAAACAGGAGTTGATGAAGGTAATTAGAACCCGCCTCAGAAATATATTTTCACAAACACAAATCAAGTAACTTATTCCAAAGTTATATTTATATTTAATAAATTAAATAAGTCTAAGATATGAGTATATACAGTCTATGTCGTTAGAAATGCCGTTTAGCGAATGTGAAAGCAGCTTCTTTTACTCCTGTATTAATTCGTGAGCAAAAACAAAAAATGCAAAACTTAAATTATTTGAGATTTCAGATATTGAATGCTTAACTGCAGATTCTTTAGAGAAAACAATGGAAAGCCAACAGTAACGAAGCACGAAGGAATCACTTGCTGTGTGCAGTTTACTTTGCAGCGAACTGAGCGTGTAAATCTGATAAAGGAAAATGTCACGTGTTCTATTAATTTGTTATGAAGTTGTTTACATTCTTGAAATTGAAAATGGGGCGGGATTAGCGCACTCGGTTAAGCTGTGCGTCAGTTGAACGAAGTTAAGCTCCATCGCGCCGGTTAGTACTTTGTCGGCGACCACCTTGGAAGACCGAGTGTTGACAGCTTTGAAAGAAAAAATCCCGAGGGTGTTGGAAGGTTATTCTTAAATCCGCGCAGGCTGCAATTGATGCGCCAACAAAAGGCAACGATTACTAATAACCATGGAGAGGAATGGCGGAAATAACGAAAACTACAAAAACAGAAACCAAGAAAGGAAACTATGTAGCACATGCGGTATGTCATGTGTGTAACTATGCGAACAAAAAAAATTTAACGAAATTACTTGCAGAATGAAAGTAATGTAAAGTAGATTAAGAAAAACTTGACTTTAGTTATTGAAAGCACATTCTATACGAATTTTATAATGTACTGCGTTGTATGCCTTGGAAAGACCTATCTAGAGAGAGTAATTCTATTGCTTTTATCAAAATGTAATGTCCCGTCACTCATAATATCTGGCCAAAATCTCTAATTTCCAAACCGAATTTCATCTAAATACTTGTCACAAATTTTGCACTAAAAACAAAAGCAAAGTGTTATTGTCGTCAGTGACAACATTTAAATCCTTTGAAACAAATCCTAGTCGATGTAAAAACATAGAGCAAAAAGCGGTACAAAAAACCAAAATCCATAAAACCAGTCCAAAGCACGCACAACTGAGACAAACTCTAGTTGTATTATCACTACGTAAATTGTTGCAACAGCGATCCTTTATCCGCACAATGAACATTCGTTTCTGTCAACTCTATTCCAGCAATGTCCATAATTGAAATTAGTTTGCGTCCCTACGGTGCCGATTTATTTTCATTGTGTATGCTACTTCGACAACAATGAAGGCGAAGTAATAGGTTGATGTACAAGGAATAAATTGCTTCTACTCGCTTCATGCGATAATTGAAAAGAGATCTTTCTCAGTAGCTCTGTCAACTAACTCGGAAATTACAAGCACATATATAGATCGAATATTTTACGTTCATATTTAGTCTGTTAAGCTTAACTTACCTTAAAATGCCTAAATACTATGTAGTTATATAGTGTTTTTTGAATGTTAATGTAAATATTAGCATATTAGTGTGTTGGGCCTCTCTACAGTGTTCTGGAGAAATTTCAGGTTTAAAGTATTCGCTGCTATTTTGGTTAATATAGAGATATAATATAATATAAATATAGAGCTAATATAATATGGAGTCATCGACCTACAAGTTAATATCTTCACAAAACTATGCCTCATCATCAGCAAAATTTAATGCAACATGTAACTTGAAAAAATCTAGCTTTAGAGATGAATATCTTTTACCGTCCTCAGTTCTCTATTGTTCGCCTCAACTACGCGATTTAATGGTTTAAGCCTTTAAGGTACAATAGCTCGGACATAACGGATGATTAAGTCGTGATTACGACATAGTATTGCTTTATGTAATAATTTATACAAGTATCCAGAACTTTTGCAAATGTGCTTATAATAATAATAATAATAATAATAATTCACCGGGCGGCGATTCAGCACGTATTGCTTGAATCATTTTTATCAAACCCCAGGTTTAAAAAAGTAATAATAATAATAATATTAATAATAATAATATTATTATTATTTATTTATTTATTATTATTATTATTATTATCATTATTAGCATTATTAGCATTATTATTACTGCATTCTCATTATTCTCTGTGGAACCCGGTACGTCTGAGAATATATCGATCAGTCGAAAACCACATTGCTCGTAAGGGTCAACACACGCAGACACTGCAGCGAAGCTTAAAGTAGACCGAGCAGTGACTTCCATGTAGTGGGATGCATATTGATTGTTCCGTTTCTAAGCTTACGGAGATATATAATCGATTTGTTAGGGTGAGCTTTGCTTGTCTTAAGATTCTTTTCGATTTCAGAATGTGCTATATAAAATCTTAAGGAAAATTTATAAAGTGAATTATTTAAAATGACGAATTCAATGATAGAGACAGGATAGACAGTTAGGTTTGCCGTGTAATGTACATGTATACATTTAGAAGCAGTAACAATTTGGACATATAGAGAAGCAGCTGAAATAAATATTAGCGGCTTCTGCTTAAATCTGATAGGAATCAAACCCTGACTCTCACCTCGAATACCCATGCGATAAACCATTGACAACTATATTTTAAGTTTATTTAACAAAAAAAGAAGAGAGTATGGAAGGGAAAAAAGGCAGGGGCAGGCCGAGATTAGGTATGTTAAATGATTTAAGGACCCATGCATATGTGGAAATGAAAGTGAAAGCGGAAGACAGAGAAGAGTGGAGGCGTTACATACCATGGACCTGCTGGTAAGCAGTGTACTAAGAGAGAGAGAGAGAGAGAGAGAGAGAATATAAACATGACAACATCTGGGGTGTTAATCCTATGCGACACTGTACATATATGGTCTAGCCACTCTTCGTCACTGAGGCTCAGCTCGGCGACTGTAATACGTGATAACGAGTTGTTAATGACAGATTTACGTTCTGTCATCATGATTGCAGTGCAACACAAACATTCGTAAAACATTTACTATCCTTACTGTCGTCCTTGTAGTGATAGAAGAGAATCACCGTGTCTACTGGACACTGGACACAGGACACTGGACACAGGACACTGGACACTGGACACAGGACACTGGACACTGGACACAGGACACTGCATGGTCACTGTACACTGGACACAGGACACTGGACACAGGACACTGCATGGTCACTGGACACTGGACACAGGACACTGGACACAGGACACAGGATACTGGACACTGGACACTGGACACAGGACACTGGACACTGGACACAGGACACTGGACACTGGACACAGGACACAGGACACTGGACACAGGACACTGCATGGTCACTGGACACTGGACACAGGACACTGGACACTGGACATTGGACGCAGGACACAGGACACTGGACACAGGACACTGGACACAGGATACTGGACACTGGACACATGACACAGGACAAAGCACACTGGACACATGACACTGGACACAGCACACTGGACACAGGACACAGGACACAGGACACTGGACACAGGATACTGGACACTGGGCACAGGACATAGGATACTGTATACTGGACACTGAACACTGTTTACGGGACACTGGTCAAGGAACACTGGACACATTAGTCAACACACAGGACACTGGACACAGGATTCTGGACATTGGATACTGGACATTGGACATTGGACACTGGACACAGGACACAGGACACAGGACACAGGACACAGGACACAGGACACTGGACACAGGACACAGGACACCGGACACAGGACATAGGACACAGTTGTTTCTAGTGGAGATCAATGAAAGTACTGCTAAAATTGCAATCAGTAGTTGCTCTACTTAGATGTGCAAAAGCAATCTTTGGCATTGCTCTTATTACTCTGACAGACTAATTCCTGCTGAGAGCTGGCCTAGCAATCGCTTATCGTTTATTTTAAATCACATTTTAAATCCTGGCTTCTCCACACATGGTATATAAATTATGGTATTATTTAGAGGCGTAGCTAGTCGACTGTTTAACACGATATGCAGTCGTTAACGACAGATTTATGTTCTGGCGTTATTATTTCTGTGTAATAAAAATAGTCTTAAAAGATCTTCTGCCCATATAATTGCAACTCAGTGCTTTTAAAAGTAGACTAAGCTAGATGCAAAGTGCTTAATATTAAAAACTCTTATGATAGCATATTTACCAAACTACAGCGTCATTTAACAAATAGACAAAGTTTATGTTATGAGACAGAATCTCTCAATTTATGCTGATGAGCTCTCTAAAGATTCCTACAGCGTATATCAATTTACATCTTGGCCCTTTATTTAGAAAAATGAAACCATAGATATATAAACCGTATATCACACAAATATTGCAGCTAAGTGCAATTATAGTAATTGATAAACAGTACTACATACATGTAGAAAGCTAAAAGGGCCAGAGTCTATAAAAGGGCTTGAGTCTAAAAGGGATAGAATCTAAAGGTTCCCGAGTTTGAAAGAGCCAGAGTCTAAAAAGGCCAGATTTTCAAAGGGCAAAAGTATAAAAGGGTTAGAGATTCGATAGTTTGTCTTAGTGGATTATTTTATAATTCATGGACAAAAAATTCACTACAACTCTCAGGACCTAAAGACGATGCAACGAAATCATTGCTGAAATCTAAAAATGTCTCAGACTTTGAGCAATTAGCAGTCCCTCTTACCAGACTCATAAGAAATGTCTGACAGGATGAGCAGCGACTCACACCAGGCTCATAACATATTACCGTTTAAATTTAAAAGTAGTTTTAATATTTTTAAGTGAAAATGTTGTCGCAGTGATAAAAATTAGAGCCGGTGAAAGTAGAAAACTGCATTTCCAAGCTATAGAAACCGAGTTAGATATTGTAATTTTTATATTCGGCGATTACTAAATGAAGTCTGAATTGTAGAGAGTAATGACAGATTTTCTGAATTTGAACTAGTACCTGGTCTATTGAATATGCAATATACTGAGAGAGAGATCCCATGTAAATATACAGTAGTTAGTGAACCAAATATTATTCACTTATATTGGTATACATCTCAATGTATATATCAAGCTTTTCTTTAAAAGCTCATACAAAGTCCAATTGATATAAAAGTTCATCTGTCTTCCATTTGGAAATAAATACTAATATCCCACACAGGGACTTAGACTAAAGGAAAATATCTCGCTGAAATAGTATCACTTGATACTTTAAAGACATAGCCATCTTCAATGACATTAGCCTGCTGGTTTATTGAATAAGTATTTAAGAATAGTCTGCTGAAAACAAATACTTGATTGGAATTTGTACCTTGGTTTAGGAATACTATCGAGAGCTAGAATATAGGAAACGAAGCTTTCTATGTATTCTGATTGAAAGCTGATAACGTTGATAAGCTTCTCTATCGAATTACCTTCTCGCCATTCGAGTCCATCGAACTATAAAGATATGAATTTTAGTGAATGCATACGGACTACTAAACAGCTGAACCTTCTTCAGAATGACTCACATTAAATCCATAAACCATTTATAACGAACAGATCAAATTAAGATAGCAAGGCACTTGTTCGATGCTAAGATTCAATTTAATACGCGACATCACAAGACTTCCAAACCCTTCTATGCTGCAAGTGGTGCTATTTGAATTACACTAGAGTCCTAGTTATAAGCTCGTGAGATCAACGGATGCTCAAATGAATATACATGCATATTTAAATGCCTTAGAAGCGCTGTAGCGTTCATAAATGTATGCCTTGACCTTTTATTTAGATAAATGAAAGCATAGATATAAAATCGGTATACGACATAAATATTGCAACTATCTGCTACTATAATATTTATAAACTGAAATTTAACCTTTTAGTCACAATTCTACACATGTACAGTATAGTCTGGATTCCATTGAGAAATAGTCCATGTAAAAGTTCATGACAATAGTCAACTACCCTTCACTATAGAATTCTCGTCATTTACCTCTAACAATAAATAAAAATGCTTTGTGTTTATATATGTTCAAAATACGATCAGAAGGATTGAAATAAAATATTCGAATAAGCTTATTTGGATATAGATAATATCTACCTGATCTTGCAATCTTGCTGTCACTTTATATAATTAAGCCAACCATAAGGATTTTACTTTATTTGTTTCGTAGATCGCTTATTTCAGGTTTGAACTACTTCCACGTTATTCTAGAGATTAAATTCAGAGACTTTGATGATTGATTGAATTGGTTGACGTGTCAACAGACATAAACAACTGCATACGTTGCTATATTTAATTTGTCAGTAATCACACTTCGTCAATATCATTCCAAAATCTATACAGAATTTATATAAATATTTTCGAAGGATGACTGATATAGTGGTTGTGCAGTCTTACAACTGTCAATGGATCATCCTGTATGACAGATTTAGAGTGAATTGAGTGGCGTGAAAGTAAACAAAACTAGATGGGTCTCTGGTCACGTGACACTGTATACAGCAAGGATGTCAAATGGACGGTGCAGATCTATTCAATTGTAACCTATACCTCATACATGTATACGATATTACACTTAAAACAATAGACTATAAAGTCTTCGCTTAAAATTACATACTTACGACAACCTAAAGTCAACTATTAAGCAGGATTATTGTATGATAACAGTAATGGGTGTTGTCATAAACATACTTATTGGAAAAATTAAAATATTTGAATAATCAATAAAATTAAATATATACTCAAATAAATAGCTGTAAAGTGCGTGAAATATTTAAAACAAAATAAAATATAATAAAACAAATTTTTATAGATAGGCTATTCGTTATTTAAAATGTGAATTATGGAACTGAATTCACTGAGATCTGAAACTGATTTCACTGAGATCCGGAACTGCTGAATCCACTGAGAGACTGAAGTGAGAAAGTGTCGCCAGTGATTGTTTTACAGCATAACAAGAAAGAATTACATATGATATTCCACTTTCGAGTTTTGGTCTTATTCCGTGTCGCAAAGTAGACCTTCATCTATATTTAGTGAATAAATATTTAGTGAATATCGGAAATCGAAGCAAATGGAAGAATCTGAATTCACTAGAAATAAAATGATTGTAATTCATTTGGAATAGGTCTTCTCTAAAAAATATACACAGCCTTCGTAAGCATCAACAATTTACACGTTTTTACTGTAAGTACAATATAAGTTGACCCGAAAAGCAACACGTTGCATAAGAAGAATATGAGTGCTAAAGCCTTCTATGCTGACAGTAGAAGTAAAAATTCAATCACAGCGAATCCGATATGCGGCTTATAAAAATTAATAATTAAATGTTAGAAAACTGAAATTTCATAACCAGTCCAAGTCTAGAATTTCAAGTAAGCGACCCATTATAAGCAAATTAGATAACTCTTTAGAGAGAACTATGGAATATGTTTGCGAGCAATTATTTATTCACATGCTAGAGAGAGGTCATGTCGAGCAGTGAGTTCTTTGAGTATTGAGGAAACAATACACGTTAGTAATATTGCTATAATTGAATGATTAGTTGACCATGATTAATTCAAGAACTAAGAATTGCTGCAGTAAAACCTACAGGCGCCATAGAAGCACAAATAATGGCAGCATAATCAAGAGTTAATTGCGAGCACGAATATTTCGAATATGCAAGGAAATTTTAGGCAGAATTTAATTGGAAGTAAACAAAATACGTAACATTAAAGTAGAGAAAACTAAGCGTTATCAAAAATATTTGACTATCACAAAGAAGCTACTGAAATTTCCTTATTAAGATCTACATATGAAGCAACCACGATACACACGTCCTTCTACAGCAGCTCATACAGTAGAATCAATCAACTAAATTATACACCTAATCTGTCTATGAACTGGTTCAAATGCTCAAATTCGGAGTAGTTCGTGGTAGGATGAAATATGGAACTCAATGCCTTTACTGACATAATTTGGAAGAATCGGCTTTAGAAAAGTTTGCAAATAAAGTTTGTGAAACTCAAATCACCCATCATACGCCGTTTCCTTTCTTATGTCATTTGTCGATGACAAGAAAGGTATCAAATTAACCCAGTTTTGAGTTATTTAAAAAGCTATCTTGGGATACTTCAAAACACAAATCTCGCTAAATTCGTGTGATTTCTCTTCGAAGAGCAGATGCCAGACTCGCTTGGTGTTGAACTCAGTCAATATTTGTTTGTTTCTCTGATTGAAGGAAGGTTTCCCTGACGAACGTGCTTGACCAACTCGCGCCATGTAATCCGAGAGAACTTGTGTTTGTAAGGAAATTGTATCCGCTTCTCTTTCCTAAACGCTTGTACTCTGAAAGATGTTGCCTTTTAGTTCGTTCAGTTTCAAATCTACAAATATAATTTAGTACTGGCTAGCATTGAGTAAATTACCCGCGTTCTACGTTCGCAATTTCTTTTAAAATAGTTTTCTTCAGCACGTTTTCCTGAAAATCTGTGGGGCGAAACAGTTCGTGGTGATTTTGTGAATTTGAGACGTTCGTGATATCATTCTCATACGAAGAAAATGGCTTTAAATTTGCATTAGTAATGAATGACAATTTATATGGGCTTCAAAGTTTACAGCACGGATGCAATTGTCTAATTACTAAAATTACTATTTAGTGTTCATTTTACACTAAACGATTTTACAATTATCTATGACCAACAATTTGCAATAATATTGACAAATTTACTCACATTGGAATGCTTAATCATAGATGCGTATATTTTAATGTCTAGTCAATAGCTTACTATTCTAAATGACATTTTACTTTTGCTTTATATAGCTTCTGATGTGATTAATAGCTGAATATATGAGATGGTCGTACCCTGTGGAACATATTCAGTTTCCAATTAAAGCAAGAACAAAAATTGTGTAAAATCTATTTTGTCCTTAGGATATTAGAATATTTATTGGATAACAATATCAAAATTCTACTTCAATTTATTTTCAGTAACGTCTTTAGGAAATTAACAATATTATCTCAATGTGAACATACCACGTGTATAAAGCGCTTCTTTTCATATTTCTAGTGCTTGCAGTTCTTCCACGAGTTTTCTGGAAAAGTAGGTTTAAACATAGAGACGCCAAGCTGCAGGCTGTGGTCGGTGTTTTGTCGACTTGTCTCGTGTTCGCCGTTTGATGAACGGTTGACCGGGGGTAATCGAGCGCCGATTCGGCGGGTCGTGGGGGCAAAGGCTGGCCGGGGAAGTTTATGACTGCAGTGCGGGCCATTTAGCGACCAACACCGATTTAGTTCGGTCCCTCGCTTGGTTGTTGAAAGATAGCTTAGCTCGTCCCGTGGAATTTATCCGGAAACATAACTGTAGGATCGACGAAGTATATGGACATGTTACATCATTGGAAAGAACTCAAAGTTTCGGATTCTGAATACACAATGAGAATGCTAAATTTTGCATTAGTTTCATCTTCTGAAAGGACATCAGTGACGATCGGGCACTACATTCGAACATCAAGTGATTCTGCGTTGAGACTAGTGCTCTGACTGTCATCCGGTACCTATGATTTTAAAGTTTTTCTTGAACACGTTAACGGGCAGACAGCTTATAACATAATTGCATTATGAAAGTTACTCAATAGGCAGTTTCTCATAAAATGATATTCGGTAAAAAATATTGACATAACATCACTGTCTGTAAAAATACTGAGTTCTTAAATAAATCTTGGTACTCTATAATAATTAACCGAGGTATTGTTCAAAATTTCAAAATATGTAATACATGAGTAATACATATATATTCATGTAATGCATATAATAATACGTGATGAAGGTATTCCACCTATGAGCGGAACTAACTTGTAGTTGGTCAAATAATTCATGGAATATATTCAATTCAATTCTCTCCTCGTGTTGTGATGAAAATAAGGAAGCTCACTTTCGCCATTTATAATTGCCCTTCTACTGTAAATTAAAACCAAGTATTTAATAGCATTTTCAAAGAAAATATCAAAATGCCAGCCTTAAATCTAATGAGTAATGAGAAATATGTCATTTTGTAAACCTTCTGAATATATGCAATGCATACCAGATCAGAGCAGAGCAGAAATCAGAGTTAACGCCATTCGTGTTTGATTGTTTTAAAAAAGTTTTTTCTACATTTATGTTTGTGAATTTCACTAGGATCATACTGCAAAAATCGTGCACGAAAATACGTAAATTAATAAGTAATCTTGGAAATTTTCCAACTATCTATAAATCAACGTTAGCGAAGATGTGTGCAGAAATAGGACCAGTATCTCCTTAATAGCGTCCGATTGCACATCGCTTGGAGTTCCTTGTAGGAAATTTACAGGGTGACCTATTGTGCAAACGAACAAGTTAGATTCCATGATCTTTACTGGTTGTCTATCTTTATTTTCTGGACACACTATATAAAATATGCCGCCTTATAAAAAGTGTAAGCGTGGTATTGGTTTGATAAGAAATCCTGAGTGATGAGTCAACTGGGAATGATGCCCTGAAAGAAATCAAGAGTCTCTTTTCTCACTTCTCTCCGTTATATACTTGCAGACAGCATTAAATATTCAACGTCATTATATGGATCATAAGGCCGGAGAAAATATTACCTGCACTTTTATATCAGGAGCATTAAATGTAAATAAAACTTATTTCGATTGAAACTCTCTGACATTGCAGAATTTTAATCGATAGCATTTAACCGGTTGCAATGAAACTGATAATATTTTAATGACTGTGTTGTCATTCGTTCACAACGACTTGTATGTATACAATTCACTTACAGTCTTTCGACATGGTAGACCAGTTAAAACAGAACATTAAAGCATGGCTGTTAGTATTTCAGTTTCTGTCTCTTTTGTTCTATCAAATTGCAGATTCAATTTACATACATACTCCTTCTGAAATTATTATGCTTTCCAACTTGTAAAGGTCATAGATTTAACATTCTATCCAGTCCTACTATCATTGGTGACATCACAAAATTAATGTTTCGCACTAAACTTATATAACTCACTTGGCTTTGGAAATTAAGGCCTCCGTGTCTGAGGTGATTTATCTTTGACTTCTCAATTTCAGCTTAGATACTAACTAAATCAATAAAGATATTGTATTTGAGAATTATAAAAAGTAAAAATAAACAAGCAATCTACAGGCAAAAAGGTAAAGATAATGTTAACGTCTGTTTCCTCACTCGAAAGCGATGTCAGTGACGGTGAGCCAAAGATTTGAACCTCGCACGTACTGATCTACGGTCAGTTATTTTACATACATCGCCACTGGCTCCAGTCTGTGGCGATGAACTTGCTTATGACTTCCTGTGTTATTTTTTCGTTTTTTCGCTTAGTATCGTTTATTTGTTCATCACAGCACAGATTATACAAACAATAGGAACGTGCACGTACTTAAACAAATAACCGCATAAATTTGCTAAATATTTAGTAGTTAGAACACCAAACTTCTACGTTTACTATGCCTTTGTCTTGACAGACTAGCCCAAAACTGGACATGTAGGCCTACTTGTAACTGCAACAGCCTAAACGTCTCTTAACTGTGGAACGGTAAGCAGATTCAGCTTGACTCTCGGCTGTAATAAATTAAATAACGCTGACGCTCTCGCAGGGAATTCCAGTTTATTCCAGGCTTCACCATACATGTAGATAGACCGCCAGTCTCGCAGCAATTACGCAATACATTTATAATAAGATCGTTCCATGTAAGCGTCATTTACTAGAATAGATGAGAAGATTTATATTCCGAGATGGAGGTAGCTAGCAATTGAATGCTAGCTATTAGCTATGTCTTGATAGATTGACTAAGTAAACTGATAAGGGTTAGTTGTTTTTTACTTGTTTTTCCTAAAATACCACCAAAACAATGACACAATAAATCTAAATCAATACATACATTTACACTGTTTAAATTAACAAAATTGAAGAAGACTTTACTATTATTTATTTAGGTCTATAAATCGAAGACATTAGAAAATAAACGACATGAAATAAATTCCTTGACCAAAATTCAGTATCCTCTTTGATACTAATTCTACGTTATTATGTTCTATAAAACTGTAGTAATAATAATGTCATATAAAGGAAAATCTAACTAGAAAAAAACTCATTTCAGCCTAAGCGAGAAAGTCTATATTAAGCCTAGAGCATCCCCGTGATATCCATAAATTTTGTGCTACGAAGAAGGATAAATTTCTTTACCTATTCAACGTTAATAATTGTAAAACAGGTTCAGTTTAATTTGTTGGTGCTCTATCAAATATGAGTTTGCAATCATCGCTGTGTAACAATTTTGGTAAGCTGAGATGCTACAGAGGCTAAATTGTAACTTTCAAGCATCAGGGTTTTTCTTCATACTACGATTTAATGATAATCATATCTTGCCACTGATTTAATTATAAATTAAAATTTATCGAACATATTGAAAGATATTATATATTACGCTTAACTCCTCCAACATTATTTCGACCTTATTATTTCAAAACTTAAGTAGTCTACTTATGATGCTTCCAAACTAAAATAACAATTTAGAATAGACTAAGTAATAGCCTATCGCTGTTTTACTCAGGTAGAAGATATTAATATTTTGACATGAGTTTTACGATTGAATTATCCACGGACGGTATTTGTCAGCTGAGCAAACTAGAACAGGTTGGCTCAAAGGCATGACGGGTCTACCATCCATTTGGTTCTCTGGCTGTGAGGTCTGGAGGGATGGAAGAAAAGGAGCGGAAAGTTAATCTGTGCGTAAAATGGAACGCTCTCCACCGTCTGACATTTACACAGCCGTCAATCAAGGATCTACGAAAATTATTTCTCTCTAAAGATATTCTTACAGGTCATATCAGCATAGTTTCAGTGAATTTCTTCTTGCTGCTATGCTAGTAAATGTACATAGGGTGGGTAGCATTTTACAATAGATAAACCGAGAATTGAACTCGCGTCATTGCCTCAGATATTGTCAACGATCCTAAGATAAAGAACAAAACTCCGAAGAAAAATGCTAAATTTGGATGCTTTTCAGAAGGCAGGATCCGTTTTAAATGTTTGCAGTATTTGCTTTTTAGAGTTAGCACTAGTGATTGCAACAAGTTAAAACTTACTATTGCAAAATATCATTCTTGATTGAATCGGTCATTTGACAACAGATTATGAAGAATCAAATAACAGAAAATAGAAAATTCTCAACGAAAGTAGCGAGAAACCACCACATAAATTCAAATAATAAAACCACCAAATAATTCAATATTTCCAGTCTATATAAGCTGCATAAACGTGTGAATAAGGCATAGCCTTTAGTTAATGAAATAACTCGTTGATCGACGGAGTGCTCTCCACTGAGCTTGACAGCGGACTATGAATATGTACCGTGGACCTGCCACTTAGCAGAACATTGGAGAAAGATCAATTTGGAACTAATTACATGTTTTGATTATGATTGCTGTTATAAATCAAATATTTTTGTATATACATGTATGTATATTGTGTCGACACTTATAATACAAAAGCTGTGTTTATGTTTCGCTAGCGCATTAGTGGTACTTGGTGGCCTACATTATATGCATAACTTGCATAAAACTAAATCAAATGGCGTGTTTATAGATGGTTTCTTTATTTTTGTTATGTATTTATTTTCATGTCATAATAAACTACAAATACATAGAGACTAAACAAATAATCAGGAAGGGGTTTACCACGATAGAATCTAAGCTTTGTGAGGTAATACAGTCAGTAGCAATTACTAAGAATAACAAATTCGTTTGCTAATTGTCTTCCATGCTACTGAATACTGTAGAATATATGGCAAGTATGTGTCTATAAAGACATATACTTGCCATAGGTTCTGCAGTTATAATACATAAGTTATTATATCTGCATTGATTTACACTAAAGAAGCACAAGCAACTCTGTTATACTATCAGCAGAGACTTCATCACTAGATTCCACTCGTTTGAGCCGGTTTTCTCTTATACAGCGTCAATAAATTCCAATTAAGGAATTCTAATCGGGTGGAGCTGTAAACACGACCCGGCAGACTCAAAGCAAGGTTTACTATCCCACTGAGACCATAGAGTACTAAAAGATGCGTGTCTTGTGGAATTTAACTGCGTCCTATTTGCTTTCATTAATTAAATGTTGCTTCCTAGTGTGTTCTGATAAATTTTCATGAAGTCTGAAAGAGAGAAGGCTTTCCACAATAAGTTTATTTCTATGAAGGCGTGCAGTGATCGTAGTTTAATGTCTCAGATCAAGTCATAAATGCCTGGTGATGTGACCAGGATACTGAAGAATTGACCAAGAGCAATTTTCTAGTAGTATGCATCGTATCTTAGGTGAATAAGTAAAGACAGAACAACCAATCTCATAATTCATATGTACCAAGCGTAAAGCAACGATCTATCTTCTCTCTTTTCAGTGTACTGCCAAGTGGCAGGGTCCAGGTGGCTTGGCACATTATGTGCCAAGTTGCCACTTGGAACATGCCAAGCCACTTGGAACATGCCAAGCCACTTGGAACATGCCAAGCCTAAATGCATTAAGGCTTAGCACATAATGCCTTAATTCATTAAGGCTTGCCCAAACTATCATAGTTTGGGCAAGGAAATATACGGATGACATAAATCCGTAGACTGACACATTTTGCTCGAAATCGAACGGAAAAGAAAACAAAGGACAGAAATTCTGATAATCTTATATGCAAACCTTTAATGTCATCAGCATAAAAATTTACCAATTTTGCTACAATATGCAGCATATTCAACACATAGCATTCAAAACTGTCCGCTTTGAATCTCATCAAAACATCTGCAGCGTCGTGATACAATAGAAGGCTTCTAAAAATCGGTCTCACCTGCTGTTCACAGTCAGATTTATGGCTGTAATGTCGCTTTTTCGACGGTAGCTCTCGTATTGTTGTGAACCCCGGGTTCGATTCAGCATCGACATACTGAAAGAACTGCAGAACATGTCCCCGGAAGTACGATCGCGATTAATTACTGGCATTCAATGCAGCCCATTTGACAGGGCCTGTCCCTTCCATAGAATCTCAGTTCAAGAAATACAATCAATTCAGCCGTAGAGATGGATTAACAGTAAATGGCAGTCTAATTAGAACAGGCACAGGGTGATGTTAGGTGCGTGCAAACAATTTAGTCGAACGAAAACGTTAGTTAGGATATTTCTATTTACTATATGAGCATCCTTTTGAATAGGTTGTGATACCGATATTATTAACTTTCTCCAGTATGTTAGTGCATTGATATTACGAAACAATTACAAAACGTGCAAACAATTTAGTCGAACGAAAACGTTAGTTAGGATATTTCTATTTACTATATGAGCATCCTTTTGAATAGGTTGTGATACCGATATTATTAACTTTCTCCAGTATGTTAGTGCATTGATATTACGAACCAGTGGAATAGATTAGTGGACAGATAAATTGCAGTACAATTAAACATTTGTAACATAAAAAAGATTTTATTTCCACAAAAATTCGAAGATACTAAAATTTATCGTTAAATAATTACAACTGCGAAGATATTCTCAGTTACTGCAGATAGTCTACATCAATATTGCTATTATTATATGATATTAAGCTTGCTATATTTAAGTCCATTATATGATGTATAAGCTTGGTAATATGATATTCGACATTACCCATTTTATGTCCGGGTTGCTAAAAAATAGACCAACCGCGGACTGCAAATGTGGTAAAAGGCGACAAAGTTCTAAAATCCAAACCAAAGTCAGACAGGGCATTAGGTTAGTGAACGTCAAGGCTCCAGAAATTGCTTTAAAAATTCTAAAAATAATGGAAAGTTTGCAATTAAGTAGGAGGTTGGCTGATGATATGGTGTGAGACAGAGAGAAATGGAGGAGGTCTATCCGTGTCCTGACATTAGTTAAACTGGGATTGAAGGAAAGATGATGATGATGTCGATATTCTACAGCAACCGCCTATGTCCACATTTAGAATGACTTTCTGCTGGGACATAACACGTACTGAGAAATTATTGCTCCGTAAAATGTTTCATGCGTCCCGTAAAACTATTGGTGTCGCCGTATACCAAAATATCATCAAAATGTTATATTTGTTGGATTGTACGATACGCTCACAGTCACATTTGAAGTGCTATAAGGTTCATTATATATCACTGTTAGAAGTCATCTGATTGGCTCTAGGTTGTAAGAAGTTAACTGATTGAAGGCTATTCAAGTTAACAGTCAACTGATTGTCTATTCAAAGTACAAACAAAGTTGAAAAACTTGCAAGAAATTGAAAGTCTGAAGTAATTTTCAGAAATTGACGTTAATTTGGCTGAGCCGCTAGCATGCCGGTAAGTATTCCGACTGCTGATCATAGGTGCAGAGTGAGAGCATAGGTGAGAGCAGTGAAATCCAGTGAGCGTCACTTCATTGATTTGATTTATGGACAAAAACAGACTTCAAAATAGGTTTTATCCCCTTTAGCTTTACCATTAATTGTTGAGTAGTGAGGAATGTTCCTATTACTGAGAGTTAGTAAGCTATTAGTGAGAATTTAGCTTCTTCCTACATGAGAAATCGATATTAGACACTACAGCAATTTGCATAATAACATACTAAAGACTAAGGTTACATTGAGAGGGAACTGAATTGGCTCGCAGACTACCATTACTGACTAAAGCTGGTGCAGTTGTATAAAATATATCAACTTTTTAATCTAATTAGTCCAGACGAAAGCTTGAAATATGTCAACAACAAAATCATACAGAAAGCTGTAGCCCAATCTTCTCAGGTGAAACCATTGAAAGTACCACAATTGAGTATCACGCCGGCAGCAGAGAGATGTGCTCTATCTGGTAAATATAGTATTCTCGTTTGTCGTGTGTGGAAGTGACGAGGCGTTACTGGTGCTTGGTTTACGTTCACGGACAACACCGTCAAATAATAAAAACAGCATTTCCTTCCAACCATGCACATATTATTCCGCGCTTGTGGAAGTCACTGTCTATAATAGCCCTGGAAGAGGGGAATGAAATTTCTTAATGGTTTGTGACGCATTATATAGTTCTTGTCGTCAATTTTGTTATTATTAAATCCAAATAATGGCAAATCTTTAAGAGCGAATGCGATTTTAATTATAGTTTGTTGGTAATATGGCCATCATACCTCAACCATTATTTTAACCAATAACAGCGAGGAAAATATGCGCAATAATTCATGTCTCTGATTTCAAAATTAGTTTCCTAAAAATACAAGCTATCAATTTCTAAAAATGCTTCTCAGTTTACAAAATAAATAATACTATGATCCAACTACTATATGTTTCCTCCCGCTGTAAATTTGAACTTGCCATGCTACATTTGAATTCACGACATGTATTCCAACTTTTCTAAATGCTACGGCAATATTGAATAAAACTATATATTTTAGAAATGTGTGTCTCTCAATCAATTATCCACAATCTACATCAATTTGTATTGACCTCTATTTTAAATTATTCCATGTTTCCTTCTGTTCTTAAGCTTACAGTTTAATGCTCTTCGTTTTACTACATAGCATTTTGTATACAAGTATGTTGAACCACGTTCACCGTTCATTTCCTTTGGTCAATATTTATACTTTACGGCCATTATTTCTATGCATGCCTATATTTGATCAGTTTTATTATGACGACATTTCTTATGTTAAATCCTTGTCGAAATCAAAAACATTTTGTTAATTTCAATAGATGTGTCAATGTAATAATAAATAAATCATTAAATGGCAGTCAATAAAATGTCTTTCTATAAATATCAGTCCATAATGACACTCAAAAACATTTCGTGAACTTATTAGATTGAGGACGAAGCCGATTCAAAGTAGTCATCAGCTTTCTGCAGAACAAGAAATGGATTATATTCACCTTAGAAGTGAATACACTCTATTCAACAGAAAAAGAGTAGAACGTTGGGAAAGTCATTTTAAACTAAAACGCGATAGACTCTATTTAAGAACACAGAAGACACAATATCATCTCCTTCTTGTAAATATTTCAAAACTTTTTCATCACATGTTCTATGACATATCGATCATAATTTGAGCTGTTCGTAGTCGCAGGTGATGTCTTCAGGCAGTAAAATGTTGGCCTTATACGATTAGACTTATAAGTAGTCAGCTTATACGTTAAATCTCACTTCGGCAGATTGATAGATTTTCTCTAAAGCTAGATGCGACAGTTTGTCGTCTTCCGTCATAATGTCTTCTGCCGCAACTCGCTAAAGGCCGCAGGCACTCAAACGTTAAGGTCGACTTTAGGACAGCGAACCGCTGGAAAGAACCTGACGGATCGCCCAAAACTTACACCTGGGAATTCTGACTGATGCAGATAATTAATCATTTGCTAGTAAGGTTAATTTAGACACTCAGCGCAAAAAATTGTTAACAAATCGATCAATCAGCGATTTAGAAGTATTTTCAAGTCCAACAATGATCATAGCGTGAAAAATATTGTTATATATTCAGATGCGGAGGAATTAGGGAGATTAAGTCACATGCGTAAGTTCACGAAGGTCGTGAACTTATGCATCAACGCATACGTTCAACAACAAAATTTGGTCTCCATGAATTTATAGAGCAAAGCATCATGTTTTATTAAATTCTATTTATTTAGACATTTCAATTTTTACATCACAACATACGATGCATCAACCTACGAGCGCATATAATACATATGAAGCCAATGTCCAACAATTGTGAAGTCTTCTTGAAGCAGCGCAGGTTCTAGTTATGATGCACCTTCAAAGAAGTAAATGAGAAGCATTATTATAGAAGAATTTTTCTATTTGTGAGCAATCGCAGATAGAATTAGTAATTTCTAAGTAAAAGTCTACTTAACAAGACCATTCAGAATGAATCATTAAACAGGTTAGAGAAAGAGAATGACAAGAAATTAAATTCCTAAATCAACTATAGAAACGATTAATTCTACCTAAACTTGTTTTAGGCACAATAATTATAATAATTAAGTGCCTGGCGAATTTCGGAAGCTTAGATGTACAACATAGCATATTATCGCCCTAAGTATTATCTATTACGTATTATCACTATATTATATATAATATATACAGTGTATATATATTATATATATATATATGCATTATTTATATATAATAATATTATTATTGTATATATACAGTGTGTATATATATATATTATATTATATATAATTATATATAATAATTGTATATATTGTTTATATATAATAATAATATTATTGTAGTATTATTATAACTACGTATTAAATATTCTTAAATATTATTACACGTTAATTTGTTCACTTATTCTACCACGTTAAATGCAGTAAAACCTTTCATCGCAAACCAAATGCTACTCATTCTTCAAACCGTAAAAATATAACTCCAGAATGTTGGCCCCACTATCCTATTAGATACTTTTAATTCAGAGATAACCTGCGGCTTACCAGAAACTTCCCGAGGGTAAAATATTCATGAGTTGCTTCCAATCATGTTAGCGACGGGTGCAGAAGCTTGACAATCCGTACAGCATTCATAAATAACATAGCATCGAACCTCAGCGATAATAACCAAGTCACCTTCTAGATTTTATATTTGGGCTAAGCCAGTGGCATGATTGGGTTGATGTGCAAATTTGGATCAGTAGGTTCAGGTCGAATTCAATACTAGCCAATCACTGACAACCTTTCGAGAAAAGACACTGACGTTGAACATGTTTTTAAAATAAAACGTTAATATCAATTAATATTATGTTTTTTTTAAATCAGGCGTGAACTATCTTTTGTTTGTAGTATCTGTGCTGTCTTTTAACACTGTCTTTTGCTATTCAAAGCTTCAGAAGCCAATGGCGAAGTCGGTAAGCTACTCGACCAGTAGGCGCGGGGTTCAAATTTTGGGCTCGCCCGTCACTTGCATCGCTTTCGAGTGAGGAAACGGACGTTAACATTAGCTTTTTTAGCCTTAGCTTTTTATCAGAAGATTGTTATAATTGTGCATTATTGTCTATTAATATTATATTTTGTGATCAGAAGATTGTTATATGTAGTATTAGCTATTAATATAATATTTTATTATCAGACGTTTTTGGGCTGCATTATCATTTAATTATTTTAAATTATATTTTGTTCAGAAGTTCATGTGTTGTATTATAAATTAATACTTTATTTTTTTTGTTTTTGCTTCGTTTTAGCCGGAGCCGGTGGCGAAATAGGTCAGATATTCGACCACGGATCAGTATGTACGGGGTTCAAACCCTGGGCTAGTCCGTCACTGACATCGCTTTCAAGTGAGGAAGCTGACGTTAACATTAGCTTTACCAGCATTTTATCAGACGTTTGTGGGCTTACAATGGCCAATGTCATAGCCGTAAGGCTTGAAATCAAAGCAACTAAGAATGACAAACTAATAGAAAACTATGCTATTTTTGGTTAATTGCTGCGAGATGCCAATTACAGTCGATATTCAAGGATTGAATGAAAGGCTATTTACATAGAACTAAACACCAACTTGATTGAATACACCTGGTTTTCATATGAAATTAAAAAGAAATAGAATCTAAATACACGCGTAGAACAGGGCTTTCTAATGAAAAACTGAAACCGGAAAGAATATAGAGAAGACAAAAATTTACTCTGAAGCAACTTAAAAAATGAACAAATTTAGTTTTCTGCCCAGTCTCAGTTCCACGGCATAAATTCTTACAGTCTGTCTTCAAGCACAGCAAGAGACAACATTGGCTAATAAGAAATTAATAAAATCATATATGTGTCTTGAGGTCACTTGAGGTCATCATATCAAATTAAACGCTATAACTTAATGTTATACCTACACGTTAAGACTTCTTTATACTGTAGTTGCATATTTAACTTGCGTGAAATAAGCATTATTCCACTAGGAAATCCTGAATATGAACAACATATTTACACTGTAAGGGGTTGATTTGCACATTCTTTTTAGCTGCGTAGCAGTTGAACGAGGTTAAGCTATGACCCGCCCCGTTAGCACTTTTGTGGGTGACCACTTTGGAAGACCGAGTGTCGACAGATTTGAATGAAGTAATCCCGAGGGTGTTAGAAGATTATTCATAAATCCGTGCCTGCTGCAATCGATGCGCCAACACAAAGCAATGAGTACTAATAACCATGGAGAGAAAGGAGGAAATATCGACAACTACAAAAACAGGAGCCAATATAGGAAACTCTCTCGTACATGCAATATGTCATGTGTGTAAATATGCTAACAAAAAATGAAACAACTGTAGTATATAAAAGAAGAATGCTGACATACTATTATTAGTATCTACATCAACTCCGTAGTCGCTTCTTTAGTTGCAGGAACGTGCCCATTATTCTGCTGGATTACTTTAATATTTAACTTGATGAAATGAGAACAACCTCGTTGACAGTTTAATGTATTATAAATAAGGAATTTGTTGATATTTTTCGTCGGCATGAAATTATCAAATCAATTACTTGTCTATGTTTTTGATGTGACTTTTCATCGCTGCAAAATTTACAATAGCGACACCGATAAATGATATTTTCTCAAACTGCCTTATTTTCTAAGGAACAAAACTAAACAACATGCATAAAAAGTTCCAGAATTTTCTCATTGTAAACACCGAAAATGAATTAATAAAAAAACCTTTTGCACGCAAATCACAATGATATTTTCTATATGATTACAAGTATGTAGTTCATGAATTAATTTAAGGAAATTAAACACACTATACACTTTATCGTATACCGGGGCCTATATTTTAAGATGAGTAGTTGTTTTTCGCTAATGGATAATATAAATACATGCAATTAAGTAAATTACTTTGTGGTGATTGACAATTTTGGACAGTATTACAATCACTTTACGTCGTTTTCGTTTTAAAATTAAAAAGCTTTAACGCCCGTTTTGTCAACAGTGGTGGCTCTCTTGCTGCAGGTTTAAGAGATTAAGGGATTTAACTTGGAGGAGGTAAACAAAAGCAAAATTTCGTATTAATTTAATTGCGTTTTCATTTTAGCGTTATTACATAAACGTAAAGCAAGATCTCTAAGCTATTGTCTAACATTGAGGCAGCTGCAACAAGGTGTCAATCTCACTTAGCTTGAAATTCGCACTATTTTATTAACTACTTCATGAATATAATTTAAATTTTCAACTAACTAAAACCCATTAAGTAATTTATTTAACGAAGCAATAATGTTTTCCTTCTTGATGACAAATGACAGACGGACTTCCTGTTGTTTTCTCTATGGAATAGAACAGGAAGCAATGAGAAGAACAGGACTGGTTGTGAAGTTCCTTCCATGGAAGTAGTTTTGACCGCAATAAGGATATAGCAAATTGGTATCACAAATAATATTAAACCTTACAATTAGTTTTGCAGTTTGTTTCCAATTGCATACATTCACAGGAGCAGAGAGAATCAATAAGCTATTTATTAGGAACTATGCCAACCAACAAACTGCATAGTTTTACATAAATTCAAAAGCCACTGATTTCATAAATTTCACAAGAAATCATTGAGATTTGCTATAAAAATGTGTTAAATGTCTGGAATAATGTAGAACATGTAAAACAGATGTAAAAATATGTCATCTTAGATGAAAATTAAATAGTTTGCCATTTTTATGTGTTTTTGTTAAATAAGTTAGACTTTTGGAGTGATATAATTTGAATCTGTGAAGTAAACGTTTCTAAATTATGATCACCCTGTTGTACATTAATGTGGCGAACAATTTAAATGAAATTTATAAATTAGAAATTGTAGCCGGCTTAGTAAACGATGCTTAATTTATTATTCAATCAAAAGGAAAATTTCATAAATCAGAAACCCTCAAAAAATGTTTTATCTGATATTTTTGCAATAATACTCCATCAGTTCATTAAAATATCATAAGTTATATGCTTACTTTCTCATGGTCATTCAGGCTATACCACATCGCTTGCGGTTGAGAAACCGGACGCTAAATCTTCACTGTATTGTAATGTATTGACTGATCTCATCAGGTCAATAAAGCATCCATGGTTGGAACGACATTAGTAATTTAGAGGTCCGTGGTGCGAATCGGACTTTGAAAGATATCCCTAACCACTGCTCGTAGGCGAGAAATCTTTTCTAGTATTCGCAGCAGAGCAGTTTCATCTTGCCAACATCGTAAAGCTAATTATTCGTCCAGCTGCGCCGATGAGATTTGTGCGCTAAATTCTTAATATTCCTGCAAAACCTTAACATATATCCTTTTGTTCAAATAAGCTGAAATAATTTCTTTACCACGTTACATAATGTAACATTTTAACACTAATTAAATATACTTTCTTATCATTTTTTACTATTTCTTCACTTTTAAATTTAGAATCACTATTTAATTAATTAATACATTTGCGTACTTGCCTCTCTGAAGCTGATGGTTTAAAAATGTAACTGTGATTGACTTTGAAACTGAGATCCACGAACTTGTAAAACTTTAAAGAGAGCGAAAAGGAAAGTGACGTATACAGTAGAATAGCTAACGTATATCTTAAGCATAAATCTTTAGCAATTTAAAATTTACAAGTATGAATATAACTTAAAAGGTATAAACTGCCTTATTTCTTCTTCGCGAAAGCCATAATTCATTAACGACTGAAGAACACTTGGTTCACCCCCGTTAATTACCATCAACACACCAGGGCACTAGCCTTGAAGAAATCACATGACACCACAATGTGACGCATAGACTGAGTTTGACCACAGTCTCATAGTGGATCTATCTAGCCTTCTGGATCGGCTATCCTTCGTTCTAATTCTAGTGTTTACGTCTATTGTTTACATCTATTGTTTACATCTATTTTTTACGTCTATTATTTAAAGATATTGTTACGTCTATTGTATACGTATATTATTTACATCTATTGTTTAAATCTATTGTTTGCTTATATTGCTTTCGTCTTTTCTTTCACTACATCGTGTTTTATGGATTAAATACCATTAATCATTAATACACTGTTTAATTACAGCTTAATATGGATTTACAAATTAAGGGAAAATGTCATGAAAGCTGCTTTAGCAATAAATTTGACAATTGACAATGAATAAGGCAATTGAAAGAAATTGTCATATTTATTAGCAATTTTCATAGTTTTTAAAGCAATTTTTTTAGAAATAAATAAGGCAGTTGCAAATATCGTTTAAGATATGATATCACAAATGGAAACAGTAGATAATTTAACTGGTTAGGCAAATTAGAAAAAAACAATTGGAGTAAGCGAAAATGTTAAAGTATATTGACGCAAACAAATATCATTAAGATTCTAACAATCACTATCATTAACAATACTATCACTAACATTCTCTTCAGCACATGTCTTTTGCAGATTGGTTTGGGTGAATTGATCTTCAGTGATGTATTCTGTGGGGACATCCTGACATTATCCTAGGATGATTAAACGGACATTAAGCCTTTATAAATATTAATATTATTATTAAGAGGCAAGTTATAGAAATATTAGTTTATTTTATTTTATTTAAAAAATTCTCGTAATGTGTCCGGGACACTGACCAATTGGCCAACTGTAAACTACACGTGCCGTAAGAGACGGCTAGGCTGTAACATAGGAAGCTAATGGCAAATTACAAAAAAATCAGTATTGTTAAAGCTAGTCTATGAGGCGTGGATAAGGGATAACCTTTGCGAAGAGATTAACTTGATGATCTATGGAGTGCTTTTGAGCAGCAAGTCAGCAGGATGAGTAGGAATATAATTTAGGACCTGCCACTTTTATAAAATTAGAGAAAGCGAGAGAGAAAGAGAGAGAGAGAGAGAGTGTGTGTGAGAGTGAAAGAGAAAGAAACGAATATTGAGAATGACTGAGATTTACATACCTGGATCCACAACAACGGCTGATATTTTCTTGACTGTTGTAGCCATGATTTATGTTTATTTCTTCAGCAGTTAATGTTCCAAACTGTTTCAATAAAACAACGTTTGATCGTTGTGGCCTAATTGAAGAAAATTTAGTTTAAATCTAATTAGAGATAAAAAGTAGCCTATCAAATTTTAACGGTAATTTCATGCAGTCAGGTTGTTGTCTATTGGAACTAGCATATCCATATGACTTTTTAAACCAATACGCCTGAGTCAAATAGTTCCAATACCTCCTTTCCACAGTTTCTCAGATTTAAAGCTGTGAGTTAAATTGTCTCAGTTTTAGAAAATTTATTGTATTAAAATGCATGCAATAAGGATCTGTTGTTGTTAGAAATGCATACGTTGATGGATGGTGCCTGCATTCATTTGGATTTTATTCGATGTAAAAGATGATGTTTAACTTGTGATCAACTTTCTACCTAGCACAAAATTATAAGAAAATTGTCAGTTTGAGCAAACTCAGATCCTTTATTGAATTATAGCAACAGAAATTAACCACTTAAAGCCAAATTTGTTGCTCACATATAAAATAATGCAATACTTAATATTATATGCGCATTATTATTGATTACAAATGCAATAAACAATATGATATTGATATAGAAACTATGTAATAAGATAAAAATTTAAGTAGATCTACTCAAATATAATAAAAATTCTTCTGTTCTTTCATTCTCTTTTAAAACGCTGAACAAAAATGTCGATGATAAGCATGAAAATTGTTTCTAATGGGTATGATTTGTGATTTCGAAGTAAATGACGTTGGCCCTAACTGCACATTGCCTTCGAATCCAGTTTGTGCTTCGATGTACAGCTTAATCAAGACTTCAATTCTTATCAAAGATTTGAACGACAGTGTTGGAATAACAATTTAAAGATTTAGTTATTTTATCTGACGCTCTGCTGTACTAGCTGTATGAACAATTGAACTAGTTTAACCATTGAAATATTTAACAATGCATAATGTTATAGGATTCTTCCTCTCTCTCTTTCTCTCTCTCTCTCTTTTAGTGCACTACTTAATGGCAGGTTCAATGTCAATAACGCCTCCACTCTTCTTTGTCTTCTGCTTTTCTTTTCATATCAATATATGAGTGAGTCTTTAAGTCATCTGATGATCCTAGTCTTGGTCATTCTCTATTTCTATTTCCCTTCATTCATTCTTCTATTCCCCGTTTGGTAAACTGTCCCCTCTTAGAATTTGTCCTGTTCAGTTCCTGTTTTATTATACATTTATCGACTGGCTATCTGTAGCAATAACTAACAGGAATTCTTTATTTTGAATTTCATTAATTATTATTCATTTATTTATTTTTATTTACATTGTAAACAAACAATAGTACAGCAATTAGAAAAATAAATGGTTACTGGGTTGATCTAAGGCAATAGTTACTGAAAGGGACACAATACTAGATATGTAACAAAATAAAATATATTGTTTAATACATATAGTTAAGAATTTAAATAAATGATACACATCTGAGATTGGATCAGATAAGGAGTTTCAAATACTTATCTTACACTATAACAGTTTTTTGAGTTCAGCTAATCTTTTCCAATCTTTAACATATCAATATTTCCAAAGCTTCAAGTTTTCTGATGCCAAATTTCCTTAAGATCCATGTTTCACATCCATGTAGTTACGTTTTCCATACAAAACTTTTCAGTATCGTTACTCCTTTAGCCTTCTTTACATTTTTTGTTAAAAGCTCTACCTTATTACCGAAGGATCTGCTTTGCTTATGAAATTCTCCTACATAGGAGCCTACTTCGGTCCGACTTATGTTTTAGTGTAACATACGAAACTTCTTACCTATTCTAAAACGTGCAGTTATCATTTATTTTTAATCCTAGGGATACGAAAGGAAAAATAATTACTTCTTACTTTTTCGGAATAGCTACACTAATTACCGGTATTTTAATTTGACACTTTCTATTGGCACAACTTTAGCGAATTTAATTTGCCGATCATTACTTGATCTCAACGTCTTATGTCAGATGTTCGACGACAAGAAATTAATCAGTCGATGCCAGAGTCATCAATCAAAGCAACTGGACACTAGTCCTCGATTCGTTCGTCAGGAACTCATGCCGATTATTTTCCAAAGGGTCATTTGTCAGGCGTAGGTGTGAATCAATTCCATTAGTTGGAGCTTAAGAAAGAGAATCTATACAGATTGGATGGAACATCCTAGAACTAGTTTATTCCGCATTTAAATCGATAAAGTCAAAATAGTTGAAATTTGTAGTAAATTTCAGATATAGAAGGTAACTATAAAAATATTAAAAGCATCGTCCAAATACATTAATGCAGAAGATATATAGACTACTTAATATTACAAAAATCAAGGCGAATTAAATCAATAGGTGCACCAATAAATGTATAGGCCTACACACACACACAGACACACACATATATATATATACACTATCTCATTATTTCATTATTTATATACATATATATATATATATATATACATGTATACATGTATGTAGTTTTACAATATTCGACGATATGGACTTTAGCAGCCTCATTCAGTTGATATTGAGCATTCAATTAGCGTTAAACTCTCAATATCAATTTTAAGTAGAGCTTTGTTAATACCTGTAAAAAAACAAAAGGAAATAAACATTACCTGTGCAGAACATCTAAAACATTTCGTGACTAATATCGCATTACATAAATTAATATTTTTATTTACATTTATATTAGTTGGCAACCTTCAAGCTTCAATGTAGGGGGGATACGTGTATATGCAGAAATTACATGCACTTGATGCGCATAGATTGAACATTATATTCATACATTACAATCGCCCAATCTTCAAATAGTACTGATGATCAGTATTCCAGCCTATCCTAACACCACATCTAGAAATGATTCCTTGGTCAGATCACCGGACTATACAAAGATTTATCCGCCACGAGGAATCTATCTGTGGGGATTACATTTAATCTCGCTCAGCTCTTCACCGTGCGGTATCCTATATATCATCATGTGAAAATCTATTTTTTCTTCCTGTCAAGAAAAAAACAAGTTTTAGGCCTATAAATACATGTATAGGCCTACATATTCAAGTGTAAATATATATGCATCTAAATATATATATATATATATATATATATATATATATATATATATATATATATACACTATCTCATTATTTCCCGTGTTGTGATTTTGGCACTGAAGAATGGGTTAACCGTTAACTGCATAAGCTGTCAAAAACTATTAAGCAAGAACAAGGAAGACATGGAGAATTCACAAAATCACCTCAGAGACCCTAATTTTCACAAGATATGGGCTACTTAAGTTATGGACAGATAGAAATATAGTGAGATGTTTAATGTGCAATATTCATGTATAATATTTATACACTATATTTACCCGTTTTAAGACAGTGTTGCTGAAGAATAGACCTACGGCGGCGTATGTGTCGTAAAAGACGACAAAGCACTATGATCCAAACCAATATCAGAAAAGGCATTCGGTTTGTGAGACTACTTTCTGATAAGCTCGACTTTGAATTTATCAGTCAAGTACAGCCATTCTTAAGTTCACGACTTCACTTGTCTCTCTACAATCTGAACTATTGAGAACTTCAATAGATCAGGCGCTGTATACCTTTGGTATATTCTGCAGATCCCTCGAGGGAAAATAAGATAACATTATGTAAATAAAATAAAATAATAATTATCATTAACAATAATTATTATTTAAATAATTATTCATGACTAAAATTAAGTATTAACCAGATTATTTCTTTTCCAGCCAAATATTAAGCTTACCAAGTGTATATTAAAGAAGCACAGACCTAGTACTAAATCAACCGGTTACTGATGGCTCCTCCACAATAAAGTAAAGAGACTAAATTAACTTTATGATATTCGGCACAGACAGACGCCAAATGTGACTATTTATTTGACTGGTGTCGACTTTCTTACGTATTATACTTTTAATCAACTCTAAAATAAACTACATTTGCTGCTTTGTCTTATTTTCTAAGAAGTGCTTTACAGTTCTGTAAGAGTTAAGAGTATATTATGAACTTTTTTGGAGGTTATTCATAGGTTATTATTAAGTTCTTGATTTGAACACAGCCTAAACCTAAGCAATATTTTACTAAGCTGGTCGTTACAAATGCTAAATTCAACTTAGCGCCTTGCAGAAACTAACAAAGAAAGCTCCATGCTATCATAAACGGAAAAAGTTAACTAGATACTGTTTAGCAGTAGCTAATATTACCTTGATATTTCATAGAGAGAGTAGCAATATCGAAGAGTTTTCTAAAGACACTAGCACTATATTTGTGTCTCTTAATTTAATACTCTTCAGGTTAATGAAGAGAAAGAACTAGATGATGTGCGTTGTGATTATGGATAACAAAGTTTCTGTATTGCAGGATTGTTCAAATTATAAATCACGCAAGTTCTTATTACACCGAAGGCTGGCTGGTTCATTATATTATCGATTGATCGCATAAGATGATCTCGGATAATGAGCTTAACAGTTTTCACAACTGTTACTTTATTTGTACAGCTGAAATAAGAGAGAAAATAAGTTCTGAATTATGAATCGAAACCCAGTTGATTGAATTCGCCATATAAAGAATTACTCTTATGATATTTAAAGAAGTTAATTCTGCGCTTTTGCGTAAAATTGTATAAAGGCACAAAATTGCCTAGAATCTCAGAATATTATGCAGAATTACTTATCTCGTAATACTCTCGCCCTGATGAGGAAATTAAAACTCAACAATACCTGATAAGCGCTAGAATTGAATCTTGAAGTTAAACCCTCACTGACTGATGGACTCTGATCTATGTCATGAGGTTACCATTTTAATTACCACTTTAATTAACACTTTAATTAACATTGAGTGTAGTAGCCCTAGTCAAATTTAACTAAATATCATTTTAAATATCAAAGTAAATATCATTACTTTGAATATTTTGGGGCCTGGAAAAGTTACTTAGTGAAATAACTAAATGAAAGCTTAAATTATGTTCATATTCAAAAGAATATCGGCGCCATGAAAGTTAGGGTCCAAATCCTATACCTATCTCTTTGATATTACATCGATCTGTACTTTCAGTTGCATAAGACTGAACTATTTGGTTCAAACCGTGTTCAGTGAAATTTTCTTTCAAACCATTTCATCTTCTGTCTAAAACCATGCCTTTCAAGATTCATATTCATGACTTAACTATGCATAAATCATTTTAACATTTCAGATACATGATTATTCCAATTGTTTAGAAGTATTGTATTTAAAAACTGATAGTTCTCTTAAAAACACTTACACAAACATTAAATAGATGTTTGATAAATACAGTAAAACCAATACAGTTACTCACATAGACAAGCACTTAAATCTGCTTCAGAAAATAAATAAATTCGTTGACTTTTGGACTTATAATTACCTAAGCTAGTCTGAATTATTAGATTTTACATTTTTCGGGAAAATAAATTTACTCTTTACTCTAAAATATAGCTAGAAGCCTGAAGAGGTAGAGACAGCAGAAAGCTACTCTGCTTCTACACAGTCCACGAGCACAGGAAGACCAAGCTGCTAGCTCTGATCCAGTGTCGCCAGGCTGACCGTTACCACGGAACTCTCTCCGAGATGAGCCCTCATAGCACTGCTTTGACAACGAGCCATTACAGACTATCAAAGTCTCCAAAAAATTCCAGATTGAATTTGCAGAAAATCTGACATATTAGCTAAATTGTTCAATGCAAATAATAAGAGGATTGAATGAGTACGCGATACTTTGAGTTTAGAACTTTAGCAAATATCCTGAGTTGTTTCAAGGAAGTATTTTATTTAAACACATTTCATGATGATTGTATCGAGTCAGATGACAGCTTGTTGTCGCCGTATGATTGTGTTGCTTTGCTTCAGCTGATCGTTCAGGTAATGTTCATGCGGCAGCTTAATATTACGTGTATACCGTACTATTTGCTTCTGTCATTTAACCGTCGCTGTCGACGCCTTCTGACATCAAAACGTCTGCTTAATTGTTAAAGCCATGCTTTAGATGTTCGTCTCTAAGAATATTTGAACATTTTCTCAATATTTCTTAATAGTTAAGGGGTAGAACTGGCTACGTGGTTACTCTCATTCAATCATTTAAACATTCAATCATTCAATAAATTCTAGAAATACCTAAATAAGAAAACTCTGCACCACGTGCTCTGTCTCTCGGGTGTCTCAACAAAAACATCAAAGCACCACTGTAATTAAATTGTCCCCGACATTGCCTTATGGCAAGGAACCGGGCGTTATATTCTTATTGATTGATTGATTGATTTATTGTAATTAATGGGCTATCTTTCCCTAATGGAAGTCATGAGATTAATCAGATATATATCCAACAAACGTTTCTTCACCGATAGGCCTATTTACTTAGTCATAGGTGAAAATTTTGAGTTACTAGGTCAAAGAAAGGCTTTGTGTTTGTCTTTCAACGCCACTCTTGGTTCCTTGAATGCTGACTAATATGCAGAAAGTTGCTTTGATAATCAAACGATGCCGTCATGATTTATAATTTGTTGCCACTTTTAATAATTTAACTTAAAAAAGCAGTAAGATGTGAATTTTGTATTACAAAATATACTCGGAAAATACGTTCGATTTAGAACCACAAATACGCGGACAGAAAAGGTCTAGTTGGAAATCGAATTCGTAATAGTTTTCTTGCCATGCAAGGTTGCAATCGACTTGGCCATTCCGAGAGCTTACTCAGAATAAATAGCTACATTCCTCAATAGATTATTAAGCAGCTATATCAATGCTTTAATTTCAGTAATGTTTAGCTCAATATAAATATATATATATTTATATTTAAATATATATATATATAATATATATATATATATATTTATATATATATATAATATATATATATTATATATATATTATTATTATATATATATTTATATTATATATATATACATATATATTATATATATAGAGTATTATATATATAATATATATATAATATATATATGAATATATAATAAATAAATTAATAAATAAATATAAATATAAATAAATAAGCATAGATATAAAAGAACGCTCTTCTTTGTTCAATACATTTAATTATTCGGAGATCACAATATAGCATGTAGCTTATTCAAAATATTCTGTAGATTATTCAAAAATTCGAAATATTATAAAATATATTCAATGATCAGCGAAGTCTAAAAATTAAATTTACTGGCACTAAAAAAAATTCAGTAGTCGTTTAAATATATCGATTTTACCATAAATATTGACATATTGACTACTATTTTGTCTAATGTAGTGTCCTATCGAATACCACTGGTATATATCAGAAGAAATAAGAAATGAAGATACCGATATCACTAATAAAGTAATAAACATTCCCGTTTCTGAAAATATCAATTGTATGTTATATAGTAATCAAAGGAGTATAGTCAGAGTTTAGGAATCTTAAAACACTGCTTACTTAATAATGATTTGGTTAAAAATTTATTTTTTGAGGTAATAAAACTGCAGATATTATATAGCTTCACGTATAGTGTCCCAAAAGTCTGATATCTAATTTTAAATATAGGCCTATTCAATCCTTGATGATATTTAACATTTGCCCTATTGTACTATTCTTTGGAGGATTCATTTTATCATTTCTTTGAAATGATGTTCAGTTTTCTCTGAAAGATTTGACAGGTCTGCTTTTAATTGTGCCGCTATAACTTTCCCATTTTTATGTCAAAACGGAGAGATCTGGATAATAAATTGAATTTTAAGATCGGCTATAGGCTACTTCGGCCTGACATCAGAAGGTGTACACAACTGGGTGATTTTGCGTCCTATGAAGAGAAAACTCTTGCAGGAGCTCAGTGTCGAACTCACCACCTCTCGTTCTAGAGACAAGCGTGCTACCTACCACTGAAAATTCTACCGCACCATAGGAAATTTCATTGAGCAAAAAGGCATTTCGTTTTTAAATTTAAAGGATTTATTTTATCAGAAAGTTATCAATTTTCATGTCTATTACATGTAGCATGTAAGACCCGACAAAAACCTCGTTTTATTTATAAAAGTTCTCCTGCCAAGTCACACGCTCGGCTTGGCACCGAACCTGAGGCCCCTTTCACAGTAATAGTTAATTCAATATTAATTCAATTAACTATTCTATTACACGAATAATTGTACATACATGTGTATTTCATACAAGCTTACACAATAATACGAAAATTTTCTTATATTCAGATAGCTGTAATATATACATTTATATCTCAATAGCATGTTATTTTAATTTTAGAAGATAAGTTCCTCTCAGCATAGAATCTAAAAGACAAGGAAACCTCTTCAAGATTTAAAGAAATACACAGCGCAGTCTGAATGGCATGAAATAATTTATCAGTCATTCTTTAAAATATTCTGCAGCAATTCAAAATACATTCAAAATAAATTACATTCTGCAACTGTTGGCTGCTTCGCTTAAAAATCTAGAAATATTTGAAAATGCTTTAAGAATATCTCTCTTTCTCTCTCTCTCTTTCTCTCTCTTTCTCTCTCACTCTCTCTCTCTCTCTCTCTCTCTCTCTTCCTCTTTAATGCAGTTCACGACTTTCTCTACGGTTCACCACATGGAGCAATAATAGACGATGTAGGTCTTACCTAGACGAGCGTCCCACAATGACGCAGCATGACCTAGTTATAGCTAAGTTACGTAGCGCAGATTTTCGCATTTCACATTTCTATTTCATTTAACATTTTCTCCGTAGTCGTTTAAATTTTTATGTGTGCAATCTGTAAATTAAATTAAAACTTTGAACTTAGAGCGTAGTTTAAAGCAGATTGCCTATTTTGATGCATTATAATTTTTGGTTACTTGATTTCACAGAAAAATTAATTTATGCTATGCAGAACAATATGTTAAAAACAACCAAGCAAAAAGATTATGGAAACAAGACAATAAATCTGAAAAACATAGAACATGCTTTCTGACGGCTGACTAAAGCAAATTTTATGCAAAAATAACGAAAAATGGTTTACACAGCGAATTCTGAAATTTAGCCAACATATCTCAACTTTCAACTCAATCTTCAAACTAGTATTGAATTTATTACTATGAATTGTCGTAGAAATTTACACCCTTCAGTGGTGCAATCAAGGACACAATATGAAATTGAAGTTTATGCTAATACAACCAAACAGTTGCTTTAATCCTTACATGTTGCAGGTATCCGTATTCTAAGAACTTTACAGAATAAACAAAAATTTCATAATATTAAGCAACTTTATATGAATTATAATGTATTACCAATTATGCAGTTATTCCACTTACATACTGGTAAACTTTTTTAAATGTATTAATTTTCCCGATCTGACTTTGTCAGAATTCATGAGTTGTATTTTGATTGACAATCAGATCTCGTATGTATATAATACAATACTCTCCGAGACCAATTATTTGTGTGCTAGAACAACCTCAGAATTTTTAAATCTTATGCCTTATAAGCATGTCAATTCTTGGAACCAAATATCTCCTGATATCCGCAGTTCGAGGTCTCTAACTGAATTCACTAAACGTTACAAATGTATATTGTTTGATGGTTTGTAAATGTCTATATTTTCATTTTTTGTGTAAATGTCCAGCTATAATTGTTGCTTAGCTATCTGCTTTCTAATCAGATTAAATTGTGATTTATTTTCCTTTCTTTTAGTTTGTTCATTAATTCTGAGATTAGTTTGCATTTCAGTTGATTTTGCATTATACATGACATTAATATAGTTATAGGCGGTGGTCAGCTAGATAAGATGTGTATCATCTTCCTTGACGGCCGTTGTTCTTGTTTTTACAGACAGTTTGTTACCCTGTGTTTCTGGGAATTTTTTATTTTATTTCATTTAAATGTTTATTTCTATTTGTATTTGTCAATGATTTGGTGTTGATGCTGAAATAAACATCTCTCTCTCTCTCTATTGATTTAGTAGCTAAAGAATGTATAGTATATCACAATAATGTATAGCATATCGCAATATCACTGGTTGGAGCCAGTGGCGATATCAGTAAGATATTCGACCGCGGATGAGAAGGTGCGGGGTTCAAATCCTGGGCTCCCCAGTTACGGACATCGCTTTCGAGTGAGGAAACTGGCGTTAACATTAGTATTTTAGCTTTAATTTACAGGCTAGGCTTTAGCTTCGTGAGTGTTAATCCTTCCCTTATATTTATCAGTGCTAATTAATATTAATTTCTAAAATGTGTAATTAATTTTATTGATTATTTGAAAAAATCCCTTGTATACCATAAAGCTTAATGTTTATCAGCCCAATAGTAAAAATAATTTTTCGAGCAGTCGCACACATTTTAATGCTTAAATCTAAATTCAGTATTGGAAAACTAATATTCTTAGTGCTCTTTTGGTATTTTTCATTGAAAAAATAGTATTTGTAGTTCAGCTAGGTAGTTTAAGTTTACTATTTTATTTAATGCGACTCTCAAAAATTAGTCAGCATTATATCTCATTATTTATTTCATTATTTTATGTCATTATTAGCTAGTAGCTAATGCTGCTCAAAGCCTAGGAGTGATCGTACCATAGTTTAGATGTAAACGCTGACTGTAAAATGAATTGAGAAATTGCTTAAAAGATGGTAAAGGTAATGCTAACGTCAGTTTACTCACTTTCGGTAACGGCGAACCCAGGAGTTTAACCCTGTACATACTGATCCGCGGTCGATTATCTTACCGCATCAGGCTAGATCGTCACCGTCACTGACATCGCTTTCGAGTGAGGAAACTGACGTTAGCCTTAGCTTTACCAGCTTTTACCGACATCGCCACTGGTTCCAGCCAGTAGTTGTGGCGTTGTGGTTGTAATATAAGGGCTGATATGATAGTCAATGAATCAACCAGTTACTCTATTGACAAGGACTTTCTTGATTGCTGTTTTTCTGGTGACTTTTAACAGTCAATAAAATTGTAAATATCTTGCACTTCTTTGTCAATAAATTATTTCACCGAATGGGCAGCGTACATGTACATGTATATTGAGAAGTTTCCAATCACTCCAAACTGCAACGGCATACATGCAAAATGGAGGCAAACCTCTGAGTTGATAATTCATTGAACTCTATTATTTTACGTTAAGCCATAAAGATGAAGTTTTCTTACTGGGTAGGAAGACATCTTGTTCACGATTGAGTGAGATAACAACTAATGTTCAAGAATGTGCTATTAACTGCCATCAGGCAGTGCACTTCATAATTTGTCAATTTCTGATTTCTTTGCAACGTGGCTTTAATTTTATTTCTTGCAACGTGGCTTTAACTATTAGCTATAATATGCGTTTTCTCCAGCTTTTAAATTTCTAGAATTTACTGTTGCATTCACATAGGACGGCACCGTTCTCTTTGAGAGAAAAATTCGTCAATTTAGGTTATCCGCCTCGTCTGAAATGAGATCAGCTAATACTGAAAATTTTAAAAGGAGAAAAGTATATTTTCTGTGTTGAAAGAAACGACGGTCTTTGCAAATAGTAGTCTGTGTAGAGAGCAGCTGGTGACTGATTGTTTATGCAAGTGCCGCTAGTTGAGACGTGTTTAACTATAACCCAGTGCAGTGATCGTAAGAGCTGCACATTCAGGGGTTACAGCAAACAGGGATATAAAGATTTGCATGTGCTATATCAAGCATGGATCTAAAGGAATTGTAAACACAGATTGGATCGCAAAGATCTCTAGAGATGAGTTATATATGTTATATATAACGTCACGCACGAACGTGGCAGGGTTACTCATGATTAAACACCGTGAACTGCACGTGTCGTAAAGCGCGACAAAGCACCATGATCAAAATCAGCATTAGAATTGGCTTTCGGTTGGTTTGCGCATAGGCTCCAGAAATTGCTTTTGAATTCTCTAAAACAAATGGAAAAATGTCCATTCGTATCCCGACCCTAGTTAAATAGGGATTCAAGGGAAGATGATGACGATGTTAATGATTATTAGTTACTACATGCCCACTTTTCACGAGCGCGTGTCAAGAAGAAGAAAGTTGCACTATAGAAGGCGTTGAACGTATATGGATGATAGGCAGCCCTAGGAACCGCAAATTATTGAACCTACGTTCCTGTTTCAGTTACAAAATAAAAGCACCAGATCTTTATATTCCTTTGTGTGTGCAGGCCACTGGGACCACAGCGGAATAGGATACATGGGCGGAAAGAAAAGAGACTGGACATATCAATATTAGACGATTTTGCATGTGCACGGAGAATTTGTGCTCAATGTTCGTACAATATGGGCTTACATGTATATGCGAGTATATTTGAGTATGCTCTGTCTGTGATAATAATTTGCTACATGTCTAATATCTCAAGAACTTACCGGATTTTAGATATTTCTCTGTTTTGGTTTAGTTGTTTTAGTAGCTTCGTTTTCAAACCCTTATGTCTTTTACAAATACGTTCAATGTTTGACTTTAGAATGTACAATAGTTATAATTTTGTACGCCAGGTTTTATTAACGGCAGCGTCTGAGTTAAATATATTAAAAGTCGTTTGAGTCTATTGTGTGATCTTAAATCTTTAACTATAGCTTTTCTGGTAATTAAAAGGTATATATATATATATATATATATATATATATATATATATATATATATATATATATATTTATATACATGTATATACATATAGTGTTACATAATATACATATAATACATGTATATATATATACTGTATATTGCATAAACTATAATATTGTTCTCATGCTGTGTCCGGGGTACTGAAGAAGAGACCAACTGTTAACTGCACTCATCGCAAGAGGTGACTAAACAAGAAAATTGAAGAAGGCGACTTGAAACGGCTTCTGAAACGAGAACTTTTCTCAAGCCTTTTCCAAGGTATGAATGAGGCATTGTCTTTGTGAAGGGATTAACTTGGCAATCTATGGAGTCCTCTTTACGATGAAAAAGCTGGTAAAGCTAAGGTTAACGTCTGTTTCCTCACTCGAAAGCGATGTCAGTGACGGACGAGCCCAGAATTTGAACCATGCACATACTGATCCGCGGTTGAGTATCTTACCGACGTCGCCACTGGCTCCAGCCAGTATAAGCATGACATGTGAAAGTAGAGCCCGAATATGAATAAGTACCTTGGACCTGCCACTTGTTAGAACACTAGAAAGAGAGAGAAAGAGAAAAAAATTTCAATACTGATCGAGAGCAATTAAACGTTTCCTTATTGAGTTCTCTAATTTTACTTCTATCTCCTCTTCAACGAGAGAGTCTTCAATTCCCAGTCTTCATTGTTTTGTATATTTAATATTATAAATGCTAATGACCTCGGCATAAACAGAATCCCCTAGAAAATAGTATATAACAACAAGAATGAGTATTGCAAGATAATTTAAGTTACACTCATATATTAATTGTCAGGAAAATTAAAAGAAAAACCGAGACAGAGAAGAGTGGAGGCGTTATAAATCGTGGACCTTCCAGTAAGCAGTGCACTGAGAAAGATTGAGAGAGAGAGAGAGAGAGAGAGAGAGAGACAGAGAGAAATAGATAGATAGAGAGAGAGAGAGAGAGAGAGAGAGAATGACGACTCAATTTATTCGATTTATTTCAACAACAACTTGCATAATTAATTTTGATTACAGCTTGGTAGTATTTTTTTAAACCAATTGACGAAGTTGAAATATACAATGTACTTATATTATAGTATATTTAATGAGACAAATAAAAGCATACTTTTTAATTTAGTTGCCCTCAAACATGTAGTAACAAACTTTCATATTCGCTTCAAATCATCACACGACTAAGACTGGCTAAAAATCATAACGAAAGCTTCACTTCACATCATATTGTAGGATTCATTTCGTATCATATTGCATGATTCACACCAGTTATACATTCGCTGAAATCCAAAAACGTTAATAGGCCTATTGGGCTGTGAAGATTTATTAAGACCGCTCGCGACATGCCATTAAAAATGAATTATCGTTGAACTTTACTCTATGTCGAATTAAATTCATGGAATATTTGCAAATATTTTTAGCACAGTAAGCTCATCGTATAACTCTGCAGAGGCAGCATTTCAAATTTAATGAAATATTTACAATCATCGTAAGTATGATGAAGAATTTTAATTATGAGCCGTTCAGTCAAGAATTTTCAGTCTCTAAAGATCATAAAGCCTGATCTAAATGCTAGTAACAGCTTCAAAATTTGTCGCAGTAAAATATTTTAGTGCCATATATATGCATGTTTTCTGTGTTGTTCCAGGCCACAGAAGAAGAAAAATAAATTGTTATAGAACAACCGTAAGTTGCACACGCTAAATGGTTGACTAGGATAAAATTAAAAACGACTTGAGAAATGTGAAGATGCCATACGAAGCAATATTTTTCACATCTATATAGTATAATGCATTATGAAAAAGCTTTATGAAAAACAGTTTAATCTAAAGACAATATATAATGAATTATGTATTGTCGTTAGATTAAACTGCTTTCATAAAGCTTGAAAAAGTTAAGACTCAATTATCAGGTTAAAAGAGGTTACACAATGCTGCTAGATGAGTGCATTTACTTGTTGATTTATTTCCTCATCAAGAAGGTAATATGTTAAATTAGATTACAGATCATGTGTAGAGGACGAAATTACATGTCAGACATGTTAATGTTAAATGAGGTCACAGAGCATGCGCGGAGGATGAGATTATGTATCAGATACATATCATGTTAAATAAGGTCACGGAGCATGAGCAGATGCTAAGGTCTGCTAAGGTAGGTGGCGTCACCTCCAGCATAGGTGATGGATGGATGCATGGAGCATGGAATATCTCAACCTGTAGCGGCTCAATGTGAAGAGGAATAGGAAGGAGAGAGAGAGAGAAATAGAACGGTTTAATATTGACAAGCGAATCCTCAATACATTCGCCTATGAATCATGTAACGAATAAATCAATCAAGCAATTCACACAAATAAATACGTATATACTGTAGAGGCCTACTCTGTACAACGTACCACAGCAGTGTCGCTTCATTAACATTAGAGCTTTAATAGTCAAACTTTAAATTCTTCAGCATACTTACCGAGGTTATAAATATTTCATTATATTTATATACGGTTTTTACAGGGCAAAATGATTCGAATATGGGATGATTGAGTCGCTCATTTCGGAGTAGGCATATTTAAGAATTTTGCAAACCTTTTTTTTCTATTTCTCCGTCAATAGATAGGTGGTGGTGTAAATATCTAAAGTAGAAAGACCACAGCATATGGATTAATTTTGTAACATACACCGTATTGAGCATGCATATCTCAATGCAAAGTCATGAATTTATCTTTAACATAACATAGTCTAACGTAATTACTAATCTTATACTAAATCATTAAGCGCAATTGCTTGTTTGATAAGTTTTTAAAATTTGCTTTAAAGCCGATATTTTCCACAGTTATGAATACAATATTTTATGAAGTGTTTTGATAAAATCTAAGTATATTAAATTTCTTTAAACGATGTAGACATTCTTTCATAGAAAAATGAATGAAAGGGAACAATTTTAAAGAGTGTTTCTAAAAGTAAGAAGAGAAATGGATTGCTTGCATATGCAGTAGATGTGATTAGAACTTCAGAAATTACGTGTATCTGAACTCGCACTTTTTCTGATTAAATTTGAGCAAAAAATTCCTTGTCTTGCGATCTCTTGCGAGATGAAAAGTATATATAAATGTATTTTACAGACATCGGTAGCGCAAAGAGAATACTATATTTGAATACAAGAGTGAGATATATTCTAATCAAAGCTGTTTTCCTGAATCTAATAGTATTTCCTGAATCTAATAGTCCTGAATCTAATAATCTTACCGTCTATAAGCAGATGTCCATGCACTTTGTGCACTACACAGCTATTGAAAACTAAATTGGCCTTTCTTCACAAAATTGTGTGTTCCAGAACAGCAAGCTGTTGTGTAATCCTCGATAGTATAGTGGTAAGTATCCCCGCCTGTCACGCGGGAGACCGGGGTTCAATTCCCCGTCGGGGAGATTAACTTTTTTCATAAGTCTACTATACAACAATTGATAACAGTTATTCTTTCTCCATAAAAGTCACTGTTTTTCAGAGCAGCAACTTTTGTGTAATAATCGTCAAGTTTAGTTAGTGGCAGGTATTCACACGGGAGACCAGGGTTCAATTCTCTTGAAAGAGATTAAAATTTGTAATATAATTACGTAATTCGATTCCGTAATTATTACGAACGATTACGAAATAAATCTTGTAACCCATAGAAGAATATTTGTGTCTTGTTTGAGAAGTCTTTCTAATTTATCAAGGGTTAAGAGTTCGCTTCAAGAGGAGGTAAAATATTTCGCTGGAACTAAAAGAAATCGTTGTTAATACTGCAATATACTATATAATGCGTGTTCCCCGTGTTGCGCTCGGATGTGGTTGGACCACTGCAGAATAGGGCAACCGCAAAACAATCTGCCGCGTGTACGTAAGAGGCGACTAAAGGTAGGAGCTGAGGATGGCAAGAGGGGACCCACCTCACCATGAGATATTTTCCCCAGGATTAAATGGTAATTAATCCATCTAACTGAGAAAGGCAACGAGAAACCACCTCAGAAGCCATACTTTTCCCAAGATATAGGCTACAGAAGGTATGGATAAGGCATAGACTTTGTAAAGGGATTAACTTGTTGATCTAAGAAGTGCTCTTATGGAACGAGAAAGCAGAATTTGAGTTTAAATATGCACCTTGAACCTGCCACTTGGCAGTGCACTGAAGAACTATATAATACTACATAATTCTAAACACATATTTAGCGCCTGTATTTGTATCACAGGAAATATTTTCTGATGCGTTCAACTGGAATTCGAAACGGAGGTAGCCTGCTTAACGCCCAAATTTGACTGTCTTACTAGTACTTTCTGACAATAGTTAATTCTAGACTCTACAGCAAGGCGAATGCTAATTAATATATTAGAGTGGTAAAATTTAGCATACGTTCCTGGTATTTTAATGCAATGGCAAACGTATTTAATTTTTTTGTTATATTTCTTGAATGTATTACCATAACTGTGAATGAAAATATGTGATCTGATATTTATGTCGTTGATGAAAAGAACGACCAATCAAGAAAACTTACTAAACTGAAACTTCCGATAAGTAAATTTTGAAAAGGTGAATTGAACTTACCGATAACTGTATATGTAAGTTGGAAGCAACTGACGCAGATATTGCATTGAGAAAGCTTTCGAATATTCAAATATCCATAATGCGCAGCTGTTGTTATTTTACATAGGGGTTCTTTATAAATACACATATTGATTGATTGATCATTAGCCTACTGCTGATGTTATTGAAACAAAGTTATTTGAGTTATAAGAGGTTATAAAGTTATAAAGTTATAAGAGGTTATTGCTTCACAATTATTGTTAGAATGACAAGGATAGACTTTAGAAAAAAATCGATTTAGTTTATTTATTTAAGAAACAAAATACGTGTATTTATATAATCAATACGTTTATTTACAGTCGGTCTAATATATTAATTAATGCTAATTACTTAGTATTGCTAAGTGAAAAGTTGATAGTTATTCAACATAGCCTTAAGTTGACAATCGGACCTCTGTCAATATTGAATATACGCCACCAAATAGTCTGCAAAAAATCACTTTAGTCATGTATGCTCGCTCTCTCTCTCTCTCTCTCTCTCTTTTTCTCTATATCTCACTCTATTTCTCTCTTTCTCTCTCTCTCTCTCTCTCTCTCTCTCTGTCTTATTCTAAAAAGTGGCTTGTCCAAGGTACATGTCTCTAACCACATTCTACTTTCACGCTCAACAAGGAGCACTTCATCGACTATCCGATTAATCCCATCATAAAGGGCTGCGTGTAGCCACACCTTAATATAGCCTCTGATACAATAAGTTGTGGGTAAGGCTACATTAATATGCTCTCTAGTCGCCGCTTACGAAATACTAGCAGCGTGTCGGCAAGAGCAGTTTCATTTTCTCCTCATTCACTCATGTGTCTTTTTCGATCAGGCTGGGTGAAATCCAGTCAAAGTTGCATGAACCTTTAACTTCTGAGCTCCTTTGTTGCAGATGACATCTTTACTCCAATCGGGCAATCAATGCAACTGCATCTGCTGCCTCAATAGATCGGTTCAGCACCAAACTAAGCGAGTTCTAAGAATAAAAGAATCAATTAATACATGCTCCGAAAGGTCTATATCCATAGCGCAGGATCACTATATTATGTATTACAGTTCACTGTGGTAGAACTGGAAAGCCTATCGTTTTATGAATATTAAAAGTACAAGCTCCCGTTTTTTAGCAAAGCATTGTTTCTGTAAGTTTCCAACGTGGATTTAAAACTATTAAAACTGATCAGCTGCAACAGTCTATCGCTGCAGCTGATCAATGCTAATACGACTCAAGAGACTCACCTGTTGGATAATTCGCGCGCATCTCGCTAAATCACATGTTTGCATATTAGTCATCCATTAGGTGTTGCTATTGAAATATCTAGCGTGTTATTCTTGTAGTCTCGATGAAGTTCAGTATGTTTGCATAAAATATTGAAAAGGTTTTCGGATTTCATAGAATAGTGCTTGTTCGGATAACGTATTTCAAGTTCGGCTTAAGAAATTTTATTTTTTTAAGCTAACAGAAAGTTACACCATAATAATATGCAGAAGACTCAGCAATTTATGAATGGAAAAGAGGATCAGCTTACAGTTTGCATTTGTTATTAGTAAAAGCATTATTTTTTCGCGAAAATAGTTAAAGCCTTAGTGACGTGATCAATTTGTTCGTAAACGAGAGAAATAAATAAATTCCTTGAATGAATTTTTAAATTGAATATAATAAGTGAAATACTGATATACATGTACACGTGCACTTAAACATAAAAGAGAAAAAGAGAACATACAGAGATGATTATCTAAGCTTTAAAGAGAAAAGACAGCTTCACTAAAGTTATAACTAAAGAAGAAAATTTAAGCTACTATGCAATGCTAATTCATATCCTTTAATATACTTTGCATGTACTTTTAAGTAATTGTTGTTAGTTAATAATGAAAATTATCAACAAATAATTACGCATTTAAAACTATGCATGAAGTATTATTTATACTGAGCTATCTGTGTTGTGTAGGCTACATAATAACAATCATTATTGAGCGCATACTCCTATTCAGGCATGACAATGCTTGCTTGTTGATTTTGCTGATGCGGTAATGGCAAACAATAACATTAAACTATTTGATATATGTAAATAATCAAAGGACAACAACTTCAGCAGACAAATAGAGGAAGACAAATCTCGGCAGAACTGTTATCAAAGATCAGTGGAGATTCATGTGTACATTCCAGATAATCGAAAAACTAACTTTTTTCTCTATCATTATAAAGATGTGAAACAATCTCAGATCGTCGAAGTATGTAGGAAAATAAATTTAAACTGGTATTACATTTCCGGTTGAGAAATTTTCATAAAACCCGTTATATCAATGTACAATATACAATGTGCAATAATTAATAATAATAATTGATAATAATAATAAATTAATTAATAATAATTTACAATATACGTTCAAGCGCACATCTTAAAAGGAACAACAGTACAGGTTTACTCAATGGAGCAAGAAACAGATAAACTAGGATTTTGATTGAGTTTAGAGTGGCTAAAGAGACATGTAGGATTGAGTTAGCTAGATCAAGATAATATTAAGAAGGATAGAAGATTATGCAATTATGGAGTCAAGTTTTCAATAAATAAAATTTCAAGATATGAAATTATTATAGTCCAGTTTACACACCAATTACTCAGCAACTCCCATAGTACTTTAATTACAGGTGAAAGTTCGAATTAGTTTGCACATCTAGATTGCATATAATAGCGGATAATCATTCTATTGCAGTTCCTATGCATTCAGTCAGGCGTAGCCAGCGATTATGTGACAAGAAGAAGGGTAACGAATCAAATAAAGTATGATTTAAATTCGTTCCGATAAAAAATTAGGCTAACGCTTTTTTCAATTAAAAGCGTTAAATACATTAAAAGGATCATTCATGATTATGTCCATCTCTTTTGATGCATCATGCTTGAACAGGTAGGCAGTTAGTCCATTGCCGATTTACTAGTCCTATGAAAATTCGAGATTACCTCTGATCAGTTTGACCGGGCAAGGAAAAAACAAGGGAATTCGAAGCATCTCAAGTCATTTAAAATTTCTTACCCGTAACCTGACACTGCGCATAGTGAGCTATTGGATCATAAAAACTAATCTTATCATTATCACACTTCACTTATCAAAACTGCTTTAATGATCTTTTCTTATCAGAAATTGAATAACTATTAATTTGATAATTGCAGCATAAATTTAAGGTTTAGACAAACAGATTGGATATTATCATGACAAATGTCTATTTCCAAAGGACAAACATGCTTGGATGTTTCCGTCACAGCTTGCGACGATCATCTATATAGTCGCATTAATGATTGAATTAAAAAAATAAGCTAAATAATGCCTGCAAAATACAATTGTAATACCTTCTTTAAGAAACGATATTGATTAATGAATTTTAATGGATTTATTGAAAGAGATTTGCATTTTTCACACGACAACATGTATGCCGACGTTGAATTATATTACAGTGTGCAAATCATAGTGTTTTATTCCAATTTATCAGCATTGAAATTTTACGCAAGTTTTTATGTATACGAGAATTACAAATACGTATAAAATACGTATAAGGTAACTTTCATCGATGAGGGATAATCTTCATTAAATTGTGCAATTTAAATGGAATTAGACAACAAAAGGGTCAATTATTCAATTAAATTCTAAGATTGATGGCTCTTAACATTACTACAACATACTAGTCGATACTACATGATACTAGATGAATAATGAGAAGGATAATTAAGTAATCATATTACTGGATCATTATTTAGACCCGCTTGCTTGCAATCATGGACTTGCACTGCTTTTAATCTCGCTTTCTCTTGTGGTCTTTTGTACTCAGTCGTCATCGTGTGATGCTTTGGCGCCTGTTTGTGTAGAGTCTGCAAGAGACGTCCATGACATTGCCATATGGCGAGGAACCGGACGTTAAAATCTCATTGATTGATTATTGATGCGACATCCGCACTTGTGCTCGTCAGGTGCTGATATCCTTCTTAGGAATGAACGTTCTTGATAATGCTTACAAATGTCTGAATGAAACTAAACCATGCTGCTAAACAATTGCTAATTCGAAATTAAACCTCCTCTGATCAAAATGACTTCAGAACATTCGGAATTATCACTAGAAAATCATCTTATTCATCGAAATTTAAATCAAAATAATCTCAGCTATTGCCGTTCGACTTCAATCGATGATTCGTTGTCACAGCTTCTCAACAAAGAACCACTTAACCGGTCCAACCGTCATTATGACGAGGAACAAAAGAGACAAGAGGAAGTTAGGCGATTTCTTGAAGAGTATAAACATGAGCAGATGCTTGAGAGGCAGGAGTTTTTGAAGCGATTTGGAGAAATAAGATCAGAAGATGCCGAGTTGAATGATGGAAATGAGAATCTGAATAAAACAGAAGAGGTGAGTTCTAACTATGGAAGAGAATTAAATAAGAATATGAGTGCAGATGATTCCAAAGATGTGATTGATAGTCAGTATTCAGATTCGTATTGTGACTTAAAAGCATCAGACAACAATCTTGATTTTTCTGCTCGAGTTGTATGTGATGACAATGTAACAGCAAGTAATGATGAGAGGTCTTCATTATATAGCTCTGAGTTACAAGTGGGAGACTGTAAAGCTCCTGTTGATGATGAAGATGCTCAAAAGGAAATAAAACTTTCACAACAGGAACAAAAACAGAAGAATTACAGAAAGCAACAGCAAATTAACGCTGAATCAAAGCAAAGGATATCAGATATACAGAACGGATCTGGAGGGTATGAAAGTGTAAAACAGTTGAGATCAACTGGACAATTAGAGCAACAGAATGCAGCGGATAAATTGAGCCAACTATCAAAAACAATTATTCAGCAGAATGCAGCACTTGCAAACATAACGCAGCTGACTACAGAGGATAACCAGCAGCAGCAGCAGTTGTCCAATCAGCTACAAAAGCAGCTTGATTACGAGGAGCAGCAAGCCCAGACACAGCTGCCAGCTGCGTATGCTCAGCTGTCAGCTGTGGAGACTTCATCAGCGATACATGTCAATGTAAACAAATCGATTCCTAGCAGAGTCGAGTCTAACAATGAGGGTAATCACGTGGTAGCAGAGTCATACAGGTGTGCTAACTCTAGCTCAGCCACTAATCAACCCTTGTCGCTCGAAGATAGGCCTGCATGCTCACCTGTGAGGGGCCTACTGTTGCCCTCTGTCGAATCTAAAGCTGAGCCAGGCGTCGATAAACAGCCGCATGGGCCTAATGACGCTGCTGGCACGCTAGCGGGAGTTCAACCAGTGAGAATCGAGTCACAGCATGGTCAACACTCCTACACTGAGGGGTCTATTGTTGTGCCGCAAGAATGTGACCAAACAGCTGACCATGCGCTAAAGAATAGGACAACAAGCCGGGGTGATGTTCAAGGTATGCACTTTTATACAGGTGCGGAATGTAAAACGAATAATAAGTCGATAGAGGATAGTTTCACTCAGTTCGCGGATAATCGATTGAGACAACAGTTGTTTAATAGTTCTGAATCTATTCACAGTCGTTTCGGTAGCGTTGATCCTTTCGATTTGAAAAGTGCCGACATACTAACAGGCAAGCGTGAAAATACAGAATCGGTTAATAGTTCATCCAGAACAGGTAAGAAGCTTGTTAATTTCAATAGCCTCATACATTTCGATCATTGGTGTCAAGAATGCTCCTATTAACTTGGCGCTCGTTAATTTGTTTTGTTTTTATTACTTGCTCAGTTGTACACTGTACATTTTCAAGACTGGAAAAATATTTAGCTTTTAGTAAGCTTTTGTAAAACCCGATAAGCGAAATTCCTAATAGCAGTATAACGGCCTAAGATGCGCCGCATTGCTAAGTTCATGCATTGTAATTGCTAGGAAAATTAAATAAACAGTGATCAATAAATCAAGCTTTTAAAACATCGCTTCTCTTTGAACAATCATTTGTCACACTCCTTAGTTCAGATCCTTAACAATGTCATTGCGGCATAAATGGCCGGTGTACGGCCTTCGAGACCGCTTTACAGGTTCATAGCTGGTTATTATTAATCCATTCCATGGTTAACCATATCTTTACTATTAATATCTCCAATCGGCAGCAAGCTCCGATACAAGATTAACCTTCAATGGGCCCAAGGGATAGCCATTGTTTGTTGACTAACCTGAGCTGTGAGCCCAGGCCACTTGTATTGGAGGCGAACATTCTAACCGTTACGCCATGTCCCTCCCCTGTACTTCTTTACACGATACTATGAAGATAGCAATATATGTTTATTCTCTTAAATCTCTCTATCTCTTAGTGCACTGCCTACTGGCAGATCCATGGTATATAGCGCCTACACTCTTATCTGTCTTCCGCCTTCCTCTTCATTTCCACATATGAGTGGGTCTTTAAATCATCTAACATACCTAATCTCGGCCTGCCCCTGCCTCTAACCACCTCTCTGCCTCTCTTAAATATAGTGTGTATATTATCACTAACTATCGCAACATACTTCATTTGCTTTTCCCCTTTATGGTACCATATAAACTGTTACTCATCGGCTCAGGAATTAGACTCTAATTTAATCCATTAACATCGTTCAGAATCATTGGTCATTTCGGAATCATCATTCTCATTTTCCTATTTTATAGATCATATATCCTTTTCGTTACAAAATTATCCGTCCTTTAATTTATTTTAATTGGTATAGAATGTCTTTGTTGAGTTCGGGATACTGAAAAATAGATCAACCGTTAGCTGCGCCTGTTGTTAGAGGCGACTTAGCAAGGACTTAGGAAGACAAGAGGAAACCACCTACTAAGTTATATTACTTACAGGCTTAAGACTACTTAAAGTGTATATAACGCTTATGGCATGCGTAACGCATAGCATTTTGAAGGGATTGACTTGCTGATCTATGGATTGCTCTTTATGGAGCATAAAAGCTCACTCGACTCACTCGAGTATGAATATGTAGCTTGGACCTGCCACTTGGCAGACCAATAGAGAGTGAGAACAGAATGTAGTTATTATGTTGCGAAGGTTGCTGTTGACGATTTGTTGCTAAGCAATGTTCGGCTATACGAATCATTCGTATAGGTGGCGATGGCGCTAAAACCGTCTTATGAAAAGCTTTCCACCTGTGTGAAGTATCGCTGAATTAGATATTGAATGTCTCAATAGCGTGGGGGTAACATCATGAAGTTTAATTTAAATATCCTGAGGTGAATTGAACCCTCGTGGATTCGAATCCCAGCAGCGCTGATCTGAGAGTCAAATCTCAGACATTCACTGGACTGGTTATACGGAAAATGGACTAAATTGCCTAAGGGTTTAAGCACGTGGTGTTAAAAAGTGATAGATAACAATATAGTTGATCATTTCACTATAATGCGTATTATTATATACTGTTACTATGACTTTCGAGGTCACTTTCCTCCATATGAATACTCGTTAGTGTTCTTAAAGAGGAAGAGGTCATCTCTGAAACAGCTTACTATGACGATTGACTACTATTTATGGGTTGAATGCGAAATTTACCGAGGATTGAAAATTGAATTTATTTTCTTGACATCTACGAATAGCTAAAGCGAAAGCCAAGTTTAACGTCAGTTTCCTGTACGGTGGCATGTTAGTGACGAGGAGAGAACTGGATTTGCCTACTACACCTATTGATCCTCTGTCGAACAACTTTCCAGCATGGCAGCGGCTCAGACCAAAGTAAAATAAGCTTCTTATCATGCTTTAGCTCTGTATTGGATATGCATAATTTTTTAGTCACATCATTTAGATCAATTGTATAGATGATTATATAGATTGCACAAATTAAATTTATATAGTAGGAATATATTCAAAAATTAGAAAAACACGTAATTTTATAATTGCTATAAGTAGCAAATAATTTCTAATTGGTATATGAGATTTTAACGTCAATTTTGGTTTTTTAATTAAACAAACCATATTTAAGCCACCATTTAAACCAACACACACCAACACCAAACGCCAACAAACCACTTAAACTTGGATGTCCAATTTGCGTGACTATCATGCCATCTGTGCAATGGTTAGTTTTACTTTGATATACCCCAGGCAATTGACGACCCAACTGATTGCCTATTATTGATATATTTTATATTGATTGCCTTATGGCTATTGAGTCAATAGTGAGCCAACAATTGTACCTGACCTGAAGGCCCACAGTTCTCGTTGTTGTAATATTTGCTGACATAATGCAAAACATGATGTTTACATTGATTAATTTACAAGCAGGCTACAGAACTAATTAACGTAAAGCTCCAAAAGTATATTACTGTTTGGATTAATGAAAGTTGGCTACGAATGAGTTAGGCCTTTCATTTTTTTATTATGAAGTTAAGCCAAAACATCTTGCCTTTAATGTCCTTAAATGCTTCAACTTATCGGCAAGAAAGGATAAAGAGTAGTTTAAGGTTAGTTTTTTCAGCTGAAAAAAGCGTGTCAATTTTAGTGCGAATACTGGAGTTGAAATCAACTAGATCCGAGTCCTGTAACTACTAATCCGCAGTACAACACGTTACCGATCTACTACCGCTCCAGCCCAGTGCGGTGGGTTTAGTCTCTGAAATGCTAGACAGTTCAGGAAGCTTCTGAAAAGCTTATTTTGTCATTTCAATACATCTTGGCAATTATAAGAATCGAAAATACAAGATTGCATTGATTGACATCTTTGCATCAGTCAGTTTAGAGATTAATTTAACTTAGTTTGTTACGGGGTATATACCATTGCTATACGCTGAAAGGCAGAAGAAAATTTTGAGATTGCATTTCGATAAATCTTACGGTTTTTCGATACTCTCTGCTTAATCGCCTTTAATATATAAACCAAGTAGACTTATGGATTAATTATAATTATTTTAAGTAATCTAACTTTCCAACTGCTCAATTACTTGCCCAGCATTTAAGAGAAAAGTCAGTAATTGCTAGTATTACCTCTATAGATGTACACTAAACAGCTGATTTTAAGAACGAAATAATCACGCTCTTGCTGAACGCTGCTGGGTAGCACTAGAGCGACTTAATATATTTCTAATTAGCTAAGAATATTCTTGCTTCAGCGAGCTCAGTGAAAACTGTTAATTGGACTAGATACATGTACATGTAAAAATCTGGTAAAGCTAATGTTAACGTCAGTTTCCTCACTCAAAAGCGATGTCAAAGTGAGGGGCGAGCCCAGGATTTGAACCCGTAGAGACTGATCCGGGGTCGAATATCTTACCGACATCGCCATTGGCTCTAGCTATTACATGTATATACAACTGTAAGGTAATACATGTATACATACTCGTTGTGATTTTATTTGGCCTGCAATACATTGTGTAAATATTGAAAGGGACACTGATATTTGTGGAGTATTTATATAATCATTATGTAACACATGTACACACCACGCAGTCATTGTACATAATTATTTCATACCTGTGTTATAAGCAAGCAAGCCTATATTACGGTCCAGGCGTGTAACGTGTTGTTTACCTTATGTTTTGTCTAATTGAAAGAAGGCATTAAAATACTGTCGTTAAATCATATTTATTCTTAGTAGCGTACATGTTACATGTATAGCATATGATCATCTCTAATGATATCTATCACTTTTTTAATGCTTCATGTTTAACCATTAGCTGCTTATTCAACTATTCAGTTTTACTAGTACTGTGAACGTCCGATATATTATTTACTGATATATCTACCGGGAATTGATCCCTGTACTTCAGGACCAGCCTGACATTGTCTTTGGATGAGGAACCGGACGTTAAATCTTTATTGGTTGGCGGTTGATTGATTACTAATTTCGTAACTTTAGCTCACGCACTTAAGTAAATCACTGACATTTAAAATCACTAAAAGTTAGCCAGTAGGCTTTGAAAACTTAACCAACAGAAATTAACCAAAATTAATCTAATTGCAGTAGTCTAATTAATCGAAATTGTATTAATTTATTTTCGAAGATTTTAAACTTGTCGAACAGACCCTTGGCTGTGATTGACAAAGTTTTGAATTGGTTACGGCAGAGAAGTGGCTGAAAATTTATTGAAGTGGTTGTGCTTGAGGAAAAAGAAGTGGCTGAAAAAAGAAACGACAGAAACTTTATAGCAGTAGACTCTCTCTAGTGCACTGCCTACTGGCAGGTCCATGGTATATAACGCCTCCACTCTTCCTTCCTCTTCATTTCCACATATGAGTGGGTCTTTAAATCATCTAACATACCTAATATCGGACTGCCCCTGCCTCTTTTTCCCTCCATTCTACCTTCTATGACCTCTTAAGACGGCGGGATTGGCGCACTTGGTTTAGTTGCGCGTCAATTATCGAAGTTAAGCTGCATCGACCTCGGTTAGTACTTTGCGGGTGACCACCTTGGAAGACCAAGTGTTGGTAAAAGCTTAGAAAGGAAAAAATCCCAGGGTGATGGAAAGTTATTCTTAAATCCGCGCCGGCTGCAATTGATGCGCCACCAAAAGGCAACGATTACTAATAATCATGGAGAGGAATGAGGAAATGGGTCTTAAACAAGCATCTGTGCTTGCTGACCCAGTGTGCCGTTATGTTATGTTATAATAGACCTTCCCCCATTAGAATGTGTCCTATCCAACTCTTTTTCCAATTTCTTAATACATTTATCAACTGTCTATCTGTGCCAACTCTCTCCAGAACTTCCTCATTTGTAACCTTTTGAGTATAGCTAAGACATTTCCAACGCCTCCAGTTTCCTAATATCTACCTTCCTTAAGGTCCATGTCTCACATCCATACAATAGCTTGGTCCAAACCAAAGTTTTCACTATCTTTATCTTTGTGACTTTCTTTAGACTTTTTGTTAATAGTTCTTTTCTACTACCAAAGGCCGCTTTTGCTTGTGCAATCCTACTCCATATTTCCGTCTCACATTTCCCGTCATCGATTATAGTATGACCCAAATCTTTGAAACTCCTTACCAGTTCCAAGATCGTACCATTTATTGTGATATTAACTTCACCTTTATTATTGGATACTCTCATAACTTTCGTCTTTTTAATATTAATCTTCATGCCATATCTCAATGCCGTATCATTCAGCCTATCCATTATATTCTGCAGTCCAATCTCGCTGCCCGCTACCATTCCTTGGTCATCTGCAAATCGTACATCTTGTAATAAATTTCCTCCTACTTTTATTCCTTCTTCCAAGTCTTCCATGGCTTCCTCCATCATTGCTCAGCGTAAATGTTAAACAGCAGCGGGGAAATGCTACATCCTTGTCTTACTCCACATCCTATTTCGCCTTCTTCTGAGTATTCTTGTTGGATTTTGATTACTGCTCTTTGATTCATGTACAAGTTCAAAATTAGTCTTCTATCTCTCCAGTCAATTCCTATTCTTTTTAAGATATTCATCATCGTTATCCAATCAATCCTATCAAAGGCCTTCTCGAAGTCAACAAAGCATACAAAAACGTCATTTCCATATTCTAAGCTTCTTTCGCAAAGAACCCGCATTACTCCTATTGCTTCTCTTGTGCCGCATCCTTTCCTATACCAAATTGTGTCTTGAAATCAAACACATTTAGTAGTAGACTAAAGCCAAGTTTATTGCAAGTCTTCGTTTTATCAAATAAATAAATACATTTTGCAATTAGCAGCAATTCTATCGGTTCTTGGCACACAGTTAACATTTATTTATTTATTTATTTAATCCTTCGTTTACACAGCATTGCAACGGATCATATACAGATATACAGCAAAATAAAAAGTAACAAAATCAGGGTATACCTCAGGCACAGGCACGAACGAGGACCCTTCATATAAAAATTTATTAAAAGTGTGCAGTTAGAAATGAATAGGGCCTAAGCTTATTTATACAGTATAATCTAAAATTTAAAATAGAAGAGTCAAAGTTAGTCACCGTGAGCATGTAAATGTGCAGATCAATCTGCATAATTTTACATATCTGTGTATGTCAAAGTCTCACGCTAGCTTTTTAGTTGAATATTGGTCTGATTTATACTTTCTAAGTGAACACGTTTATAATACAAAGACGTTGACTTTGTCGATCTTTAAATTAAGGCAAACCTTTGTTGCCGCTGCCTTCTTTTCTGTAAAGAAAGAAAGAACAGGATCAGCTTGGTGCTTCAAACACTACTGTCGACCTGTTTACCTGCGAGTGTTTCGTGTGAATATTATAATGATATTCCTCGAGTGTTCAGGCAGAGATATTAATCTAGGTAGCCGTAAATTTGACATGTGCACGCGTATGCTGCATTAGAGCGCCTAAAGTAATGTCATTTTCATTTATTAGTTTTTGCAAGTCAACCGTTTGCATACACCTCTCTCTCTCTCTCTCTCTCTCTCTCTCTCTCTTTCGCTCTCTCTAGTGTTCTACCAAGTGAGAAGTCCAACGTATATATTCATACTCGTAGTCTGCTTTCATGCTTCCTTATCCATAAAGAGAACTCCATAGATCAAAAACTTAATCCTTCACAAAAGGCTAGTCTTATCAATAACTTATGTATCATATAGCTTGTAAAAAAGTATGACTCTGTAGTTCTTGCTTAGTCATTCCTTACGACACGTGTAATTAAGGGTTGGTCAATATTAAATGAGTGTATGCAGTAACCCTGAGTTGCGACCAGAACTAGAACCTCCTTTTCTTTAATTTACTTTATCTTTGGATTGATTTTGGATCTTGGAATTTGAACCGTTTTGAACCTTCTTTTTGTTCCCCGTCTTGAATTTGTCCCAATAGTGCTCGATGTTGTAATGGACGAGAGTATTACTCTAATTGTTATTATTATTGGTCAATTATTCAGGGTCCCGGAAAAAACATAGGGAAATACTGTAACATGACATTGTATAGACGGCGTGATTAGCGCACTTGGTTTAGTTGCGTCAATTATCGAAGTTAAGCTGCATCGACCTCGGTTAGTACTTTGTGGGTGACAACCTTGGAAGACCGAGTGTTGGTAAAAGCTTAGGAAGAAAAAAATCCCAGGGTGATGGAAGGTTATTCTTAAATCCGCGCCGGCTGCAATTGATGCGCCATCAAAAGGCAACGATTACTAATAACCATGGAAAAGAAGGAGGAAATGGGTTTTAAAAACAAGTATCTGTGCTTCCTGACCCAGTGTTCCGTTATGTTATAGTCGACTATTATTTTTGATTCTTTGTGAAAATCTGACAGACTCTAGAGTCATCGTTAGTTGAGCCTGAAGTGAAAGACATACGTGTAATATAGAAATGTGTAAACAAGTGACTTGTGTAGCAGGTGTGTGCTTGTTTGTGTACATTACGAGTGTTGATGTGTACCCAGGAGTGAGTATAAATGTGTGTGTATTTGTGTGTCAATATGTTCTACAGTAGGCCTATATGTATAAGCTCTTGAGTCAATCTAAATACGAGCGCAAAGCGTGCCCGATGAAGCATTTTATAAGTATATTGCAATAGTTAAGTGCATTCCGTTATTAGTTGAGTGCTTTCGTTAAGTGTATAATCATTACAGTATTCAATGCCAGGTAACCAGCAATTAAGCGAATATCTGTGCAAACATCTTATTCTGTTAGCCTGCATGTAATGCAATTATCAAGGCCTGCGTGCTACCGAAATTTGTTTCGCTTGCTAAAGTGATTAACTCAATTATGTTGAGTAGACTTAATACAGCTAATAGTATTAAGAGCGAGAAATGGTATTGAGGTTGCACTCTTTACTTAATTTCTTTTCTACATTTTCTTTCTTTATCTCTCTCAGTCTCTCTTTCGCTGATTATCAAAATAATATTGTAGCAGTTAAATGCTCAAGGTAAGCCTACAATATGTTCTAATTCACATCAAGGAGCTACATTATAAAACATTCCAATAACTATATCATAAAGTGACTTTCAAGATAGTTTCTGGCGTGCAATATCTTGTATATACGGCTCATAAGGCACATGCAGGTTGTGTTATTGAACTCAACGTTAAATAATAATTTCTATTGAATGAAATTATTACAATTTGTTTCCATTTTGAATATCAGTAAAATATGTTTGTTTTATTTATTTAGATTTCGACAACGAGCAATGGGACAATAAATTGACCTTTCGTATTCAGAATTCGGAAGTTCTGCCCCATCAGTCCAATAATACTCCATCGACTTCAGTCACGTTTGCTCTCCCTGTGATCCATAGTTTGAGCATATCCAGTGGTATATCATCGAATAACACATCGAATAAAGGAACAGGTGTTTCCAACTTTGAACCTATAGATGTGCTTCAAATCACACCTGAGTTTGAGGCAAATCTTGATTCAAGTATTATCGGTGAAGATATAATCAAATCTTCACAGGGACATAATAGAGGTACATCTAATACAGTGAGTGGTCTGTTGAATATGGATGCTACTAGTGAAAATAAACTATCTCCCGATAACACTTTAGAACTTGACTATTCTCAGAGAAATGTGAATCAACACGACGATTTCTCAGGAGCATTTGACCGCGTTAACAATTCTAACTCAGAGGAACATCGGAGAAGCAAGAAGGAGCTGCTTCTATTCGTACGTGATCTAAAACACAAGCGTCTTTCCGAGCAAGCCGAATCTAGGTCGCCTGAGAGACAAGAAAACAGAAATGGATATGCCTTCGAGAGTTCCTTTGAAGAATCGCAGGTGCAGGGTTCAGTTTCAGGCAGTCTCAGCATTGAAATAGATAAATATCAGCTCGTTCCACGTGAAAGCATCGACTCTGATACATTCATTGAACTAGAAGAGGGCGACGAAGACGATCTCTATCAAGACTTTGAAGCCGACATCGAAGGTCGTAAGAGCAGAACCGGTTTCCACGATGACCTCGAGGACGATGGACTTCGGAGACGATCCAGTGAGGGGGATCTGTCGAATGCGAGACTTGATCTGGGAGAGGACGTCAAGACTCTGGAGGAGAATCTATTGAGACGCAGACTTAGAGAGTCCTTGCTCCAGAGTGACTTCGAATTCGAAGCGGCAGAGAACTTCTTCGACAGCAGTGGAGACGATTCTAACTTTGAGAGCTCTGATAGAGGTTCCACTGGAGATGATGACGACGATGATGGCGATGAGTTCGCAGGATATGGTATGCAGGGTCTGGAATCTATCCCGGAGGAAACGGAAGAAGAACTTTTGAATGAAGTTAGTATCGACCCTTCTGAAGGAACATTTGATGAGGATGATGAAAGCGATGAGTGTGGATCAGTTGAGGTTGGATATCGACGTCTCTCGGATTCAAAGAAACGAAGTTTGGATGAATTAGATGATCAACATTTCGGTTTTAATGAGGACGAAGATTTCCATTCTAAGATTCAGAAGATGTCAGATGATTTATTGAATGATACTGATGCAGATGAACAACAAAATAATTTTACGCATACTCCTCAAAACAGGTAATCTTATGACTTCTAATAGTAATAGCAATAATATCTCTTATTTATCTCTTCATTGTTCCGATATAATAAGCTAAAGCCAAATTTAACGTCAATTTCCTGTCCGATTGTACATGTATGTCAGTGACGGAAAGAGAACTGGATTTGAACTATGCACCTACTGATCCTCTGTCGAATAATTTACCAGCAAGTCACCGGTTCAGTCCATAAAATGAATTCAAGGTTGACCAAAATATATTTGCCGTTTTGAATTCTATGAAAAACAGATATTGGATATAGTTTATTTCATAAGACTTTTATTCCATCTCCACGTACTCTGCATCTTGAAACATATGTATGTTTTCTAAGTGCTTAACACTATAATTATTGTATGCATATTCGGTTACTGTTTATAGACAAATCTATTAATTCTATATTTATAGAATTTTTGCATACTATCATAATTGGGCAAGCGTTTACTCTGAACTGTTTTTAAAATATTTGTAGCCTTGATGGGTATACGTTAAAGCCGTTGGACCTGTATGTCTTTTTTTCACGTCGCTTTTGCATACTGTATTGTCCTTGTGGCGATGTCGGTAAGATATTCGACCGCGGATCAGTATGTGCGGGGTTCAAATCATAGGCTCGCTCGTCACTGACATCGCTTTCGATTGTGAAAACAGAAGTTAACATTAGCTTTACCAGTTTTTGTGATTTCGTGAAAATAGAATGTATCTATCGCTCAATCTGCATTTTTTAGACAGTTTAGGTAACTATTATGTTAAGATTTTGATTACTTACAAATCTCTCAGCTATAGTCGGCTATTAAGAACTATTTGATTATCTTAGACTGAGCTCCAGTTTTCCAGAATCAACGCCGGTAAATGAGAGCATTTTCATGTTGAATATATTATCTGAATTTAAAATCGGAAAAGAATTCGTATGATTTATTGTAGGTCCTATTCATTAAATAATTATTGTGTAAATAATTTTCTAGTGCTGATAAATGCTGTAGTATAATTGGAATTCTGCTTCATTTGAATGTATTCTCAATAACCGCAATTATTTATAAATGATCTTGAAATTTCTGTATTTAGTGACAAACAAAACATTACTTATTTTAATATATTGACCATTTGCTTAGGTTGAATTTAAGATAAAATATATTATAAAGACCTAGTCAGTTTTATGTATTTAAATATTTATGTATTTTTTGATTTTGTCTGATTGGTATGTATATTACTAATAGAAGCAAATGAAATATATGACAAAAAATTAACTCAAACGTATCTGACCTTTCTGCTAGAACAAGAATGCCAGAATAAGACATATCTGCTAGAAAATGAAATGCAGAAATCAAACGTGCATGTAGGCTTTATTTTTTCTCTAATGTGTTCAATCTACAGCCCTATATATCAAACCATGTCTACATGTCGTATGATTTAAGCAGGAAATGATGTTGGAAATTGTTTTTTTATGAAAACTATAGAATTAGCAAGGATAGTGGCTGAATTTCTAGTAATGGATGGACGTATTTGCCTAATCTGACGAATCTAATAGAAAGAAGCGCGACAAACAGAAGAGATATGGGATTTAAAGTCAAGATTTTCATCAAATATGACTCCAAGGTTTTTGGCGGATCGAGAAGGTGAAAGAGCAAGATTCTGAAAATTAACAGAGTTATTAGTAATTTTATTTCTTTGAAAAAAGGAGTGCCAATTAAAAGGTATTCAGTTTTGGAGGGATTAACAGCAAGACGATTAGCAAGCACAAAACCAGGAATAAACCTGGTCTAGAATGGATGAGAGATGAGTTAGTTTCTGATCAAAATCATGTTTTGAAAAGGAAATATATAGTTTTAGATAGACTAAAAGTTTTAGAAACAGAGTCCTTGGAAATTCGCCGATAAAAAGCAGACTTATGTGAGTTAAACGAAATAATTTGTAACTTATTTGATCTAAAATCAAATGAGTTTTTCCATTTAAAACAAGCTATTACTAGGAATAATGGTAAAACTATTTATTTAAATTCGTTTCGTTTCAACCCTGAATGATACTATTTCAAAAATCGATGTGTTGCTCCTTTGAATTGTTTGCCTTATAACATTGTGTTAATGCTAAATTCTTAAATGATTTTACGAAGTGTCTAATTTCTACTGATTTAAGAAAATTCCTAAGGAACAGAAACGACTAGTATGACGAACTTTTAGCACAATCTTAGCAATAATTTCATAAATTACTTGAAATTTTAGTGTACTAAAATTTGTTGTTTTCAGAATTATAATCTTTTAGACTATGTTAAATCAACTGAGTAATTTGTAGTATGTAGTAATTTGTAATTACTATGTAGTAATTTGTTCCGTTATGATCATATATGCATTGTAAATTTTATTGTATTTTGTGTTGTTTAGTCTGAACATGTAAATGTAATTTATTTCCTTTGTTTTTTTCCGTGCACGCGTACACTTGATATTTTTGCACTCAAGAATTAAGACGTGCAATTCTATGTATGATGTGATATTAGAAATAAATAAAATAAATAAAATAAATAAATATCGACGTTCATTTAATGTTTATTTTCAGAACGGACCTGACCCTGTCCACATTTCGACCTCTCATGACCCGATCAAGGTCGGCTTACAATCGACCCGTCACGACCGTCACTGGTCGACCCGTGGGGTCGCCAGGCGGTGGAACTGCTCTGAGAATGAGGGCCTCCAGCGTGGTGGATGAAGTGAAGGACCTCTACAGTGCCATAGATAAGCGCCTTTCTGAGATGACATCGTCGACGAATTCACCTTTGATGCCTTCATCTTTAAAGAATGCCATATCAAAGTCAAGTGGTTTTCCAGTGTGCTCTCCTCTGCAAACCAGAGTAGACCATGATACACAGGGCAGCAACAACAATACACGAGAACCTCCCTCAATTTCTGAGTCAGACTTGAATAATATCAATGAGAAAAATGGTAGTTCTACGCAGATTTCAACAGATATTGAGAAAGATACTGGTACCGAACTACAAACTACAGGTGAAAATGATGTTTCAGGTAGTCAGACTAAGTTAACTGATGTACTTCGAGGTGTAGATGGCTATTCGACCGTGGTTTCAGATAATAGTAGTGCATTAAGTGAAGACTCTCAGCTCACGAATCGTTCTGAAAATCAAAATTTCGATAAGAGTAGTTGTGAATTTAATCAATCTCAATCAAGTGTCAGAACGAACTCTGAGCACTTTGTAAACAGAAAACTCAACGATGATAGCAGTGGGATAGGCCTGGCTATCTCTTCAATTAGTTTTTCTAATAGAAATACTGAATCTATAGTGCCACGTGAAAATGAATCATTGGACGGGGACAGTGCTAAGAAGAGTGATAGTACGTACACTTCAAATGACTTTATGAAACGAGAAGGCGTTGAGTACAGCGCGAATAGTGTCGATAACGTTTCTGTTAATCTAAAACGTGACTCAAATGAGTTGAAGAAAGGCTCAAGAGACACTGTAGAAGACACAGTCGCTAATGACAGTCTACATATTAAGGATAATTCTAATCTAAACGGATATTCAGTTAGTTCTATACGTGTCGAGTTAAAGAATAACTCGGCTAATGTAATTTCAGATAAAGCTCGAAACGCTTCTAGTGTAACAATTGCTCATAATGAAAGACAATTAAATGACAAGGATAAACCTTTGCTGAAGGATTTGGTAAGTGAATCTGCGTCTAACAATGAAACTCGCAATGACCTTAGTAACTATTCACCAGGTGGTGACTTTGTTTTAATGGAGCAGCATTCGCCAGATGGCAGAATGAATAAAACAGAATCAGATGATAAATACAACATACCAAAGCAATCCTATTTAACGTTTCAGTCTAAAGATACAGACAGCCTGGGTGAAAACTTGTATAGAAAATCTAATAATAGTAACGAATTAGTTGACTTAACATCGTTTGATCCAATATCTACTTCTGACAAACCGTTTAAGCAAAGTCAAAAAAATGCTAACAGCAGAGACCTAATATCAGTATTTGACAATATGTATGAGTCTAGTCTAGAATATAATCCTGAATATAGATTGAGCAATAATTCAGCGAAATTTGAAAATACTCATACAGAAGAGGCGAACTGGAAAACTTTGGATAAGAAAAGAATTTCTGAAGTCGGTCCTTATGAAAAATTAAATTCTTTTACACTGCACGATTCATCGGTTTCGATGACAGCAAATATACAAAGCGATAATCTAATATCACTAGATACTGAGCGATATTCCGGTGTACCGACGAGGGAAATAGAATTGACTCATTTAGATTCCTCTTTTGACAAATTCACTAATTCTACTATAAGTAGGAATGATAAAACTATATATATGCAATCTAGTCCATTTGAAATTCCAGAAAAAATTGATTCGAACAAGCCAAGCAATGAAAAGTCACACATAGAATCTAGAGCCTCTGAATCAATTGTGAATGAAGAAGGGACTGGTGAACATAATTCGTTCAGCTCAAACTCTTCACATAGCTCTACGATCGTTATACTACCACAGCCTCTTATGTATAGTTTACAGATTAGTCCAAGTGGTGATGCAAAAGCTTATACTTCAGCTACAGGTTCTACCTCAACTCCAAATGATAAAGACATCGGAGGAACCAACAGAAGAACGCAAGGACAAAATATAGTTAAAACTGGAAGTCCATTTACTTTCACTACGGAACGTTTCACGTACCTCGCTCCAACTCTCACACATAGGATCGTAACAGCGACCGTTCAGACCAACCCCAAGGTTTGCTATGAGCACCAGTCAAGACGGGATGCCTTCAGCTCCAGATGGGCTAGCGACAGCAGGCTGAATAACTTCGACTCAGAGTCTGCTTACGAGTTCACCAGCTCAGAAGTCGAAGAGAACTCTGACAGAGAGATGCCTGTTTGTCGACTCTGTCATGGGAATAAGCCTCTCTCTCATGCTCGCAGTCGTAGCGCTGATGCAGCCGTGCAGACCGATCGTGTGACTTCATCATCGTTTGATGACGAAGGCAGAATAATATACGATAATCTGCGGCCATATTGGGTTGATGAAGCTAATGAATGCAAACATAGGAGGAACAGTTCGATCAGAGATATGGTGGATATGGATATCTGCCAACAAACCAGACTACAGACACTCAAAGGGTATGACGACGATAAATCGAAGGATTATTTAGATGACTCTTTGTTTACTAGTACAGAGCAAGGCTCTCGTAATACTATGAATACTGTGAAACAAATGGAAATAGATAACTCGGATATTCTTGCGCTTGTAACCCCGGAAGTTTTTATTGAAAGAAATTCTTCTGGTTCGACGCTCAGTATATCAGAACTTGATCGAAGTCCAACGAGACGGATGTTTGTCTCCAGTGATCTGATGTGGGACATCGAAAATAGAGACGGGAAAGTATCAGACTTCTCAAATGAGAATCCCATTTTCTCGTCTCTAGGCCACAAAGAAAATTCTGTAGCGCCCGGCTGTAAGTTAGCGTATCCATTGAATACATCTTTTGTTACAACTACACCGTATTACACTAAACCTACTCGCGAATCTATAGGCAATGATAAGAAATGCATGATCACGCCTGGTGCACAGTCAAATTATAGAGTGAAATCAGGTAAAAATGGGGAATCTAGTGATCCGCATAGCAAATCAAGTGAATCAGAAAAACATAGCATAACGTTCAATTCGAGCCGAGGAGACGAAGGTTTTAGTAATAAATCAACTTCCAAGAACACTTTGACTGAGCTTTTATTGGAAAATCTGAACGCAGTTGGAAACGACAATGCCCATGGGACTATCATTTGTGATGCGGCAGTTGTTGTGGACGGTAAGGATTCTGATTCTATGGATTTTCAGTCACCCACCAAACAGTTTTATCCTAAGAGAGATATTGTCATCTACGACGAAACTGATAATTCAAATAGTACATCAAGCGACAAGAAATCAGAAAGTGGTTTGAATGCATCAGATAAGGAACACTATATTGAAAATAATGGAGTGAATGAAGTGAAAGGCAATGCATCTTTTCCAGCAGACGAAGGAAGTATTGACGCTGCTAATGAGGTACAGGTTGTTCGTCCCACGGTCACTATTTCAGAGCTATATCTTCTACAACCCATCTACGATACTAAAACAACAACACTAGATGACCCATCACCAAAATATACTCAAGCAAATAACATTTCGGCTCAAGCATTGCGCTCACCAGGCAGCACTGTGATTAAAATACCTCCAATTCCTGTAAAGCTATCGACTAATTTAGCGTCAAATTCTATAGGCAAAGACTTGCTGGCTTCCAATCAGCAAGTTTCTGAGATAAATATTAATATAGTGTTGACAACAGTTAACCAACCAGCTCTTGAAACTGCGCCATCTGTAAACGAGAATAAACTACCTTCTTGCAATACCCCGTATAATTCTGCGACGTCCACAATTGCTATTAGAAGTGAAAATCTGTCGTCAAGCGTCAACAATGGAGCCGCTCCTGGAACACTCATCGTTCAAAGCGAAAATTCAGATGTAAAGACAGCAAATAAGGTCATAACTGAAATCTTATCCGGCTCACGTGACGATGATAATACATTTGACTCTGCGGATAATGCAAACAGTAAAGTCCTAAACCGGGATGGAGGGTTGAATTTCCCCGCAAAAGAATCAATTCTCATTTCAAATCCCGTATCTGGAAACATCGATACTTTAGTCTTGATAGATGAGGCTGAAAGTCGGCATATTGAAGATCATCCAGGATCGTACATTATCAGTAATGAATCGACTACAAAGCACCTACGACCTTCAGAAAATCCAATCTGTCCTGAAAAACTGGATGATTCGGCTGTGGCTAGCGGTGACCACAGAATTTGGATAAATGAAATAGAAGGAAATGCTAATTCAAAAGTTCTGTTAAAAAATGTTGATACCTCGGATATTGAAAGTTACTGTGGGTCAGCTGAAGTGACTTCCAATGTAGAGATTCTAAGCTCACCCGATCAGTCTCAAGTGGGAATTCATGACAAAACTTTTTTTGATTCCGCTGCACATGGTTTTAAATTAGTTTATCCAGTCAATACTTCTTTCAAAACTGCTGCTCCATACTATTCTAAACCTACTGATCAAACTTGCAATGAGGATATTAAATGTGTGCGTATCTCACGGCCACAAACTACACTAGGTTCAGACGAAATTTCTTCTAAAAAGATGAAAGCTGAAAATCCAAATGAATCCACCAGTCAAAAGCGAATTTTAAATAATCTGGAAACAGCTTCTACTTCAACTACTGTTCATTCCACTTCAAAGAACTTCTTAACCGAAATTCTACTTGAAAATCTACGTTCGACTGAAGATAATGTTAATGTTGAAATCAAAGACCATTTATTAATAATTAGCGACAGTGAATATATTTCGAATAAAGCAAAATATCCTGCCAAACAAACCAAGTCAGAGAATTACGATGAACCTGTCTTCGACTATATTGATAATCAAACTGAGACTGCTGTTAAGGAAAACGACAAAAATTTAGTCGAAGAGATCTCTAAGGACCAAAATATAAAGATCTTAAATAAGAACAAATTAGTTGAAATAAATGAGGGTATGGAGATCCAGTCAGTATCCATTTTATGCGTTGACGCCTCTACTTTAACCGATGAACACTTGGAAATCCGAAAAGGCGTCACTCTTGATAAATCTACTTTCACTGCGAGAGAATCAATTAACAATGCTCTCATTCAGACGGATTCAGAAGTAGTGAAGTTAAGCAGGGGCATGCAAACGCCAAGCGTGGAACAAATGGATGGAGAGAGAAGAGAATCAGTGATATCTAGTGCAGATGATGCCAGACCTAGCCTAGGAATAGTAAGTAAAATTGGAAAGCAGGCTGTCGTTAATTCTTCCAGTGGAGAAGGAATTGATAAGAGTGAGGGTAATGTAGCTGATGAAAAAGCGTCATTATCAACTTCAAACAACGTAGAAGCTCTGGGCAATGAAGAAAAATATATTGAATTTCAGTTAGCGGTTAGAAATACTCCAATGACAGCAATGCAAGTCATGCAGCACAAATTTAGGCAAGATTTGAAGCAGCAGAAGGAAGAACGGCAACAGAAATTGCAGAAGGAACAACGGTTAAGTGAATCAAGAATAAAACAGCCGAAAAGTGACGAACATTTCAAGACGTCAACTGATCTTCAGCATGCGCCTGAGAGCAATTTAAAAGATTTACTACAGAAGCAGCAACTGCCAAAGAAGGATAATTTGAACAAAAGTATTACTCCAATTGTTAAACCGCTTAATGACAAAATCAAATTAGGAAATTCTGAGCAAAAATTAAATGTGAAAGATTCCGATGGATCGTATTATTTGAAGCAGGACCTTCATCCGGAATTGCAAGGAGAGAGAACGCTGCAAGATCAAACACAACGTCTGAATGAAGGCATCTATTACAGCAATAGATCAGCGAACAACCGAGATCAATCTACTGCACTTAAAACTCTCATTAAAGATTCAGTCGTTAAAGGCCGGCCTCTGCCGGATAAATATTGTAATGATAAGAACAATGAAATTATTGGAACTTATGCTGAAGTCGAGCGAATTTGTGCATCCAATAAAGAGCCAGTTATTCAACCCTTGGCAAACGTAGAGTCCGAGTCCAACTCTGGAGTTCTTCGAGTAGGATCGACATCGGTATATAGGAACAACACTGTTCCGACAGATGTGTTCATGGCATCAGGTTCGGCTAAAGTGCCTTCACTTGAAAATAAAGCTAAATATGAAAAAAAGGATGCAAATTCAAATGAATTGAGCACTCTGAAAGTCTCTAGAGATTCCAGTAATCTCTTTAAGAATTTACTTGTTAGCAATAAAGAACCCACTGATTCTTTTGGCCCTGAGAACCTTTATGGGTACAGTGGTTTAAGTGAGCGCGATAGGAAAGCTTTAGAAAAGCGCAATGAGTTCATTGCAAGACCTTCGACTGTGAGAAAAGAAAAGGCTAAGCACTTCATGAAACACGAGCTGCAAACAGAGCTTAATTCAACCAAATTGAAACTATCAGCGACAGCTGAAGTAAAACCCTCTAAGCAAAGTTCCTCAAGCAACTTTGGACAATCGTCTACCAGCAGCAGCAGCAGCTTAGAAGCAAATTTGAAACGTTCAGCATCTCAGAAAAGACTCGATGAAATAAAGAAAAAGCTGGATGCAATTCGTCCACGAGCTCCCCCGCCCAATCAGGTTGAACGGTTGTGGAACGGTACCGAGCTCATTGCAAAGGCTCGCAGCAACGAGAACAGAATTCATAGTCTGAGCCACGTTGAGCTCTACTCAGACCGCGTGGAACCTTGGCGTGGGTTCAGTCCTACTCCACCTGGCGAGAGCTCGAGTACACTGCGACACCTGAGCGGCCTCCGTCGAGTCAGGTCTACTCTAGGATTTGATAGCACGGGGACGGCGCAGCGCGATTCAGTCATCTCAGATTTGAGCGGGGAAGAGGGCGATGTGGAAATGCGTCCAGTGATGACGAGACAAAGAACGGCGGACGACGATGTTGACTTCAGAACGAAGAGCATGTCAGATTTGTCTGGCGGAAATAGCGGGTCGGCATATAAAATTTATGATTTTGATGAATTTGAAATTCAGCGTAGAACTAGAAATAGTTCCACACGAGCAGAAAAGAATTCTGCGAGTGAATTTGATGAATCCGTTGAGAGTAATATGTCTTACATCGAGCGAGAGATACAGAAATCACTAAATAATTTAAATCTTCCTGATTGGTATAGAGAAATCCTGAGGAAAGGCAAATTAAAAAGACCAGTCAAACTAAAGCATTGTGGTTCAATGGAAAATCTGCGTGCTCAGAAATACTTCGCCATACACATAAATTCTGATAGCGAAGAAGACATAGAGAAAGACAGTTCTGTGGATATCATACAGGGCAAGCAGCAACACCATGAGAAGCTGGATGACCCTTTACATGACACCGATCTCGAATCTTGTAAAACTACAGAATTGTCCGCTGCCGAAAATCAAAATTCAAATGACGCCGCAGAAAATCTGACTCCAAATGATTACAGTGCAAAGGATGGTTCGATTGTTGAAGAATATCCAAAAAGATTCGTTCCACTTGCAAAATATGAAATTTCAGACTCTGATGATTCTTTCTCCTCAGAATCTTCATACAACGAATTTTCCTCAAATGTTGTCGATTCTGCTCCAACATCAATTGCTGAAGCTGTCATTCCTAAATCTTCTGTGGTGCCTGAAAGAGAATCATCGCCACAAATTGTCGCTATTTCTCAGAATGTCGCTGTCGCTTCTGAGAAGGAAGACTCAAAGTCACCAAATATCTCCCCAGAAACAGTAACCCAGCTAAAAACAGAAAATATTCTAAATCAAAATGATGTTGACAAATATTCACCTAAGTTAGTAGGGAGAAATGAAACAAAACTTCGCTATGATCGCAGTTCAAAACAGAATACTCAGTCAGATATTGTCCATCCAAAAGTGGAAACAAATTTAACTTTGATAACACCAACAAATGAGAATGATATGGGCACAAAATTGAACGAATTTAAACCTTCTAATTTTAAATTAAAATCAACCAAAATGGAGGACGATGATAGTTCACCTGCAGGAGAAAGTTTTGCGAAAAGAAAGTTTTCTGATAAAATATATCAATCAAATACTTGTAAATATCTAAAAGAAGCCAGTAGAATAGCGCAATCTTCGATTTCAGGGCAATCAACAACTACAACAGGTCTTTGTAATGATACAAAATTTAGCATTATTACAGGCGAATCAAACAGGCCTACTGATCAACGTAAAATTGAACTACAATCTTCCGAATTAAAGAGAGATGAGAATATTGACGACTGCTTGGAATCAAACACACCCAAAAGAAGTAGACACAAAGTACAATCTTCGAAAGAGCTCGATATTGTCGCATCTGATCTCGATGCCGATATCACATCAATCGCTAGAGCGAATGCAATAATTGAGAACGAAATTGAGTCATTTTTTATGGAAAGCAGTTCAAATAAAATCAGACGCTCTTCTCTTAGAAGAAAAGCCAGTCAGAAATCTTTGGAAAAACTAAATCGCAAGGAAGAAAGTGGTATACAAAGTTTTGCTTATGAAATAATGACCAGCCCAGCTGCTAAAGTCTCAGAAATTAGTCCGCCTAAAGAATTAATTCCAAACTCAACTGAACTAAATCTTAAAGAAATCGTTGAAGAGCCAAACGATAAAAAATTGTGCAGCTTGAAAAAGCAAAAGAAGTCTAAGGGGAGCAAATATAATTTGACATCTTCAATTAAAAATCTGACAAATTCTATAGCGGATGATACAGGCATTCTGATTTCTGAGAAACCGCAAAAGAAATCTAAGTCATATTCAAATTTAAATGAAGTTCGAGATTTAGGTAAAATAAGTACAGAATTTAACTATGAAAATGAAATACATTCAGTAAGTAACACACCAAAGCTGAAAAGACGTTCCTCGAGCAGAAAAATATCAACAAATACGTCACTTGATCGAAGTGTAGAATCAATTTCCCAATCTGTCTTTGAAAATACTTCACGAGAAATGGAACCGTCAACCTCTCAGGCTACCATAATTAAGAAAACAAGAACAAAACGAACTTCGAGTAAAGGTCGACCGAATGAATCAGCTTCATCCATTAACTCCTCTCTAGAGGAATCTGGGAAGCTCTATAACGAAAAATCTAAGACGGAATACGATTATCACTTGGAAGGATCAAGAGAAGAAGACTCAAGATTAAAATACAGTAAATTTCCAAGTCCAGATAGTTCGACTACAGGTGAGCTATCAAGTTCTCCTAAAAAACGCAGTGGAAGCGGAAGAAGAAAAATTAACGCCATCAAAGCTTCAGAAAAAACAGAAAAAATCGAAATGTCTTATAAATGTGATACAGAAAAGATACTCACCCATGATGCAAGCTGCTATGGGTCTGACGCAATAGAAAACCAAATCTCAGATTACCCAGTAGATGAAGCCAACTATTCTAAAATGGAACAGAAAGTTAAGTCCACTCGAAGACGACGTGTTAGACCAGCGATGGAAGAAGCGGATGAGGTCAATGCTGAAGGGACAGGCGAATCAAATGAAGGCAGAGTGGCGCAGTATGAACCCAGGGTGGGAGATAGATACACCGGAACAGGAATTCCGGATGGGCGTAGTACACAAAAGTCAATTGTTGATGAAGACTTGGTAATAACAAGAAGTTTAAGAGCTGTGGGTCCTGCGGCTGTAGCCAGTGTTCCGAGATCATCTAGCATCACCCTAAATAGCACAAGTGCCATTGGTCATAAGAAGACTAGAAATCACGAGATTAGCCGTGAGCCCAATGACGCACAAACACAAGGTGAGGTAAAGTCTACAACTGTGAGGAAAATCAAAAAGAAGACAACGAAAAAGATCAGAGATGAATCCGTAAACTCCAGGTATGACTCGGACATGGGCAGTACTGTCACGGACTTCGATACGACTTACGATTCCACGTATCCGGATGATTCCATATCCGAAAAAGATATACAAATCACCAAGGTGGTCCGTAGGTCGCGTAGGGCAAGAAAAACGGAGACTCAAATGGACGAATCATCAGGACCAACGGATGAATCAAGAATGACAAGCGATTCAGAAATCAAAAGAAAGAAATCGAAATCGCCGTCCAGACGTCACAAGAGTAAAGAAGCTTACCGTGTGGCAGATCCAGTGGTTGCACCGGTGATTGATACAGGAACCGTTCAGTTTACTGCTGCCTCTGATATCAAATACTCTATAATAACATATGATAGCAATAGAAACTCGAATGCAACGTTACAAACTGTGACAGGAAGAAAACCTCGCCGACGTCGTAATGATGATAATTCCAGCGAAATACCATTCGATGTTATACTAAATGAGCTCGGATTATCAGCAACAGTGTAGATCAGATGAACATGTTTATCAACAACAGTGTAGATCAGATGAACATGTTTATCAACAACAGTGTAGATCAGATGAACTTGTTTGTCAACAATCATGTAGATTACATCGATTTGATTATTAGCAACAGTGTAGATCAGATCAACTTGTGATCAATTGGTGATTAAAGTCATGCTTGTGCTCAACTTTTGATAAACTTGTGATCGCATTAATCAGCTTTGACTTTTGCGAAAACTGTTTTATCTATAATATCATTTTTCTGTAAAGACATGACCCTAAACGGCTATTTCTTGAACATATAATATGTAGAAAACGATAGCACAGTAGAACATTCAACTTGTCATTGAGAGGTCTTGGTTTACACTCAGATTAGGAGGTTAAATAGAATCCCAGAGTATCATGAGTATTTGTATATAACAAGGAGTCATTTATCGAATTAAACAGAGATTTTATTCTGAGATAAAACTGTTTAGTAAAATATTATGTGCATTATTCTAGCAATCACATTGCTATCAGACATTTCGTCAGCCTGACATATTCATTTGATATACCAAGGACGTAGTCAAATAAAAAGTTTAAAATAAAAATGTCAAAAACGGTCACTATAAGTTTAATGAAGAATTAATAATGATATATTGGTAATAACAAATGTTTACTCATAATATGTTAGATATAAATATGTAAACTTTAGAAAAAGGCGAAATTATTAGCCTAGCTGTTACCAGGTAATGTTAGACAAATTGTTCACATTTATTCGCTACTGAGCTAGCTACTAAACCCAGTCTTTAAGCTAAGCCTTAAGGCGCACCAATTAAACTTATATGCCTACTAAGGGACCGAAGATGAGCCTACTTAGTGTACGTTAAATTTCTTAAATTGATTTAGAATTTGTAACACAGGATTTAATTTTTCTAATTTCCAGATTGTTTTAACGATTGATGGATTAAGGAAACAATTAGAATATCCTTAAATGTTTAAAATTATATAAAATCTTAGCATTATTGGTTTTAAATGTTGATTTTGCGTAAACTGTAACTATTACTGTACATAATTGTAAATAGAATTTTATTGCTCATATTCTGTGATAAAGTTAGTTTTGTAATTAAGTTAGTTAATTAATTAGACAGAGAGAGATCTTGAGAGAGATCAATAATATTCCTCTAATCAAATTGCTGAAATTGAATATATTGCAGTTAGGCCTATTGTCAATTTCCTTGAAACCGGTCAGGCAAAGGTTCGCATTGAGGCAAAATTACCAGTGTTCTAGGGACACGCCATTAAAAAATAATAGTTAAAGCTAACAATTATAATTAATTATCTAAAAGTTCAATCTGTAGCGCTAGTGTCTGTTGTTATAATTTAATCTAATTAAAATTGGTTTTATTAGAACAAAACAAAAATATGAGAATGAAATATAAGAAAGAAATCACAGCGTACAGATAGATCATGCTAATATCATATCAATGAACATAAATGCATCAAACATTTAAATTTCATCAGTCATTTAAATCAAAACCAAACATCTTAATTATTCATTGAATCATGTGGCCATCAGAGAGCTCTAGCTGACCACCACCGGAAATAAACACGAGTAATGATATTAGTAGTTAAAATATTACAAGTCTACAGACTAGCAAAAATAGCTAGTATAATAACACAAAAAAATAGAAAACAGAAAAAAGCCAACGTACTAGCAAATTATCAAATATAGCAAACTTAGCAAACATTGCAAAATGGCAAACTATTCCACCAAAAAAAGAATAATTAATAATTCTGTTATTTATTCGTAAGACTGTTAAGTTATTAACAATCGTGAGAAATATTTTATTCCATGAGAAATATTTTATATGATCGTTTAAATGAAGCATAAAACTTTAAATTACGAATTTAAACAGGAATACAGTTCCATATAGAGCAACATTTAAAGGAATTTGTCAGATAATTAGCATGGTTCTTAGGAGAAGAGAGATAGTAAGTCAATGAAAGCCTGGTATGATACCCCTGTTTGATAGGTTTGATAGTAGGTAACATACCAGGCTTTCATTAACTTAAGTTAATGATACCGGCAAAGATATTACAAAGATATAAAGCCAGGGTGAAATTTAAATTCGAAGCCTTGGATTATCGCAAATGTGTTAATAACTGTAATATTCAATCAGTGACACATTATTCAGTAAAATATGATGATAGTAATCTACGCATCTGAGACTTTATATTGTCACAACCTCAGTTTTTAAATTCAGTACATATTTTCTACATTTTATCATCATTATTTTCAACTTATGAACAACAACATCAGAATCAAAAATAAATATGAGAGTGCTACTGTCGTCAGTGACAGCAAGAATATTACCCAGTCGACGTACAAAAAGTAGTTCGGTTCGAAAATCATTTCAAATTCAACATCCAGAAATCCAGTCTAATGAATCAAAAGAACGGACACATAAACATACTGTACAATTGATATTAAGGATATGTATATATATATATATATATATATATATATATATATATATATATAAAGCTAAAGCTAAAGCTAATGTTAATGTCAGTTTCCTTACTCGAAAGCGATGTCAGTGACGGGCGAGTCCAGGATTTGAACCCGCACCTACTGATCCGCGGTCGAATATCTTACCGACATCACCACTGGCTCCAGCCATATATATATATATATATATATATAATATTAAATATATGTATATTAATATATATATATATATATATATATATATATATTGTATATATATATATATACTGTATATATATATATATATAATTTGATATAAATTAAATGTACAAATCCTATACATATCTTATTCAAATTATATATGTATCATTTAGAACCGGTCTTAGAGGCTTTCTGAGGGTTAAATAAAATAATTTAAAATAATTGAATTATTTTATACGGTAAAATAATGTAATTATAGATATTTTAACTGATAAACAGTTCAGAGACCCTCTGTGTTCAATGCTTTCATGGACCACTGTAGCACTCTAATTCCGTTGTTGCTATTGTTGTTGATAGTTTCGTCTTGATTTAAGTTAGCTGCTAATTGGCTCAAAACGACAAGTGCATGATTCATCTTGAAGAAGGTACATGTATAATACGGTGAAAGGAACTTGCAAGTTATTTTCTAAGATCGGATGAAATTCTTTCATGCTTTAGTGTGAAAGTTGATAATTCGGCTGATTGTACATGTAAATTGGTTCGATTTGAGATCGATTCACAGTAAAGACTGTCTCTGACAAACCCGTGGAAAAGTATTCAATTAATCAATACCAATTTATCGACTAATCTGGATAAGAATTGAGTCGCTGCGTTCAATGCTGATAGTCGTCCTGCTCATAATTAATTAATTAATTAATTGACTTTAACGACTGGCGTCTGGGTTACTAGCACGTTCACCTGACTAAAATAATTTTATGAGACAGAAATAGCCGTTAAATTTGCGATTTTAAATTAATTGATGAAATTGGCCCTATTCATTCTAAGCGGTCCAGCCTGATTGAATATCAGCAGCACGAGTCGAAATAATCTTTGTATCACCTTATCTACCGAACCATCCGGTGTTAAATCATTAATCTTGTCGTGGTTTTAATCACTGATCGAGTGCGCATTGTATTGATCTAGTTATATCAAGTATGCCGATAATGTTTAATTAAGAAAATTGAGTGCCAGCAATTATTTCGTAATTAATAAAAGTTTGACAAAATTCTTCAAGAAGATTACCTGTTTCCAGTTTATGAATCGTGTCGCAAGTTCATTCACTTCTTTATTTGCGCACGTGCGAACAATTAAATAGATTAGGTGATTATTCAAATCATATGGAAAATAGAGCTTAAGGGCAACGTTAATGTAGAAGTTTAGTAACTTCTTAATATTAAACGTGCTGCCAAAATATACTGTATGATGTGTTGAAATCTCTAGAGTACTCTAGCGCTCATTAAAGAGCAGAATCAAGAGCGCACTGTTTCTTGGAGTGTTGAAATCTCTAGAGTACTCTAGCGCTCATTAAAGAGCAGAATCAAGAGCGCACTGTTTCTTGGAGTGTTGAAATCTCTAGAGTACTCTAGCGCTCATTAAAGAGCAGAATCAAGAGCGCACTGTTTCTTGGAGTGTTGAAATCTCTAGAGTACTCTAGCGCTCATTAAAGAGCAGAATCAAGAGCGCACTGTTTCTTGGAGGGGCTTATTTGTTTGCAGTTAAATTCCTGCACACGTTTAGGATTGAAAAATCTCGATGAATTTAACCTTTAGCTTAGGAAGTTTGAGTTGGTCCCACTGCCTTCAGCTCCTTCTAAATCGCCTCTTACTATTTGGTATATAATTACTCAGTTGTATTTGTACAAGTTCCTTGCTTATAAAACAAAAAGCCTTTAGCAAATCTCATTTATTCTCATGCTCTATTATCCATATCATTTGAAGAATCACTTAATCTATTTAATTATTCGCATGTGCCGTTACTTTTTTTTTTTTTTTTCAGAGAATAACTTATCCTGCACTTCATTTGATGTGAGATGATACTAAAAAGGAGTTGATAAATTATATTTGAAATGTTTTCGAAAGCCAAATTTCTTCAACCTATTGAAAACATTAAGTCTGGTAAAGGTGCATAATTATATTTACATATTAATGTTATTTATTTCTATTATTAAGATTTAGATTATTTTCTATTATTATTTTTATTTATTACTATCTTTTATTTCCATGAATATTCATAACTCTATGATAAAAACTTTAACATTAGTCTGTGATGGAAACTTTGAACCTAAACATGCTGATTAGAAAATCACTGAGTCTGGAGACAATAATAGGTATAATGTAGTCTATACCTATGGATAAAATGAATTCCATTTAGTTTACATGTACCTTCACAAATAATAGTTGCTGCATATGGCATGAGCATTAAGCAGTATCATTTGAATCTTGAAATAATTCAGTGTGTAGGAGCGTTAGGTAAATTCGTTAAATTTTAAATGACTGTTCCTGAGGTCCTGGGATCTAGTTCCGATAGAGTTGATCCCAAACTAATATCTCTGACATTCACAGGACTGGCATCAAGGAAAACTTACTAAGTTTCCTAATGATTAAATATGTCATAGTAAATGATAGATATCATCATATTAGTGATAGATATCATAACAGATAATAATTTCACTATAATGTGTGTTTAATTTTTATTATGTTTAATTTTTATTATGTATTCTTCTTGAACACGAACAGTACGAGAGACCTATTTCAAAGGGGACGTATAATAAATAATACTTAATCTCCACTACATGTGGATCAGGCTATAAACGTGGGTGGCTTCCTGCGCAGATTCTCCCAGACTACGTCAATATAATTTGTTAAACGCGAAGAAAAGTTTTTCGTTTTATCACAATAATTCTGTATTGACTTTATTTATAATCACCCCGCGCCTAAATAACCTGGTATTAACTCCTTAGATAAAGTCATGATCCAGCTTTCAGATCATTTACTCGAATCAACATCGAATGGATCTTATGTTATGGTTTTTCAAAGCGTAATAATGCACCAAATAGCTACCAAGCATAGATGTATATATCGTTGCTCTAAAGTTTAAAACTAATATTAATCATATAGAAAATAGGAAATAGGAAGCAGAGTTGGATAGGACCCATTCTGATGGGGGAAAGTCTACTAAAAATAATTCATAAAAGGCAGACTGGAAGGAAATAGAGGCAGAGGAAGGCCGAGATTAAGAATGTCGAATTATTTAAATATCCACTCACATGTGGACATGAAGAGGAAAGCATAAGTTACAGAAGAGTGGAAGCGCTATATACCATGGACCTGTCAGTATGTAGTGCAGTAAGAGAGAGAGAGAGAGAAATAGATAGAGAAATTATATGATATCCTAGATAAATGCGAGTTATAACCAATTCATTAAACCCATATCTGAATTAATATATGATTGAGATGCAAGTATTCCAGAGAATCTTTACTCTTAGTTATGTTGCTTTGTGGTATAAAGCGAATGAAGATAAATCAGAGAAGAGCCAGGTTGTTGCTGTCAACTGCTCTTCACATGTCTACCCTTCAGGATCACACATCACGTGATATTCGAATGCATCCTGACTCGAAGGTGGACAAATATTTGCAGACGTCTTCAGAGATGATTCATATGCACTTTATTCTCAGTCTATGATATCAACTCTACAAAAACAACCTGGAAGCAATTTCATTTCCCTAATCAGTGTGATCAAAGAATGTCAGGTTTTTTTAACTTAAGCTGTTTGTTAAGTTGCAAAAATGTCTAAGTCTAGAAAATGAATTAAGAGTAAATGAGTATTAAAAAATGAAAAATGTTCAAAATAGTAACTGTTAATTAATATTAAGCAATAATTCTATTTTATTCTATATCTAGGATTTAAAATAAACTGCTAATAACATGCACTGAAATATAAAAATAATATTTGAAATTTTTATTGGAGAAATGTTTTACATTTTATTGGAAAGTTGGCTATTTATTCATTTATTTAGATCACCAAAAAGGGTCATTCAACCCTGTACAGTTCACAAGCAATGCAAACAAATAGTTTATTAATTATTATAAATAATATAATTATAATAATTACTATATTAATTATTATAATTATAATAATTACTATAGTTTAGTAATTATTTTATTTATGATTTAATGTTTACTAATCTTTTAATCTTTTTTTCAAAAATTAGATGTTCAAGATGATAAGCATAGGCTACAAAGAGATATAAGATTTAAATACATTTCGAGTGAGGAAACTGACGTTAACATTAGCTTTAGCATTTAAATACCGTATATACGTGTATTTTAAATTCCCTGTAAATGGTTATTTTAATTAGTTATTTAAGACATTCCTGAACATAATGACAGTAACAGCAATAATAATAACAATAATTATTATTATTATAACAATAATAATAATAGCATTACTAATAGTAATAGTAATAATATAATATTAATAGTATTACTAGTAATATTACTATTAGAATTAATATTAATAAAAATATTAATAATAATATTATTAATATTAATAAAAATATTAATAATAATATTATCCATATTAATAACAATTTTAATGATAACATTAAAACAATAAATAACAATAAATAATAGCAATGATACATATGATAATAATAACCATTTTAATAGCCGATCCTTTGGCACGAAATAGATAAGTAAATGGCATTAAAACAATTTTGGTTTAGATGGAAAGGTTTATAAAAAAATTAACAATAAATAATATCATGAACAGATGTAAATAGATTTATATCGATACCACCTATGAAACAATGTCGATTGCAGTTTCGAAATTATCATTCGATATTAATTTCGATATTATGTGTGCCTGTAGCGATATTGAGGTCGATATTATAAGTGCATGAATTGATATATGAATCGATCTAACCTGACTATTTTTGATCACCGACTTTTGTTCAAGACCTTCATTCTCCTCAGCACATTTCTTTTGCAGATTGGTTTGGGTGAATTGATCTGTAGTGATGTGTGCTGTGGGGACGTCCCTGACATCATCCCTGGATGAGAAAACGGACGTTAAACCTTTATTATTAGTATTATTATATAAACGCCGATATTATAAGTGACTGTATCGATATAGTAATATTTTACTATGGATATAAATCTGTCGTTATCGGTCGCTGTATGGCGCTTTCAAACTAGACTATAACGCTTAATCTGGCAACAACAGTTCGTTTGGATAAATATTACAATTTGCTACAACGGTTACTGATGTAAATTTACATGTAAGAGTGCATTGAGTTTGCGAGTAGGCTCCAAATGTATTTACATAAAAATCTAACAACTGCTTTTGTTACGTTTACAGAAAGATTAATATCATCAAAGTTAATTCTGTATCTACTGAAGGTGATTAAACACTATACAATTAATTACCGGCTAATTATCTCTGAACTGCACACAACTAGTCCGATTTTTAAAATGATCAAATCAAAAATATTTCGCAGCATCGCGAATGGTAAGCGACAGAAACTGAAAGAAAAGACAATCAGGAATCTGTCATCGGAGACATCTAAAAGAAGAGCAGCAACCATGGAATTACTAAACTCTTCAAACGAATCTTCGAATGGTCAAAATGGGCAGCGAAATGACGCACGGAACTCTTCGGATGTTTCTTTGAATAGACTCCGGGAACTGGATCGCATCATTCGACCCCTCAGAGTTACTCTCACATTTTTTGGACTCTACGTTGAACCCTGTCATCAAAATGACGATAGGTCTGAAGAGAGTGGTCTTCTCCAGGATCAATTCTCAAGAATTAGCAGAAAATATTCTGCAAAAACTATTGAAACATTTTCTAATTTACATGTAAAAGATACGACGGATTTGGAAGCAGGTTTGACTGAAGATGATCTTGAGGAACGTTTGTACCGCTGCAAAATGTTGAAAAAAAGTTTAATTTCAAGAGCAATTTCAAAGATTACATGGAGAGGAAAAGTAATACGAGCAAAATATTTGAACAAGCCGGCCAAAATTTATGCTTTTATTGTGCTAACATTCATGTGGCTGAACCTCGCTCGTCTTGCATCCACAGCTTTCACAAGACGCGATTTTCATCATCCTGAAGACGTGTTTACGAAAGTGTCCTTTGTCTCCTTCACAGCTCTAGCGACTATTTCCTTAACCCTTTTCTATTTCCTCACCATCACGGGTCACCTTCGTCAGACCTTCAGAGATCTCTGCGTAATGTACGACGTGTGTTCTGAAGGTAAGATCAAAAGAACACTACGCTTAGGAATGATTCTCGCCTGGCTTGGTACCATTCAAAATACCGTCTACATGATTTACGGTTCCTTGGCAGCTCATTCCAGCGCAATAGAGGTTACATTCTATGCTCCATTGAATACCTATATCATGGACTACAGCTGGGAAACAGGAGTGTTAGCGAAGATCTTAGTCAGCATCACTCATATTTACAACAGCGGTGCCTATACATTCAGTGCAGTGGCTTCTGTCGTCATTTCTACACTCTTTTCGGACGCATTTAAAAGATTCAACGCTGAATTTAATGCCGCCCTGTCAGGTGAAGGTCATCTGGTAGTGGGAAGGCTTGATAGACTGCGTAGAAGACATCAGAAGATCGCCTCTATATTGGACCGGGCTGACCGGTATCTATCGATCTACTTCGCAGCCACTCTTGCCTTCAACATCACCATTATTATATCCATACTCTATGTGTTCATATTCTACATATCCAAGAGCGAGCTTCTTCATACAATTAAAGTATTCTGGATAGTCAATGCCTTTCTACTTATGGTTTTCAGCGCCAATGGAGCTGTAAGAGTAAACAGTGAGGTACATATTTCATTTTCAGTCTGTGTATGCTATCAATACGTGTGACGGCTTAACTGAATGTACGGCGAGCTTAGATAACGTTAAGCTGTAGTATCCTAGAATGATTAATCAATTGTGACCGAATATATGGATTGGGTCTTGCTAATCTTTCTCTGCACCAAGTATTTGTGTTTCACTTTTGATCTGTTGTTGTTTGCATTTTTATATTTCTATACATATATGTTTTATTTATTGTCAAACAAACAATCAGATTTTTCCCCCTCTCTCTCTCCCCCCTCTCTCTCTCTCCCTCTCTCTCTCTCCCTCTCTTTCAATATTCAATCAGCTAGCTGCGAATTCAAGATAATATTCTGATCGCGCATAGTTATTATATTTTCTTCTTCAGTGCACGGCCACGTGGCAGGTTCAAGGTACATATTCATACCAAATTTGTTTTCCCGCTCCATAAGAGCACTCCTTAGATGAACAAGGTAATCCCTCCACAAAGTCTATGCCTTATCCATACCTTATGTAGCCTATATCTTGGGAAAATATGGCTTCTGAGGTGGTTTCCCTTTGCCTTCCTCAGTTAGGTGGATTAATTACCATTTAATCCTGGGGGAAAATATTTCATGGTGAGATGGGTCCCCTCTTGCCATCCTCAGCTCCTGCCTTTAGTCGCCTCTTACGTACACGCGGCAGATTGTTTGCGGTTGCCCTATTGTGCAATGGTCCAACCACACCCGAGCACAACACGGGGAATTTTATTATAGCGTAATTACATTTTCAATTAATTTAATATTTTGTCAGTAAAAATACATTTTCATATAGTATCATATCTAATATAGTGCATGATATTCATTTAAATTTGCGGTGAGTAACAATATAAAGCTGAATCAGAAAAAGAAGTGATTATGTTTTCTTGCTTTCTCTGTAGTTTTTTCATTCAAGTTTAAATTAGGGTGTAGCTCATTTTTATGACTTAAGTAGTCATACAAATGATCTAACAACAAAGCTTCAACGGTTATATGTTTAGCATTGTACATTTTGTTATATTATTGTAATAATAATATTATTACTACATATACTACAATATTATTATTAAATATATTCTATTATTTTATATTATAATTAGTATTATTAATGTTTTATGAATTAGTGTGTTAATATATTTAGTATTATAATGTTATGGTATTTTTACAATATTATTATTTTTCCACCAATTACTATATTATTAATTCTATATGATGTTATTAACTTAGACAAGAATTCTTAAAAAAGGTTGGAAGGAGGAAAACTCAAAAAGTTAATGGAGGTATGTATGGAAGTGTACAATACAGGTATTTGACCAGACGACTTTACCAAGTCAGTGATGATTCCAATTCCCTAAAACGCCAATGCTGTGGAATGTTCGGATTACAGAACCATCAGCTTGATACCTCATGCATCGAAGATCCTATTAAAGATAGTAAATAATCGCATTCAGTCGAAAGCAGAGATGATGATAAGCAAGACACAATTTGGTTTTAGGAAAAGATGCGGCACAAGAGAAGCAATAGGAGTAATGCAAGTTCTTTGCGAAAGATGCTTAGAATATGAAAATGACGTTTTTGTATGCTTTGTAGACTTCGAGAAGGCCTTTGACAGGATTGATTGGATAACGATGATGAATATTTAAAAAAAAATAGGAATTGACTGGAGAGATAGAAGACTAATTTTGAACTTGTACATGAATTAAAGAGCAGTAATCAAAATCCAAAAAGAATACTAAGAAGAAGGCCAAATAGGACGTGGAGTAAGACAAGGATGTAGCATTTCGCCGCTGCTGTTTAACATTTACGCTGAGGCAATGATTGAGGAAGCCATAGAAGACTTGGAAGAAGGAATAAAAGTAGGAGGAAATTTATTACAAAATGTACGATTTGCAGATGACCAAGGAATGGTAGCGGGCAGCGAGATTAGACTGCAGAAGATAATGGATAGGCTGAATGATACGGCCCTAAGATATGGCATGAAGATTAATATAAAAAACGAAAGTTATGAGAATATCGAATAATAAAGGTGAAGTTAATATCACAATAAATGGTACGAAATTGAAACAGGTAAGGAGTTTCAAATATTTGGGTCGTACTATAACCGACGACGGGAAATGTGAGACGGAAATATGCAGTAGGATTGCACAAGCAAAAGCGGCCTTTGGTAGTAGAAAAGAACTATTAACAAAAAGTCTAAAGAAAGACACAAAGATAAAGATAGTGAAAACTTTGGTTTGGACCATGCTATTGTATGGATGTGAAACATGGACCTTAAGGAAGGAAGATATTAGGAAACTGTAGGCATTGGAAATGTGGATTTGAAGAAGAATGGAGATGATTAGCTGGACTCAAAAGGTTACCAATGAGGAAGTCCTGGAGAGAGTTGGCACAGATAGACAGTTGATAAATGTATTAAGAAATAGGAAGAAGAGATGGATAGGACACATTCTAAGGGGGGAAGGTCTATTGAAAGAGGTCATAGAAGGTAGAATGGAAGGAAAAAGAGGCAGGGGCAGGCCGAGATTAGGTATGTTAGATGATTTAAAGACCCACTCATATGTTGAAATGAACAGGAAGGCGGAAGATAGAGAAGAGTGGAGGCGTTATGCACCATGGACCTGCCAGTAGGCAGTGCACTAAGAGATAATGCTATTTTAGATTATTGGTAGTAATGTAGTGTTTTAGTGTAGCAGTAATTTTTGTCAATTACTTTTATGCTCAAAAACCTTTCTCTTTCTAGGCTCACAGGATGTACGCAAGACTTCATGATATAGATCTCAGATTTCTCGATGCGGCCACCATTGGACAGGTATTAGCTACCTCTATGCTAAGAGGTTCCTACTAATTTTATTCTAAAAATATCTAGAAAAAATTGAAGCGTTGTAACTATCTTCATAGCAATTTAAAGCGTTTCAATTATTTTCCATAATATATTTAGTTGCTAGCATTTTGACACTCATTTGACAAGTTTTAATACTTTTATAAACAGTTTCTTAGTAAATCTGTAAGAAACAAACCTATTTGATATTTATCTATTTATTAATTGTTCCTACTTCTGATATGGTTTCCCGTTGCATTCCTCAGCTCTAGCTGACGTCAATTCACCACTATGTATATATTTAACATTTAACATTTAACACCAGTTGGAATAGGAAAAGGAATATGCTAAATATGCTTATTTAGCATATTCCTTTCCTATTCCAACTGGTGTTATATTTTATCTTAACTTGATAGTAAATAATATGACGGCGATAGTTTGCTACCTTGTAATTACAGATAAACGTTTTCCTCAAGCGACTGTCCGGACCCCCAATAGGATTCTCTGTGCTGAGAATATTCGTCGTTGGTAGAAATACAATCCTAACGGTATGATCCTCTTTCTTACCATGGAAAACTGTATTATCGGATTTCCTGAGAGTCGTCAATGTTCATACAATCTCTTATAACGAATAACTGATTTAAATCTGATTTTCAGCAGCTCAAGAATTTTTGCGAAGACTTGTACAGAATCAAACTGTTTTTCTATGTTAAATATATTACATGTCTAAATAGTTTGCTTATCGTCTGGAATATTATCCTGAGATACATTGAAAATAATCGGTTGAATTCCTTGAGAGCCGATAAGACAATGAAATATAAGATACTATCAGGACTGATATAAAAATTATGGATCAAATTGCGCAATTGATTAAACATGTGATACAAAAATTACAGACACCAAGATAATTGATCACTTCACTCTCAATTTCTCTCTCTCTCTCTTACTATCTTACTATCTTACTATATTATCTTACTATAGTGCTTTGCCAAGTGGAAGGTCCAAGGTACATATTCGCCACATGCTACTTTCACTCTCTATACAGAGCAAATCCATCGATTAACGAATTATTTCGCAATTCCTTTCACAAAAGGCTGTGCCTTATCACATTGCAATGTAACCTATAGCTTGGTACTAATATGACTTCTGATATGGTTTCCCGTTGCACTCCTCAGCTCTAGCTGACCTCAATTCACCACTATGTATATATTTAACATTTAACTTAACTCAATATTTATTTATTTATTTTCAATTAGTGTGAGTAGTCGATGATCTTATTAAGATAACCGACAGGATTTCGGTAAATTGCTTAAAAATAAAGTAGAATGTAGTTATCTATAAAATATAACCGATGAACTAAAAGGCTGTAGTTTTCTTCTATGCTATTGCTACTAAAATATACGATAGGAGTCCAATAACCATGTGATATAAAGTACTTATATACATATAATAATTAATAATTGAGAAGAACCTAGAAGTTAATGAGGTTATAATACACATCGCAAGACTACCTTTCTCAATGCTAAAGTATTTTATTTTTGTGAAACTGAAAATTCAATTATTCTGGGATTTTTCAAACTACTACAAAAATACATGAATTTAACCGGTTCAGTATTAGAAAAAACCATTGTAACTGTTAACAATTGTTAGGTTATTCGGTCGACTGATTAATTCATTTACTATTTCTATTGCAGGTGTTTGGAATGCTGATAACTTACTTTCTACTTATGGTTCAGCTTTCAGTGCCTTCAGCATTTATTCAGGGAAATCATCACGTTGCACCATCAATTGACAATTCATCTTTGCAACTATTGAGCAATTTGACCAATTGAAGGGTAAAATATTAGCTCGTCTATAAAATAACGAGTTTTTTCAGATTGGCCGTATTTATAACGAGGAATCAAATAAATTGTGGTAGTAAATCTTAGCAGCACATTACCCATGATGAGTACAGGATATATCTATAATATCGATACCATAGGTTTCAACTTCGATAGATACTCGACCGAGGATCCGATGATGCGGGGTTCAAATCCTGGGCTCGCCCGCCACTGACATCGCTCTCGAGTGAGGAAACTGACGTTAACCTTAGCTTTAGCTTTTTTTACCAATCTTTAGATATTTTACAGCTGATTTTCCATGTTACCAATTCTATTATTATCCGAGATTTTACTCTCTGATTAGCTCGATCGTAACGAGCTTTTATCCCAGGACCTCAGGAACAGCGATTTTAAATTTCACGACGTTATCCGACGCTCTACTCGTTGAGCTATCTAGATATTAAACACTTCTGAGAACGGAGCATAAATAACGAGTATAATGCTTCAAGCGATATAGCTTAGAGGCGTTATATGACATGGACCTGCCAGTGGGCAGTAAACTAAGAAATTGAGAGCCAGAGTGGAGGTAATTTCGCAAAATATGCTATGAAATATTATCAGATTTGAGACCTTTCTTATCTTTTGTTGACAGTGAAATCGTTTTATAAAATGTAGAGCTGAAAATGTTTTATTGAATCCTCTATAGCATTATCGAATATTAAATATAATTTAATGTCGGAGTTCTAATCGAAAATCACTACCAGGTACACCTCCAAACAAATTGTAACTAGTTATAGTATAACATCATCCAAAAGCCTCCGTAATTGCATCATTATCATCATCTTCTTCATCCCTTGAATCCAGTTTAGGTAAGGTCAGGATATGAATAGACTTTCACTTTTTCATTATAGAAAATTTTGTAACAATTTCTGAAGCCTAAGCACTCATCAACCGAATTCCATTTCTGACATGGCTTTGATCTTCGTACTTTGTCTCCTTTTAGGGCAATTGCAGCCCACGATTGGTATATTCTTCAGCAACTCGGAAAAACACGGGTAATGTACAGGAAGTTTGTCGCCGTATATGCTTCGAACAAAGAAAAAGCCAAATCCACAGCAGTGCCAGTCCATAACATAAAACAACCAAGATCAGGCTAGCTAATGGATCGAGTCCATTTTGATGCCGTGAAGTATGACTCCAGTGACTGAGAATCGAGTCATAAAATACTCTTACGTCTTCTGCTTTGAAGTAGACCCTCAGAAAATAAGTACAATTTTATAATTTACGCAGCAATTAATTTTGAAACTTTTTTGAAACTCCAAGAAAAACTCTTAAAATTGTATATCTCGTTAACAGTCGATTTCTTTTATTCAATTCAAGTACTTTTTCAGGACAAAAATATGAGAAAATGTCAATTTTGTAATTATGCAACTTTTCACATCGTTACGGGCTACGTAATTTAGCTCTGTTACTAATAGGACAGTAGTGAAGAATCTCCAGAATGTTTCGACATCTTTGTCTATTTTAATTCTAATACATTTAGAATTAATATATATATAATTAATAATAATATTATATAATAATGTATAACTAAATTATAAAATTTATAAATTGTAATAGAAAAAGAAAGACGAGGGAGGCATAGCGTCAAATATTATGCTCATTAGAGCAGTTGATGATTTGCATACCGCTATTAAATTATTATTAAACAATTCAATAGTTATTAAATAATTAGTAAGAAAAATGAAAGGTGTTAGAAACAAGTAGTATAAAACATCTATCCATCCAATGCCCTGGAAGAATGCAGATCCCATGATTAAATATAAAGCATGTTGGCAAACTTTTTCTCTGATTTCCAGCGGAGGATAGCAATTTGAGTCAATAATTTGTCGTCCCTGATATTGCCTTATGGCGAGGAACCGGACGTTATATTCTTATTGATTGATTGATATATTGATGAGCAATCAAATATGCTGACAGCGAAGTAATAATTAAACAAATTAAAATTATTATTACTAGAAATGTTGCTTTTCTCTATCTTGAATAGAAGATCTTTAAGTTTATACCAGGATTATAAAATATCTTTACTGCATCCCATCTCCTGTTTATATTCGTGGCGGAATCATATTAAACGGTTAAGAAAAGAAACTTGCCCTTCCCTGATCATCATAACACAGGCAATATGCATTAAAATATCTTTTTAAGATCTAATGAACAATAACGAAATGCGATCATCAAGAGGTTTGTTCTCACAAAACCACTCATTCCCGTTAAATATCTTAACCATGATGATAGTTCGTACCAGCAATACAACCTAAGTTTTGTAAATGCTCTTTAGATAACATTTCGTAAATTGGTTGTCAGTCTTAAATTTATGAAATTTTAATCCTGGAATCTAATTTCGTTCATTAGAAGCATATATCATTTAACCCACTTTATTTGTATTAAAAGTCAATATCTTTAGTATTAGATCGACACACTTTTTATAAGTTTTTTTTCTGGTATAGTTACACACATGACATACCGCATGTGATACATAGTTTCCTTTCTTAGTTTGCTGTTTTTGTAGTTTTCGCTATTTCATTCATTCCTCTCCATGGTTATTAGTAATCGTTGCCTTTTTGTTGGCGCATCAATTACAGCCAGCGCCGATTTAAGTAGATAACCTTTCAACACCCTCGGGATTTTTTTCTTTCAAAGCTGTCAACACTCAGTCTTCCAAGATGATCGCCGAAAAAGTCCTAAACCAGCTAGATGGAGCCTAACTTCCTTCAATTAACCCACAGCTTAACCGAGTGTGCTAAATCCCGCTACTAATAAATTTGAATAAATGGCTGCAGTTCTCTTCAATGTGTCATAATTAGAACCATATGATCAGCATGGGCAATGATATAAATTAATGTAGTTCCTATGTTATATTTAGTTATAATAAATTTTAATTACATTATATCTAAACATCGCCAATGGTATTTTAATATTGCCATAGATAGAATTATACGATAGTTGGCGCAACGTTGATAATGAAGGAAAAACAAGATTAGTCGCACAGTTGACAGGACCAAGTGTGGTGTCTCTCGCGACACTTTAGAATGAAAAATGTCGCAGAAATGTCCGTCAGCGTAAACTTTCGCAAATAAATCTGATATCAGAATTTTTCTCTGACTCGTCTATATAAATGTTGGTATAAGAAAGAGAATAAAATAATTAGTCATTGCAGAAGAGTGAAAAACAGAGTTCACTAAACAGCATTTGTTAATTTAATTTATTAAAGAACTCTATCGTGGGAAGCGCACTCTAAAGCCAATATTATCCTGGGGATTAGCTGTTGTAGAATTTTCCGGAAAATCATCAGTTCAAAGAGTAAAACAAGAGTAGTCTGCATGTATAATATGACAATGAATTTAATCCGAATGCTTCAAATTATGTCACTGAATTTTTTATCCAATTACCTGCTGAACATAGGCCTACATGTATTATATGTTGACCAACTCTCATGTCTTATAATCATCATCATCTTCCCTTGAATCTCAGTTTAGCTAGAGTCGATTTTCACAAAATTAATAAACGCTAACAAAAATAATCCTTTGTCAGTAATGCATGGCTAAGAACAATCTATTTAACTTTATAATTACTAAATCTCTTTACAATAAAGAAAACCGGAATGACATAGTTGAATTAATACTGGGAATGATGGCTACATATCAACCTGACTTCCATTCTCACATCCGGTGAGTGCCAGGCTGTACTTAGCTCACTGCAGAATCATCGTCTTTCCAAATGCCAAGCGATTCTCCAAACTAATTAAAATTCAACTGGATCATGCTTCGAGCCCATTCTGGGAGATTTCTATTTTTCCTTCTCGACGCCACTCTAACTCAGATTTAGAACATGCAAGTGTTTGCGAATGTCAGATGTTTTTTGTAAATTGAATTGTTTCAACCTAGAGGGCTTTCATATTGCGGGCAGACGGTCTTAAACAAATTTCTGGATAACCCCTCGAAATTGTGCTATAAATACGAATCGACTGTATTTTCTAATTTTTACTCGACTGTTCTGCAATTGAAAGCTTAACATTGCTGTATGATTATTATTGTAGATTTTCGCGCTATTCAGTATGTAATTATTTTTGTATTCTCTATTGGTTATATAAAATCCGGGGAAATGCAGATTACAAAAGACCTAAACGTTGTACAAAGTTAGACGGGAATAAAGTGAGTAAAAGGAGACAATTAAAAACTCTTAAAATCCATAATTTTTTGACACTAAAATCTACACTAGATTAGTAGAACTAAGATTTATTTTATGTGATCAAATTATCTGCAAATTTGGTGCTCTGTTATGCTTAAATATAAACTGAAAATAGAAATATTTTGAACAAACCATTTCAATGAACACTGGATATATAGGCCTATTCTATTTTATGAACAGCCTTGATATTAATGGTGGAAAATAGCATCTGTAGAGAAATGTTTGTTTTGCAATGGCGTGAATATATTATTATGCTAGGTAAGGGACTCTAAACGAAACAATTTTGAGCAGAGTTCAGCGTCGATCATTTCGCGATAATAAGCAATAAATGTTCTCTTCTTCAGCGTCGATCATTTCGCGATAATAAGCAATAAATGTTCTCTACCATTATGAAGAATATAGTAAAATTTGTCGATTTTCCTAATTCTTACAGGAACGAATTTATAGCAATATTTCACATCTTTCCCGACCATTATGAGGTCCGTTACTACAAAAGATAGACAGCGTATGATTAAACTAGAGGTCATATGCCTGAAGTTCGATTAATCCTTCTCCTAGAAAGATTTAGATACTATCGATCATCTTCATCCTCTACTAGAAAATATTTAGCTATAATCATCATCACCTAGGAAAGATTTAGCCTTCATCATCACCATCGTCATCTTCCCTTGAATATCTGTTTCACTATCATCGGGGCGTAGAAATTGTAGCAATTCCGGAGCCTAGGCGCTCACCAACGAATGCCGTTTCCAACGTTAGTTTGGATCTTGTGTTTCTCGCCTTTTACGGCACGTGCAGTTCATAGTTGGTCTATTCTTCAGCAAATCCGGACTCAAGTCGAGTAATTTAACATTTATTAATTTATTAGCAATGTTTTAGAAATTTATTAGGAATTTAAATAAAAAATATTTAGCTATATTTTACAATTGAGCTATTGTGGAAAAATTAGCAAAATTAATATTCACATTCGCAGACAATTTTGTCTGCGAGCCACGGTTTATTTAATTACTTCTATTTAATAATTTAATACAGATGTATATAGCGCATCACACCTAGTTAACATGCATATTTTCAACATATACATTTAGATCTCGAAGAATCATATTGGTTATCGTAATTAACCGTAAATTAGGGTATCTAACATGGAGTATTTTTTGTTCATGTTATAATTATATAATCAAATGATAATTACATAATACAGCCTTCAGTAAAGTAAACACCTTACAATTGCAATCATGAAGTTCATTGAGAAATTTCCTCGTTCTTTGAGACGAACTTGGACTACAGGTGGAATAGAGCACAAGGTATTTTCTCAAAGTCCTAGCCTACCCACAACCATCAGTGATGGTATCTCAACAACGAGCTTTCATCTTCCTGTCCAGCAATCAACGTCAGAGGAATTGTTACAAGACAACAACACAATTGAAAACCGTGATGAAATTCACTATAGAAATCTTACTAAAATTCTCAAACCTCTGATCGTGACGTTAAGTATTTTCGGAATGTACTTCGAACGATCTTCAGCCAATGAAACTGAAACCGACGAATATCAAACCGAAAACAGCTCGAAATCTACCGAAAATAAGCAGAACGCCTGGGAAAGAATTAAATCGTCTCTCTATCAAATAAAGAGAAAATATTTCTGCAATTTTAGAAGGTTTTACGCTACAGTTATTCTGATTGTAATGTGGATAAACTTCTTGCGTCCCCTTACAGCATTCAACACCGAAGATTTTCGTCACGTGAATCAAGCACATCTTCACGTAAAGCTGGTCATAATGGCTTACACAACTCTCACTTCTATCATCATCACAGTGCTATACAGAGCCTGTGCCAATTCCCATTTCAGAAATACTCTGATGGAACTCAGTCGAATGAACGACCTTTCTTTGACCACTCTGAAGAGGCGTTCAGTATTTCAGCTAATTTCCTCCTGGGTTGTGTGCCTAATGAACTTTATTTTTCTTGTTTACGGAACTTTTATCCTGAAGTCGGACGTCATGCAGCCATTCGTAGCACCAATGATGCCCTTTTTGAACCCGAAAGAGTATCCGATAACCTTCAATTCTATCAGAGTTTTGGTTTCTGTTATGCATCTTTACAGCAGCGCTGCGATTGCATTTGGCATAGCTACAGCTATCATAGTCTTTAATCTCTTTACCTGTGCATTTAATTGTTTTAATGCCGAGTTTCGCAGAGCTTTGTTGGTAGAAACAGATATTGCTATCAGATTTGATGAACTGAGAAGAAAACATCAGAAAATTTGTAAAATGCTTTTCGCAACCGACGAATACATAGCGCCGTTTTTTGCCGCCCTGGTAGTGTGTCAGATTGCCACGATTGTACTCATGGTCTATATGATGCTCTTCATGGCTTCATCGAATCAGGTCTTCCTACTTATCAAAGTTTTCTGGACAGCCATAGCTTTCTTCACCCTGTCTGTTGTCTCAAAGTGCGCAGTCAGAGTCAACAGAGCGGTAAGTTAGCTTAATCATTAGTTATTTTTATTTTATTAAAATTTCGATTTTGGTAGCAAAAATATACCTTTTAATGTAAATATTTGAATAGCACATAATTTCAAAATCAGCGTTAACTAAATCAGGGTCAAGGCACTAGACACATAAAAAGCTAAAAAGCTAATGTTAACGTCAGGTTTCTCATTCGAAAGCGATGTTAGTGACGGGCGAGCCCTGGATTTGAACCCCGCACATACTGATCCGCGGTCGAATATCATAGGGACCCATATAAGGTTCAATATATATGCATACACACCCACACACACACATACATAGATACACAATACACAGTATACACACATATACGTAGCCTATTTAAAGAATACATGTCAGTATCATAAATAGTGAAAGTCAAAGCATTGCCATCTTACAAAAGGTCAACTGAATCTTAATCACACTTTATATGCTAATCTTAAACACACTTTACATGTACAGCGAATCACAAATCCATAATAATATCAATAACTTTAATATCGCAGGTATAAATTATTAGACAATTTAAAGTAATATATCCATTTTTCGGCTCGTTGAATGCTCTAGGTTCTATTTTCAATTTTTTAGATTCTACGGCTTGGCTTTGAATCGAAGCCAAGCTGTAGGATCAACAAAGCTGTAGGATCACAGGAGTTCAATTCACCTCAATATCGCTTATTTGAAATTTCCTAACGCAAACTGCCCACGTGATCACTGAAAATGTAACTTTGTGTAAAGTGTATCCTCCAACCATTTCTATTCGCATGCCTATCGGGACAATGATAATCAGCGCCGTCAAATTCTCTACAGTAGAGATGCAAATTAAATATTGAATTAACTTGTTGTACATTACATAGCTTATCAAACTCAACTCAGTAATTTATTTGTTATCAAATCCAGTAATCTGCTTGCTATCAAATCAAATCCAGTAATCTGCTTGCTATCAAATCAAATCCAGTAATCTGCTTGCTTTCAAATCAAATTCAGTTATCTGCTAGCTATCAAATCAAATTCAGTAATCTGCTAGCTATCAAATCAAATTCATTTATCTGCTAGCTATCAAATCAAATTCATTTATCTGCTAGCTATCAAATCAAATTCAGTTATCTGCTAGCTATCAAATAGAGAACTTTTTACTACTAATCTTCTATGGCTCATCTGACCTTTTCCTAACCTTTAAACCTTTCAACAATAACCTTAGGTAGAGTTAGAATTCTCCAGAAGTGGGGGGTTCGAGTATTTAGGTCTCACTTCCATTGAGATTTAGACCTCTTCCGAATTTTAGCAGGGGCAATAAAAGGATTTAGGGGATCGAAACCCCAACACCCCGGTAATTCTAACAGTGACTTAGGACGGGAGCCAAATTTAACCTCCGTTGCGTCGATCATGAGTGACAACAAGAACACACTTTCTAAGTTAAGTGAAAGGAAGGTGGGGGCAGTAATTAGCATTCAGAGTCAATTGGTTTTCAAGTCTGTAATTCTTATTAGTTTTATTTAAAAAATAGACCTAAAAACTATATGAGCTTAGTATACACTGATTAAAACAAATACAAAAGAAATCACCAAAGTAATAGGTATAGAGAAGTAATGTTTGGTTTGCTAACCTCACCTTTATTGACTCTTTTAAGGAACTTGATGGGATGACAAAATAGCTCAAATAACTGAATGATTAAAGCGCTGGATGAGCCTTGACAGATTACTACTTCTACAATGTGAAACGAACTCTCTAAAATACATTTATAAAGTAGAAGTAGTAACATGAAAAACTGACTAAAATGCTTGTTGTTTTGATTATATGATATAAATAGTAATATCATAATTACGGATGATCATTTAGTTACGCATGCACACACGCACACACACACATGTGAAGGCCTATATATATATATATATATATATATATATATATATATATACTTATATATATATATATACTTATATGCATAGGCCTATAATATTTAATATTTATACAGACTACATGTGGGCAGGCTGTATATATATATATATATATATATATATATATATATATATATATATATATATATATATATTTATTTATATATATATACAGACTGGGACAAAAAAAATAATCCCCTAGCGAGATCTCAATAACTTTAAGAAAACTCAAAATTTCTCTACGAAAGTTACGGAGCTTCTAGAAGAGGAATTTCTGCGTATATCCTGAAAATTTGATTAAAATCTATTGAGCAGGAAAAATATTACAGCGTTTCTACGAAAAAATTGCAAAATCAGTTTTAACAAGGCTTTTCTGCCAAAAGTCTTATTAACTTCGACAAAACTCAAAATAGTTTTACAAAATTTTCAGAGCCTCCAGAGGAGGAATTTCTACACTTATCGTGCAAATTTGGTGAAAATATATTCAGAAATAACAAAAAATACAGCGTTTCTTCTAAAAATATGTTAAAATCTATTTTAACAAGGCTTTTTTAAACAAAAGTACAGGATATTTTCTTCAAAATTTAGGAATAATTTTAACATAAAAACGAATTTTAAGCATCATTTATTGGAGTAGCTAACAAGGTAGTGCAGGCTTAAACTCCATCACTTAAGTAAACGGCCCTTTCAGGCTCGTTATTTTCTTTAAAAGGAACGACTGACATTTCGAAAAGCCTTGTTGAAATTGATTTTAGCACTTTTCTCGTAGAAATGCTGTAATTTCGTAACTAATGAAATTAATTTCATCAAATTTGCAGGATATACGCAGAAATTCCTCCCCTAGAAGCTCCGAAAATTTCGTAGAGATATTTTGAGTTTTCTTAAAGTTATTGAGATTTCGCTAGGGGATTAATTTTTTTGGCCCAGTCTGTATATATATATATATATATATATATATATATATATATATATATATATATATATATATACTTATATCAGTGTACTACATATTGGTATGCCCAGTATTTCTATCCTCTGCTTTTCTCTTCTTATCAACATTGTATGATTTGCGTGTACTTTCAATGGATATACATGTATTCGTTTTGTACTTACTTGCAGCTGATTGTATGGCTGTTGTTGATCGTTTGAAATTTGAAATTAAACATAGTTCTCTATCTCCCTCACACACACTCTCTCTCTCTCTCTCTCTCTCTCTCTTTCTCTAACATAATATTATGAATAAGTTACCAAATCATTCTCTGTCTCTCTGTAACTTTCTTTCCTGCCATTCTTCCTTCAGTTACCAATGTGGGTAAAAGAAAGAAGTGCAAAATAGAATTGACTCAAACTGGAAACTAATTCATTTTTATATTGATATTTCAATCTCATACTATGTTAACTTATTATTTTCTTTTCATTGCACAATTTTTGCAGGCGCACAAAGTGAGTGAGAACGTTCATGAGATAAATCTACAGGGAATCGACTCTCAGACCACCGGTCAGGTGCGAATATCTACCGCTATGAATCTTCATTTCATTATATATATATATATATATATATATATATATATATATATATCCGCATATGTATCTGCGTATATATATATATATATATATATATATATATATACGCAGATGCATGTAGTCCCTGTATATGTATATATATATATATATATATATATATATATATATATATATATATATATATATATATATATACAGGGACTACATGTATCTGCGTATATTCAGTAGGCCTGTATGAACATTAAATTAAGATATGCATTTATGTATAAAATGTTATTCTTTTATGATGTACATAATACCAACAATAAATCTATCTACATGTATATACTGTAGTATCTATTTACGTCTCTGACATCTAACCAATAGGAAGGAAACGCGCATGAATTTTCTATTAGGCTTATTACTGAACACATGTGCCCTGAACACACATAGCCAAAATAAATCATATAAACCAGTTAGAAACGTATAGCAAATCAAGACATTGAATCTAAGCATAACCTTGATTTTCTAGTGGAGAACTCTAGACCATAGCTATCAATATCCCCTTCCACTAATCCATTCAGAATCTTATAACAGAAAATTAAATCAAAGTATAGGCGCCTTCGTTTCAGGTAATCAAATTTACCGCATTAGGTCTGACCTCATATAGCAATATTTTGCAAACCTGGAAGTCTTTTAGCAAAGTTTCTTTTTAGACTTTCCAATAAAACAATATCTCTCACGCCGTTTGGGGACCAAACTGGGGAGCAGTATTCGAAGAGAGGAAGAATATATGATTTATAAGCCAAAAGAAGGTACTTAGAATGACGAGTTAAAAACTCTCTGAAAAGTTACGCAATTCTCTGTTTGGCAGTGGAAACTATATAATTTAGAATTATGTAATTCATTTATATCTATGTAATTAATTTAGCAATATAAACAGTAAACAGGAGTTTAGCGTCCACTGGTACACCTAAGTCACGGATTTGGTTTACGTTATTTACATGTATATCAATTTTATTTATAGATTATTTACAAGATGAGTCTAGATTACATTAACTGGATTAATTTGTCTTATTGAAAGTTGCATTTAGTTTAGGATAAACGAAGCTAAAGTAATTTCTTATTGCCTTCCTCGGTTATTTCTTTGTCGCCTTTTAAGTTATACACGGGTAATGATTGTGCATTTAATGATCTCTTCTACGGCATTCCAACACAACACGATCGATGATTACATGAAAAGATTCTCCATGTTAGAGTCAAAGAGTATTTTTAGATGTATTAAATCTGAAGCATCGCTAGATAATGCCTATATTGGATCGTAAAAACGTTTCTACAGATGCTGAAGCATTTACTAATACTATGTATCTAAAATTACTTTTCCCTTTTGATTGCATTTGCAGCTTCTTGTGTTTCTCAACCGCCTGACCGGATCCCCAATCGGATTTTCTCTGCTTCACCTGATTGTCGTGGATAGGACGGCCACTCTGACGGTAGTCTCGTTGCGCCATAGTCCCAGTCCATAGTGTCAGTCCATAGTCCCAATTCATAGTCCAATCCATAGTCCCAGTCCATAGTCCCAGTCCATAGTCCATAGTCCTAGTCCATACTCTCAGTCAATAGTCCATAGTGTCAGTCCATAGTCCATAGTCCATAATCCATAGTCCATAGTCCATAGTCCATAGTCCCAGTCCATAGTCCCAGTACATAGTCCCAGTACATAGTCCCAGTCCATAGTCCCAGTCCATAGTCCCAGTCCATAGTCCCAGTCCATAGTCCATAGTCCATAGTCCAGTCCAGAGTCCCAGTTCATAGTCCTTGTCCATAGTCCTAGTCCATAGTCTAGTCCATAGTCCCAGTCAATAGTTCATAGTCCCAGTCCATAGTCCCAGTCCAGAATCCCAGTCCATAGTCCTTGTTCATAGTCATAGTTCATAGTCCCAGTCCATGGTCCTAGTCCATAGTCCTTGTTCATAGTCCTAGTCCATAGTCCAGTCCATAGTCCTAGTCCATAGTCCAGTCCATAGTCCAGTCTATAGTTCATAGTTCCAGTCCATAGTCCAGTCCATAGTCCAGTCCGTAGTCCAGTCCATAGTCCAGTCCATAGTCCATAGTTCCAATCTATAGTCCCAGTCCATTGTCTCTGTCAAGTCCATAGTCCTAGTAATCTCTGCTCTAAGAGTATCCCTCCTACCTGCTTCAGCGAAGAAAATATGCATCAGCAGTTGTAAAATCAATCATTTTCTTATATGCATACTTGACGTATGTTAATGCCTTCGGGCCTTCATCTCATTTCACATTTGGGCTAAGCCATAGTAGCATATCGCTAAGTAGTCCGTCTGATGGGGGGGGGGGATCTGTAGATGGTCAGATCCAGCTTTCAGTGGCATTTGTGGCATACTTTTGAGACAGGAAACTGACGTTAAACCTGGCTTTAGCCTTTGACTTTAGTATTCTGTAAAATTTCTAAAAGGCTGAGAAGCTCGGCTACCGTGGTATAAATATTCTTCTTTTATATTCTATACTTTCTATTACATGTAGAATTTGTGTACAAGTAGCACTGGACTTTTTGGTTTGAATTATGTGTAGATCTTGTACCTTTAAAGCAGATGCCTACTGTATATTTTTCACTATGAATATTTTACTTTACAGACCGATGCTCTTCGATGAGATAAATCAATGGATTGATCTAATACTGTTGATACTAATTATGTATTAATTTTAGAAGCAATTATTAGTTAGAAGTCGCTGAAAAAAAACCTGGAAAGTCAAGACTAAAATGCCTAGCTAACACACAATAGGGCACCAACTAAACAGGGCCTGTTTCTGTTACAGAATTTTGAATAGCTTAAATATGAGCCAATTTCATATCCAATTTCCTGTTAACTCTCCATTTATCAATAAATTAGAAAGTTTATTTACTGTAGTGTAATGATGTAACCTAATGTACATGTAACGATTTCATCATTACATGTACATTACATTACATCACTTTGTAATGATGAAATCATTACAAGTACATTACATTACATCACTTTGTAATGATGAAATCGTTACATGTACATTACATTACATCACTTTGTAATGATGAAATCATTACATGTACATTACATTACATCACTTTGTAATGATGAAATCATTACATGTACATTACTTTACATCACTTTGTAATGATGAAATCATTACATGTACATTACATTACATCACTTTGCAATGATGAAATCATTACATGTACATTACATTACATACTTTGTAATGATGAAATCATTACATGTACATTACATTACATCACTTTCAAAACAATTATATTTGGTAAACATTCATACAATTCCGATCTCCTAATCCAATATCAACCCTCTTGTACGCTTCGTTCTTCTGATGCCAAACTTCTCAAAATTCCTAATGTTCTCATGTCCTTAGGTAGACGTTCATTTTCCTTTTCAACTCCAAATGTTTGTAACACTCTGCCTCCTGATCTTCGCTCATATTTTACTATTCCACTTTCCGTTGTAAGTTGAAAAAACATCTCTTCCCACCATAGACTTTTCATCTTACCCGACTATTTTTTGATCGCCGGCACTGTTTAGGATCATTTTCTTTCTCTTCACCACATGTTTATAAACTCGCTTTGGATGAATCTATTGTAGTGCTATGTGATAGGGAACGTCCCCGGCATCATCCTTGTATGAGGAAACGAACCAAACCTTTATTGGAATTATTACTAAATGATTTGATGATATAATGGCTTGGCGATAAAATAATTTAATGATGGAATAATTTGATGCTGCAATTATTTGACGATGAAATGATTTGATGTTAGAATGATTTGATGATGGAATGATTTCATTCTTACAGATTCTGGGAATGTTAGTGACTTACTTTCTGCTGATGATTCAAATGACTCGACCTACGAACTGCATAGGCTGCCAAGTCATAACAAACTGTACCGATGAATTAATGCTGTATGGTAGCTGAGGTGCTTTCTTCTCCAAAATTTGTGCAATTAATTTATGCACTAAAAGTAAATATATGCAATATAGTTATTATAAAATATGTGACAGTACTTCGATAATCTGCAAAAATGAAATTCGAAGCAATTAATTTATGCACTAAAAGTAAATTTATATAATATAGTTATTTTAAAATATGTGACAGTACTTTGACAAAAAATTACTTTTTAAATCAAAAGTAGCAAAGTAGAAAGTACTACAACCGTTATAACAATCCAGATTTCTTCGTAATATCTGGAATCTGAGCGATGAAATGGATAGAACTCGTTGCTTCTATTACTTCGCAGCAACTCCACTATCCAGATTAGTCTCCTCTAATTGACATGTGCAGTTGTCAGTATGTTCCATTTCTCACTCTCTAACTAGAATTATAAGACTCTCGATCTGGAATTTGAAATCAGCAGCTATAAAAGTTTAAAAATTTGCAGATATTTCCTCCTGGTTCTGAATTTTTCCCCGCTGACCCTCTTTCATATTGTAATGGATATTTCACAGAATGTAAAAATTTTATTAGACCAATTATTGTCATAATGGATCTTATATAAGGAAGTGAAGCTTATTATGCTTGCAATTTTGTAGTAATATTTTTTGAAAACTATTCGAAGACTTACACCAGTTCATTGCTCTAAACAGAGTACTCTAAACCGATTAACTATACTTTTCAATTACAACGAAAAGTATGAGATAGATTGTACTGTGATGCATTGTATAATTTCTGCACTAAAAATAATTAGTCGATAAATTGAATAAATGATGGACTAATAGATTCGAGTTAGGTCGGATATACTAAATTGCAATGCAGTTTATTATCATGATCTGATTTATTGTCTCAACTGTGTACAATTGCGTTGGCCATCTCTTTCCAGTATCCTTACAATCGGCAACTCCAGGGAACATATTCCTACTCATATTCTGCTTTCGCGCTTCATAATCAGCACTCCATCGATTAATGCCTCCACAAAGGCTATGCTTACCGCACTTTAATGTAGCCCATAGCTTGGCAATAACATGACTTCTAGTTGCCTTTCTCAGTTCTAGCACCGTCGACTTATCTAAACGTGCAGTTTACTATTATTCAGTGATCCGGACACAGGATGGGTTGCCTAATTATTATGTTATTTATACTATAGGTTGCTTTTTTAAACGCTAGTGTTGCATATCATCCGCTTGTGACCTATTTATTTCTCTCACAGAGTTTTGATGTATTACTAACAAACTCGTGCCAATAACAATGACTTATAACTTGACGTAAGTACACTAATTTAAGTCTATACTGACTTGTAACACCACCAGTCCATGATATTTGTCGTTCATGATAATCATTTGTCTTAATCGTAGAGCTATATTTTTTGTAAAAGTCTAACATTTAATTTTTTTGTTGGAATTTATCACCAAATGGAAATAATCATTTTTAAATTTGCTTGGAAATTGAAATATATTATAGTTTCTATTGCTAACCTTGACCATTCACTGCTCTTTTTGAAATGCAACTTAGTATTACGCAAAATAATATCACATTTAAATACACCATGGACAAAATTCCGATACGAGAAGGTACTGATTCTCGATAAAGAATTCCAGCAGCGTCAAAACTATTCATAAGCCCTGATCGATATGCTATCGACACCATTGACTGATTGAGTATTAAGCTTACACATGCACGCGTATTTTGTGATAATTAGAAGTTGCTCAATCTAGAATGTATGCCTCAAAATCGCAATATGTGGATATGTAGAAGAAGTTAATCACGCATTAGAAGTCCCTTACATTGCCTTGTGGCGAGAAACTGGACGTTAAATTCTTATTATTTATTGATTATAAAGAAACGATCACTTGTGATAATCTCTTTCAATTGAACAGCCATTTAAAATTTCGGGTAGGTCCTTTTTAGAATTCCTCATCTAAAAGACAGCTAACGTACACCTCTACCGACGTGCTTTACTTGGAAACTATAACAGATCGCATTTAGGCAACATGTAATACGGTTGACTGTTCACTACAGGCAGGAAGATCAAAAGATTCATTGCTAAAATGTTTTATATTCTGTAAAGGTCCATATATATGATTAAATCTGAGAAATATTTTTTAAACATTCCAGCTAAATTTTCTTGATTAATTTACTAAATTCGTCTAGTATAGATTCTATTTAATTAGCTAATAGGCCTAATTTTGAATTTGGAATCTTTATATTTTTAACACTAGCAACAGCAAACAAACAACCATACTAAACAGACAGAGTGTTGCCGTAATCAAACATTGGAAATGTCGAACGCTGTAGAATCAAAATTAAACATACGAGTAAAAAGAAACAACGTTCAATCTAAAGCAGTAGGCCTACATATCTACATGTCATGCCAGGAAATGCAGTTAAGTGATGTCATGTTAATATACTATGAGTAATTAAAGATAGATATGTAGAAGTTTACGCGATTCTAGCAAACTATCAGTATTAGACAACATAGTATCTTCAAGACACAAAAGTACCTTCAGCGTGGGCTTACAAGATAGGCCTACTATCGTATCTTATAAGATACTTTTAAAAGGTATCTTAATATTGTCTCTTCAAGATTCATGTAGAAGTGTCTTTACGTACTCAATATACTTTTCAAGATACTTGTTTAAGATAATCTTTGAAATAGATTGTTGCCAATATTTTTCTCAATATACTGTAATCACTATGTTTGCAATGCAAGCACCAAATAACTATTACTTAGAAAATAATCTAAGAGAAGAAGCTGACTTTAAAACTGAAGCTGAAATTGTCGATGCTCTGATTAAGCTGCCAAATCGTGTGCATGGTTGAATCGAAATCGGCAAATGCTTTTAAAATAAAGTAATTAATCGTTTGTTACAATGACATCTGATATAACGCAGAAGTCTTACATTTAGTAAAGAACATGCATTTACATAGAACTAAACGCAGTTAATTAAATAGGCAGTATGCAGGTACATTAACATCATTCTTAAATTTTGTAGCAACCTCTGTAAAGCATCTTCATGATGAAAAACGTGATGAGAGTTAATTACTACAGAATTAAATAGTATCCTGTCAGCTTGTTCAGCAATTTCGCTAGAGATGATTATACATTCACATATAGAATAAAATGGAAAGCAGAGGATTGAATTAGTTGAAAAGAGAATTATTGGTAAAATATATCAGATGTTTGATTTCTGGTACTGGCTCAGTCTGGCTGTAACAGTCCGTTGGAGAGAACATTGCGCTATTGAATGTCTCAATAGCGCAATGGTTGGAGGTGTAGATAACGTCATGAAGTTTTAAATGACAGACCCTGCGGTGAATTGAACCCTCGTGGGTTCGAATCCCAGCCGCGCTGATCTAGAGGTAAAATCTCGGACATTCACTTGACTGGTTACAAGGAAATTGGACAAAAATTGCCTAACGGATTTAACATGTGATATTAAAACTGATAGATATCAACGTAGTTGATCATTTCACTATAATGTGTGTTATTGTTATTATGTTATTGCTACTTTGAGTATTTTACAGAAATTTGCAGCCACACCACCTTAGAGTCTGAAAGTCTGCACTGTGTAAACACTGCCGTTGAGCGACAAAATAGGTAATCAGATGTTGTAATTTGTAAATAAATGTTGTTAGGAAATTAAAAACAAATAAAAGCCCAGGATCTGATGAAATCACAGCAGAAGAACTAAAAAACCGTTCTGAATAAATTTACAATGAAATTGCAAAAATATTCAATAAAATGGCTGAAACAGGAAAATATCCAGAAGAGATTAAACTAGGAATACTAATACCCCTACAAAAACCAGGAAAAGTAAAGGCACATGCAGCAATTTTAGACCCATAATCTTATTAAATCTTATCAGAATGATACTGTCAATTGTAATGATAAGTAGAATATACAATAAAATAGACAGAATAATACCAGTCACTCAAGCTGCCTACAGACCAGGCAGAAGTACCACTGAACACGTCCTAACATTAAAATTTCTTATCGAAAAATCAATAATAAACAAAAACTCAGAAATAGAAATCATTCTTCTAGACATGAGTAAGGCGTTTGACACTGTCAATAGAAATAAATTATTAGGGGATTTAAGTAAATAATTGATCAGGACGAACTGTATATAATAAAACTTATCATTGATGATGTAATTTTAAGAGTAAAAAATGGAGATGTAACTGGAAATGAGTTTGAAACTAATATTGGAATACCACAAGGAGATTGCTTAAGCCCGGTACTTTTCACATTTTACCTTGCAAATAGCTTAAACAAACATGAGAACCAAATTCAAATAGCAAACCAAATTGAAGAGCACTCATACTCCAAGGAAAATATACCATATGAAGAATTAATTCCTAATCATATTATAGAACATAACTATAGCATAAAACAAGAAATGGGTATAAATATTGATCAGCAGTTTGCAGATGATATTGCATATGTAAGCATATGCAAAAATATAATGGACAAAATTCAAAAGGAAATCAATGATAAACTGAAGAAGAGAGATTTAAATCTAAACACAGATAAAACAGAAAAATATACCATTGGAAACAAAAATGATCAGAAATGGAAGAAATGCAAATATTTAGGTTCTTACTTGGATACTGAAAGAGACATGATCCATAGAAAGCAATTGTGTATGGCTATTTTTAATAAACACAAGATGAAACTAACAAATAGCAAAATAACAATGAAAACAAGAATAAATATATTCAATGCTTATATTGCGCCAGTTTACTTATATAATAGTGAGCTATGGACATTAACTTCAAAACAGGAACATGAAATTGACATATTTCATAGAAGTCTCTTAAGAAAATTACTTAAAATATATTACCCTCACATTATAAGCAACGATAACTTATACATCAAAAAAAAAGAAAAAAAATAGAGTCTCGCAATTAAAACACGAAGACTAAAGTGGACAGGTCATTTACTTAGGTTACCGAACAATGCACCTGTAAAACTTGCTTTAAATGAGAATTAAAAGTCTCAGACAAAACAAAGAGGTTGTCAAAATAAACAAACATGGATCAAATTAGTAAATAAAGATCTCAAAGATATAAATCAGAATTTGAACATATTAGATGAGAGCATCTGTGATCTGGCTGAGGATAGAGCGAGGTGGAATCAATTAACCTTGAAACCTACTGCAGGGTCCAAATAGGACGTAGCACAGTCTTAGTAGTAGTAAATAAATGACTAATAAGGGGAAATCTAAAAATATAATTGCATATGTAAAAGATATCTGGAATTGAAACTGTCTTTAAAATTCTTTCAAATATATATATATTATAAATTAGGCTTGCGGGATCGTGATCCCTCATGGGCATGTCTTAATTAACCAAATAGTGAATGAATGTTCCACAAGTGCACTGAGTTCTTACGTTTTTCGGTTTAGACTCTTCTTTTACAAATGATATTAGAGCAATATATATATATATATATATATATATATATCAAGAAGTTTTAAATGACTCTTCGTGTTGGTGGGTTCGATTCTCGGGCAAGCTGTTCAAAGAGTAAATATAGTAAATGCAAAGTACCGGTAGCAATAGACTGTGAGCTGTCTAATAGTTTTAACTTATGGTATAGAGAGTGATAAGATAAAATCAGATCTCTATGAATTTTTTATTTTTATTTATAGATGTGTTCAACCTTATTGGGGTAAAACTAAAGCTGAAATCATTTTCATGTATACACGGGAGTCTAAATATAGCATATCTGAAAATGAAAAAGCAATGAAAATTTTGTGAATAAATATTACAAATAAATGTAATATTTATTTATTATTACAAAGGATCATCACTTTATTTTTGAAAGAAAATTTAAGAATTCCTTAAACAAGCAGCTGTGCTTCCTGACCCAGTGTACCATTATGTTATGGGCAGTCAAAAGTGTTAATGAACTAGTGGTTTGGTTTTGCTTTGGATTATTCCACTATCTATTGCTGTGGCATATTCCATTGTCTACTTAACTGTATTGTGAATATTTTTACTATTTAGCTGGCTCATCAGCCATCACTTGATAGCCAATATGCATAGAATTTAGTATAATCTGAAGTTTTTCTATATCAAGATTCATTAGATAAAATCTAATCATTTCTATTAGATAAAATATATACATTTGTTTCTAGATCATATTCTTGATTTAGTCGGACTGAGCCAGTGGCTTATTGACAAGTTGTTCGAATGTGGATCAGTAGATGTAAGGTTCAAATCCATTGCACTCGCCATCACTCACATGCTGTTCGAGTAGGAAACTTACATTAAATATGACTTTGGCCTTTGTCCAGCTGAGTAATTTAAATCCAAAATCTTCTCTTGATACTTCTCATTTACTAAATTAAATTTAAAAATGATTTCAGATTAATCTTACAACAATGGGTTGATTGTAATAACTGTACGGCAAACATTTCCAGATAATGTATGCAAATAATGAAACTCCTAAAGTGCATATTTTATGTTGGTGCGGCATTTATGGTCGTTACCTTTATTCTGTTTAGCTTCATTATATCTCACGCAAATAGACAAGCTTCTCGCATAGATCTACCTCGTGAAGCAGTCGAAGTTGATCATGAAAGAGAAATAGAACAAGAAGCAGTGGAGGAAGAGCCTGATTCTGATACTGGGATGTTCTCGGTGAGATTTAAGGAAATAGATAAATTACTCTCTGAGGTAGAACTGGATTGGGACTTTAAGTTGAATGATACCAGCCCATGGGATCTTGCAGCAAGCTGGGTACAGCCAAGAAAAATTCACAACCGTCGTGAAAAGAGGCTTGGTAAGATTTTTAAATGATGTGTGATGTATTTTATGAATATTTATTGTCCTAAATTCACAAAATTCTTTAAATCACATGTGTGTTGATGCTCATTGTAGATTATATACTTTGTTCTATACCTTTATTTGTACTATATAGTATATAGGATGTGTGATAAAGAAATAAATTTATTCCTAATTTCTAAAATTGCAATTGATTGAGCCATGCTGATCAATTCCTATTTTGCTAGATTTGGTTATGGTTAATTATGAGTTGTTGGATGTTGATACTGTTAATAAAATATCTGGAGAAATTTTTGCTAATTTTTTTAAAAACTTATCTTGTTAAACTTATTTTGTATGTGCTAGAATATTGCTTAAAATACAATTTCAAGACTGTTAGTACTTTAGTTCCATGAATAGTATTAATTAGTTTGTTTCTCCATTGAAGTAAAGCAGTAAATACATAAAAGATTCAGTTTGCATTTATTGTTGGAAATGTTTGAACCATGTTACCATGATTACTTTTATTTTCCAATATTAGCAAATATTAGTAAGCATAGGCGAATAATTGTGAAGTAAAGTGAAAGAGGTGGCATTAGACAATCAATATTCTTTTGGAAATATAATATATTTAATTATTTAATTTTTGCTTTTCCATAATCCTTGAACTACAGTCCTTAACGTCCCAATAAAGCACACATAAACTTATTTAGTCTTGCTTATCTTCAACTTGACTGCAGACAAATCTAACAGTTATAATTGTCAGATTCACAATTCCAATTTTGCCATTAGGCCTTGAAGCTTTTAATGAGATGCCGATTTACTTGTGACAAAATTGTAGTTAATTGACTTGTGGACAATTTTGACCTGGACAATTTGTTTGGGTAATTTGTACCTGGCTGTTTTTTCTATTTTACCATTCTATTTGCCAAGCAATGTTTCTAGTTTGTTATTTATTCAGGGGCGGTCCTCTCAGCCATGCATCACAGAAAAATATTAACCGCCGATGTTGGTTACCATGGTACCCAATTAAAACTCTCAATACTGCTGGAGGGTGGTCAACCGGTGATCTTTAAACCTCAGTGGTAGTTACTGCAATATATATATATATATATATAATATATATATGTACATGTATATATGTGTGTGTGTGTGCATATGCGTGTGTGTGTGTGTGTGTATTTATAATATAATATATATATAAATATGTTGTGACTTTTTCTGGCTTTAATCTACAAACTTTCTCCTATTGTCTTTGAATAAAGAGAAATAGATACTAACGCTTTGATTGATTAGATTCATTGAACGTCTTGTATCCTTTTCTACTGGTGTTTTGTTTGATGCCGAGCAAACAACTCAAAAAATTTTGAAACAAAGAATTAATGTGGGTGTTGTACTGTATATTACTAAAATTTTAAGAGCTGAGTGATTGAAATTGTGTATGAATAAATACCTTGTTCAAGTTCATGACTTTTAAGGTGTGGGCTGACTGATAGGGTTCCTCACCAGTGTGGCTTTGTCAGGCTACACATTGGTCATTTTTAAATGAGCTCTAAGTTAAAAGATGGCCAATGTATTGCACAGCATACTTAAAGATACCATGTTCTTGCTGGAAAATTTTGTAAAGCTCACCAATGACTTGTAAGCTACGATGGATGGATTGATGTTAAATGGCTTTTAAGCATCCATTTTGTAGACACCTAAGTTAAATGTCTCAAAATTTAAAGGAAGCTGAAAT
>CAJHZI010000198.1:0-187500 GCA_905160935.1 Enchytraeus crypticus | reverse complement strand
GACTACTACTGCTACCGACTACTACTGCTACCGACTACTACTGCTACCGACTACTCCTGCTACCGACTACTACTGCTACCGACTACTACTGCTACCGACTACTACTGCTACCGACTACTACTGCTACCGACTACTACTGCTACCGACTACTACTGCTACCGACTACTACTGCTACCGACTACTACTGCTACCGACTACTACTGCTACCGACTACTACTGCTACCGACTACTACTGCTACCGACTACTACTGCTACCGACTACTACTGCTCATTAAATATTTTATTTGAGTTGTTTTCGTTACAATTTGCAAATAAAATTGTAAAAAGCAGAAGAAGGCTTATATTTTGCTCTCTCTGAATTAATAATAATTATAATTATGATTTTGTAAGTTTTATTTCAGAAGCTTTAAGATATTAGACGATCCACTAATGCGCTAATATAAAGTATTTTATGAGACTAGATGTGAATACATTTAACATGATTTTGTTGGTATAGTTTTGGAAATCCAAATGTGGACGAAGAATCTATATTGGCTCCGCTACAGCAGTGCAAAATGTTAGTATTGTTACACTGAGGAGTAGTGAATTATATTTTATAACTTTATAGATATGGATGAAATTTCTCATATTATCCGCGCAGCGAAATGCATTATCATGTTTCCAAGAAATGTTTCCCTTGTTAATGAAACTGATCTCTTTTTTCATATTCTGTTATGTTGTCCTCTTTTTTGTTTAGACTAGACTGTTAAAAAAAGTAAACACGCATTATAATGAAATGATCAACTATGTTGATATCTAGCACTTTTAATACCACATGTTTAAGCCATTAGGCAATTTAGACCATTTTCCTTATAACCAGTCAAGTGAATGTCCGAGATTTTACTCTCAGATCAGCGCGGCTAGGATTCGAACCCACGAGGGCTCAGTTCACATCAAGGTCTGTCATTTAAAACTTCATGACGTTGCCCCTACGCTATTGAGACATTCAATACATTGTATTAATCAATATGTTGACCTCTGATGTTGTACATTTAAGAGCAGCGATTTGTAGAATTAGCATATGTAATAATCTCAGTAGAGACTGGGAAGTTTTCATAATGATTTCATGTCATGTTGTCTGAAAAATGGGAGCGCTCGGTTTGAAACCTAATTTCTGTCCGTATCTGAAGTCTTGAAGTATCTTTTGTGTTGGAGAATACAGTTTAATCTTAAATTTATTTTCATGGCTTATTTAATTTATTTGCAAACTTCTGTATAGGATTCGTCGTAAGACCTACAAGCGATTGCGCAGACTTGCGAACGGTGTTCTTGTTCGAGTTCTTGCTCCGGTTCTTGCCTGGGATCCACTGGCTCCGCTGCTCACGGAGCCTCACTACAGAGCCATGGAGCGACGCTTGGAGCGAGTTATTAGGCTCGTTGAGTATTACTCTGGTCTTTCTTCCGATGCGCTTGTCGATGACGAATATTCTTGATGTTTACTGTAAAAATAGGACTGAGTTTTATTAATTTTTATATTTAAAGATGCCAATTTTAAATCAACCTGATTTACGTGGTACACCACTAAGGGTCTGTGATGCATAGGTACAACATACCTTTATTGTTTTACTCTTAGTTATTAAGATATTTCATATCTTGAAAATTTTGGTATTAGTTTTAATAAGTTTTATTTATTTCTTCATTATATATATGCATATATATGCAAGCATGCATTTATATATATATATATATATATATATATATATATATATATATTGAGAAAGTAGTTATTGATACGTAACTATTTGTAGTCTCGTCTTATTCGTTAGAACTTTTAAAATTCACTAAAAGACTTGTCCGATCTAAAAGTATTCCTCTATGTGTTGTGCAATAACATTTTGTTTGTAAGCCTAATTATAATTATTCTTAACGTTCAGGTGTTTTGTTGTGTTGTGGTTCGCTACTATTCATTGTTGGAATGATAATTGTATTATTAAATCGCATTTTATCAAATAAATTTTCTCTCAAAAATATTTCTGCTGAAAGCAAATGTAAATCCACTGCTAGATAGGTCTCTGTAAATTTCAAGAGCAGAAATCCAATAGATGTGCTCTATTTTGTTATGGATGTTGTATATCATTTGTGAATATGATTTATTTTTATCGCATCGTCATTTTTGTTTATCAAGACTCATAATACAAGTCTTTTGGTGTGCATTTAATCCATAATTTATGATCTTATTTATTAAGGTTTATCAAGTCAGTTCCTATTTCTACTGGCTCCATATCCTAATAGTTTATCATAACCTTAGGGCTAATAAAAGAGCAAGGATTTACTATTTGACTGAAATGTAGAAAATGGCAAATATTTGACAGAAATGGCCTGAAATGCAAAAGAAAATCATTGCAACTGGCATACAATATAATATCGAAAAATATCGAAAATAAGATAAATATATTTATTTGAATTTTGTTAATATCGTCAATAGCTGAACCCTTAATTCTCTTAACTGTATCTGAGAACATTAGATCTGTTGTGTTTTTATATTATAGTTGTTGCACTTCTACTTCCGGTGTTGTGTCCGGGCCACTTAAGAATAGCCCGAACTTATATTGCACGCATCTTAAGAAATAACTATGCAAGACTGAGGAAAAGCAGGGGAAATTACCTCAGAAGCCGTATTTTTGCCAAGCTATATAGGTTACATTAAAGTGCAGCTAAGGCATAGTCTGTAGTGAGTGAATTAAAATGCTGATCGATGGAATGCTTTTTAATGAAGTGTAAAGGTAGACTTTCAGTGGAATATGTACCTTGGACTTGCACTTCGCAGAACAATAGAGAGAGAAAGAGTAGTAATACTACTATAGTTCTATGTAAAACCATAGCATATTGGCTTTGCCTGTGTATGACATATGACATGAAATAATGGTCTGATAGAAATAGTATTAAAAGAATTTAACGTTCATTTCCTCATCTAAGGATATTATGATAAATGCGGGCTTTAATCTGTAATAGTTTTCAGGTTGTAGTGGCATAGTCCGTTGCTTGACGTGCACCAGTTGAAATATGAATAGTGTGAATGTTATCGCCTCAGTTTGTATGTTATCTTTTGTTTGTCATTGAGTTGTAAACACATGCGGGTGTCATGTGTGTAACTATACGGAATAATAATAATAATGTATGTTATCGACTTGTTTCTAAATTGTTCACTAGTTTGTATGTTATCGACTCAGTTTGTATGTTATCTTTGTTTGCTATTGACGAGCCTTCTAACTTTTGTTCCGATTCTGCTTTTTGTATGTATTCCAGCTATGTCTGTAAGAGCACTTTACAAACATGTAGTTAATTGTAATCATTGGATCGTTGTGGATGGGAACTGTTAAAATAATACATCAAATTTTAGTCGTGAAAGTAGGCTATATTAAATTTCCATTTCCTTCACATTTTAATAATCCAGTCATGCAAACATATGTGAATTAGTTTCTTAGTAAAATTATTGAGTTACAACATAAAATGAAATGTGTGTACTTAAAATACTACAGGATTAATTGAAATTATCGTCTCACTTATTTCAAAAATCAGCCAAACACAGTGTCTTACTTAAAATCGTGCATATATTGATGTATCTAGAATTAATTAATTAAAAGAAATAATTAATTGAATAATTAATTATCGCACTGACACCAGTCCGGCATATCAACGCAAACATTTACGTACAGCTTCGTTTTATAGAATTCACAAGTCTGTTTTGTTGGCATATGTAAGGTCATATGAAAACTTTGAGATCTCAAAGTAACTGCTACTTTCTAGTTATAACTATAGAACAATACATGTACCTGGAAAATATGTTGGCTTAATTACATAGGTGATAATTTAACTTCACTAAGGTTCGGTGTAGATGGATAAAGATATATAATGTAATTCTTAAAACTAGTGGGTGCGATAAGTCAGATATTTGACAAGAACTCACCAACCAAAATCTTATTTTTATAAATCCTTGGTGACTGGGTTTAACCTACGTATATATCATCAGAGTTCTGCTGAAACTCTATTTTACCCTATACTATACAATACAATAGTGATAGAGAGACGATCATGCTAAATATTCGTAATAATAATTTGTTTTCTTATTTAGCGTCATTAGCGTCTCTCTAACAATTGCAGCATTGTATTGTATAGGGAACTTTCACAGAATGCAATTATAATTAGAGCGTTTGTGCAAATCCACGCAATTATAATTAAGACGTTTGTGTAAATCCACTCTGACAAAGTTCTACATCTTACACGTGAGAAAGTAGACAAAGAGAAACACAACTACAAGCTAACCTACCGTGTACTCAAGTAATATCACAGATTAGCTCAGATTGTTAAAGCTTCGTAAGTTTCTTCAACAGTCAGACAACAAAAGGATCGATCGTCTAAATATTTAACGCCATTGTCATCGTACTCACATAACGCAAACATGTAGAAAAATAAAATTTACGTGTAATCGATTCGAATCCTAGCCGGACCGTCTCAGACAGTGTTGTGATACGGAAACATATTTTAAACTTGAGACTTTTATATCGTATAATAATAATTATTTTTAATAGCAAAAAGAAATTTAAATTTTCAAGCTCTGTGAAGCTTGCCGAAATTGCATCTAATCTTCACTAAGATGGAATTATACATATTCCTGAGTTAAAGGTTATTAATTAATTATTAAAGGACAGCCGATAAGTAGCAATACCTAAAAGTGCAAACAAAATATTCACGATTTCTGACTTTTAGTCTAATGAACTATATATTCAACGAAAGGAAATATTCTTGGTAATTGTTTAATATTAATATCAATTCTTTTTACTCAACAAAACTTAATTAACTCAGAGAGAAGCTGATTAAACAGGATGACAGCTGTGGACACACGAAGCGGAAAGAAGCATTCAATTTAAGCTTGCTGAAAAAGAAAATTGCAAAATCACATTCAAGAGAGAAATCGTAAAACAATAAACGGATATAACTAGATCAGCTGTAGTTCTAGGATTAATTCTTATTCAAATCTCAACGATAGCAACGCAAAGTTCTCTCAAATGTTAGGCTTCTACAAGTAGTTTAGCGGCAGTTGTCAAATTTAATTCTATGCAATAATAAACACAGGAATACCGACATAGTTGATTAGCTTTAATTTTTGTAGCAAAAAAGCCAGTTGGTAATCTGTCAATGATAGTAAGCGCAAATTTCTGACACAGTCAAAAACTTTAATATCTACTACAAACAAATCAATTAACTTCCGTCAAGCAATTATGTTATGAACAGCATTTTATGCGACGTGTAAATTCTAAACCCCTTGAACCATTATCCTGGAAAAATATAATTTACAATATAACGGCTAGGCTATTTTTTAAAGAAACACTTAAGAGTCGATTCTTGTAATACACATGCAATATCTAATCGCAATAGTCATGTTCAATTGTAGATTCTGAGAAACTAGTGAAGTGTGGATTAGACTCCCGTACCTATTGATCCATAATGCTTGTGTTTTACTTCAGTAAAAATTGAGAACTGACCCTAAACATAACAATTTATCTACATGTAAGTTTCTGTAGACATTAAGAAATTCAAATCTCACAGTATCTCTGTGAACATGATAATGCATAGCCCACAACTCTAATGCGTACATTTGCAAATAACTCAAATATCCGCTACACAATTAGCCAGACATTTACTAGACAAAAGGCACCGTCGTTACATCAACATCGACTGAACTTAGAACTAGAGACGACTCGTCTGACGGACTGTATCCCATGTTCTTCCGCTGAAGGAACATGTGGATTTCACGGAATGCGGGGCGGGACAGGTCGTCACGGTTCCAGCACTCCCTCATGAGGTCGTAGATCTCTTTAGGACAGTTCTGTGACTGAGGCAGGTGGGTGACCTGACTGTCAGAAGTGTAGTGGTAGCGAGCGTTGCTGACCAGCTGTTCATCGCTGAGGGCTTGGAATGGGAGTGCCCGGGCAAATGTTAGTATCTCCCACAGCGTCACAGCGAATGCCCATACGTCGCTTTTCGGCGAAAATTTACCCTGAAAACAGAGCAAAAGGGAGATTAATTATTTAAATACATTTTACGCAAAACCAGTAGCATGTTCGGGAAGGTTTCAGGCTGCGGATCAGTAGGTCTAGGGATCAAACCTAAACACATCACTCATAAGCTTTCGAGACCAGAAATTGACGTTAAACATGGCTTTAGTATTTTTATGAGAGCAGTATTTTCAATCATGTAAAGTAGCAAAATCGTCCTAGGGTAACTAAGTTTAAATGCAGTTACTTAAATTCTTATAATATTCCACTTGATTTTTCATATCCTCTTGTATATTTAACGACATTGAGTAGAGGCATCGAGTTTGAACATTTTTAGGCCCACATAATTTTCGCTTTATGTCAGGAACCCTGCAGTCAAAGTCGTACAATACAAAAGTGGAAAGCGTAATTGCCTCACACTCCACTATCACATTAACTTCATGAAGGCCATAAATATAAATAGATAAGATCAATCTATTCTTAATCGATAGGTACGTTTCTGTAGACATTAAGAAATAGATCAAGAACAGATCTGTCCTATAGAATAGATCCTCTACAACAAAAGGCAACAACTGCCAATAACCCTGGAGAGTAAAAGGAGGAAACAATGAAAACTACAAAAACAGCAACCAAGAAAGGAAACATTGTAAACGCATGCGGTATGTCATTTGTGAATACTATTGGAAGAAAAAAAAGAAGATCTATCTAGATTTGTATCTCAGAGAACTCCTTTAACTGCGTTAAACCGGTCAGAAAGTAAGAATATACATCCGGGACCTATTATTTGTTAAATAACTTGAGAGCGAGTGAGAAAGAAGAAGATAAACCAGTAGTATAGATTCCCAAGCCATCCAGCGGACAGGCAGCAGCGTGTGCTCATCGAGTCTCCAGTAGTCGGAGATGTGACTGGGCTGACTCATAGCGAAGTCCGAGACCTTGACACAGCACTGGACGCCCACCAGACAGTTGCGGGCTGCCAGATCCCTGTGAACGATGCCCAGGGTCTCCAGGTACTTCATGCCTGACGCTACCTGGGTGGCCATGTAGATCAGGCAGCCGTAACTTTAACAAATCAATAATAAAATTGTTAGGTTATACTCTAGTGTTCTTGAAAGTTGTTTTCAAGTTATGTAGTTAACTATCAAGCATGTAGACTGGAATCTGTAAATGCATTCAATAATTAATCGAAGTAAACTAAAATAAATAAATCGAAGTTTTTAGTTACCGCCTTTAATTGGTTAACCACTTGTAGGTGAAGTAAGTATCCCGATACGATTAACTATATCTCTGGGCTCTAACTGTCTAATTGGTGGTGGTCTATTTCGATTTTCTATGATTTCGACTTTGATTTTACTTTTTTATGTTCTTGATGTTGATTTGTTTTCTGTTCTTTCTGTCTGTAACTGTCTGTAAAATATTGACGAATAAAGAAGATATAATAGAGTTTACAAATTATCCGTATTACTATCATTACATCACGTTACGAATCTTTGGTAGTCATTCGTTCTGCATTCATACATTCCTTGGCACATTTCTTGTGTGAAGCAATTAATAATAAGCATGTAAAGTAAGCCGCCCTTAACGTCAGTTTCATCTTTCGAAGCAATATCTGTGAAAGCGATGTCAGTGACGGGAGAGCCTAGGATTTAAAGCTACAAATACTGATCCGCGGTTGGATTTATTATCGACATTACTACCGGCTACAGAGAAATTAGTCTTACTGTAAACTTTAAAAATTGCGAAGTTCAGATCTTCACATCGCTTCAGCTATTGATAGACAATATAATTCAAATCTTATTATTGCTAATGAGAGAGTTACCATAAAATATATGTTATTTCAATGATGAATACGGAATTTCCAACAAAAGCATATCAGATAACAAATGCTGTTTATGGAGATTTCTGAAAAAACAAAGCCTACGATCTTCTTCCTTCGACGTCCCTGACATTGCCTTATGGCGAGGAACCGGACGTTAAATTCTTATTGAATGATTGATTGGTTCTATCTCTCTTGACAGAACACCTGAATGAAAGATCGCATGGAACTACCTCAGAGAACTGGAGCCCTTCTGCCTAGCGATGGTGCTCTCTTGGGCGACGTGCTGCTGGAGGAAGTACTTGAGGTCACCGAAGCACGGGTACTCTGTAACGATACCCAGGGGGTCACCCTCTGACCACACCCCCAGCAAGCGCATCAGGTTAGGATCTCTGAGGCACCGCAGAGCGAAGACCTCCTGACTGAATCCAGCCCTGGAACATAAATTAAGCTGTTTATATGCTCAGGGAATGACGCACTGCCCAGTAAATGGTAGTCGAAGCTGAGGAAGGCATAGGGGGCCCACCTCGTCATAAGCAGAATCCCCCAAGAATAATGGTATATCAAAAGGAATGTTATAGATGATTTAAAGATTCACTCATATGTGGACAAGAAGAGAAGAATGGAAAATATCGATGAGTGAAGGCGTTATATACCATGGACCTGCTAGTAGGCAGTGCACTAAGAGAGAGAGAGATGCTACTAACCTGCCTCTCGTCGCTCTAGCCCAGAGTACTGTTTATAGGAAGGTCCACGAAATTCTAGTTTGATCGCCATCTTTTTGCTTAGTTTCTACATATGAATATGCTACAAATTCATAGTCTCGATCTTCCTTTAATTATTTTCTGTTCATTCGCATCGGTTTTGGCTCTATATTGTTCGATATGGCAGTGGAAAACAGGAGCACTCTAATTTTGTTGAAGGAACACAAAAAGAAATATTATAATTCAACTATGACCCTAACCAATAGAAGTATTACTAGGCTAATATCAATGCTGAATTCTTGTATTCAACATTGTACATGTATTTCTTTAGATTTAGAAAACGGCTATTTGTTTAAATAGCTAAGTGCGAGTTCGAAATATTACTTTTTTGAACTTCTCTTATTCGAGCCGTAATTACAATCCTTGGAAACCATTACACCAGTACACTAGTACACTAATATACTAGTAGACTAGTACATTAGTATACTAGTAGACTAGTACATTAGTAGAATAGTAACTAGCATCAGTGGCAGAACCAGAGCAGGTCAAGGTGGTCGTCCCCCACATTTTGATGCAAACTTTCCCTCAAGCTTATGTTATCAAAATGGAGAGAGAGACGAGAGAGATAAAGAAAGAAAGAGAGAGAGAGACAGTGAGAGAGAGAAAGAGAGAGAGAGAGAGAGAAGAAAGCGAGATAGAGGGAGTGATTTTCTGATATTCAAAGGCAGTTTAAGTTTATATTTATAAAATAACAAACCTTGCCATTTCACTGGAGTTTTTATTCCAGATCCTGGCGACTACGATTTGAAGCCCTGCCTTATTCTCCGGATTAGACGCATCGAGATTATTTACTGTTTCACAAATGTGGATCTGCACAATACAATCAATTCGTACTACAAAATAAAAATGTAATTGTCCCGTCCATTTTAATGCTAATTAGAGATTCCATTGGCATATAACTCAATCTAATTTTGACTTAAGCGTTTTATGATCTATTAATAAGAAAATAATATATTATAAAACATAAATTATAAGAGTTAATAACTACAATTAGTAATTGATTAATTAACTACAGGTCACTCACATTTAACTAGGTCATCCACATTTAGCTAGGTCGCTCAGATTTAACTATGTCGCTCAGATTTTACTAGGTCACTCACACTTAACTATGTCACTCACATTTAACTGGATCACTTACATTTAACTAGGTCACTCACATTTAATTAGATCACTTACATCTGCCTAGTTCACTCATATTTAACTACGTCGTTCACATTTAACTAGGTCGCTTACACTTAAATTGGTCACTCAAAATTGAGTAGATTACTCACCTCGCCAGATAACCCTTTTCCTAATTTTTCCACTACCTGAAGACTGTCTCTAGGTAGCTCCATCACATCCCCCACCCACAGGTTCCTCTCCACGTCTGGGGGTACCACGAGTGTGGTGTTACCACAGGCGCCTTTCAACCTAAAATATTAAATTATGTTGACAAAATTAAATATCTCTTACGACGGCTAATTAAATCATGAGCTCAACTTACTATTAGTTCTAGTTGCTATTAGTTTTACTTACTATTAGTTCCACTTCCTATTAGTTCTACTTACTATTAGTTCTATTACTATTAGTCATTTGGCTATATTCGACATATGCATAAAGAATGATAAGTCAGATTTCAATATTATTCACATTTTAGACACATGAATATAGATTATAATTAGTCATATTCAATTATTCGATCTCTAAAAATGTACTTATAAAACAACTAAATATGACTAGCGCAACAAATATTTATCCTGCGCTTTTCTTTACAAGAAGCAATGGACTTTGTGAGAGAGAGAATGGCCTTGACCTTGTATTGTAATTGACAAAAATAGAACAATATGCTCAAAATGAAAGAGATCAAGAACCTGATGGCGTCCACTCCAGTGAAGATGACGCTAGGGTGAAGTTTGTTGGACACTGAAAGTGGGATAGGGTCTACACTGCCGCCCCCAGATGAAGGTTTGAAGGTCGCCTGGGGACCTGATCCCCCAAGAGTTTGGTAGCATCGTACTGGTATCATGTCAGGCACGGCGTAGGTAGAGGTGTTCGTGTCTGATAGATAATCTACACATTGTGCGATAATGAAATATACTAGACTAAATTGATAATTAAGATAAATAATTGATAGACGAATAGATTGATAAAGAAGTAAGAAATAAACGTAAGTGATGATAGACTAAGTGAAAAAGATTGATAAAAATATAAATGAATAGTAAATAAGTACGATTGATAAATCAATGAACATGATAAGTACATACAAGTCTCAAACAAACTTCAACTTAATTTGATGTAATTTACGTGGAAATTAACAGGTGCATCAAATAAACAAAACTTATCTTAATAGAGCCGCCTTGGCGAAAAATGAGCCCCATCTAAAGCTTGATATGAAATGAGAAGCAGTGTGGGGTAAATTATTTATAAATGATTTTAAACTAAAATCAGACAGAAAATGATTTTAAAATCAAAATTATTTCCCTTTAGGTTTGAAATCATACACAACACTGATGAGAATACAATCAGTGAAGGACATTAATAAATAAAGCAACCTATAGTGCATTGAAGGAAAAAGAGGCAGGGGCAGGCCGAGATTAGGTATGTTAGATGATTTAGAGAGCCACTCATGTGTGGAAATGAAGAGGAAAGCGTAAGACAGAGAAGAGTGGAGGCATTAAATACAATGGACCTGCCAGTAGACAGTGCACTAAGAGAGAGTGAATTGAATAGAAAATTCTGCTACACGGCAGCTCCACTGCTACTTGGTGTTTATCTGGACCACTTATTTCAAACAGAGGGTTCAATGATCTGCCTATAATATACTACGGTCATCAGAGACATAAGACAGATGAATAGAAAGACGGTCAGAGATACCATACAGCCACGTAAAAGAGCTTACAGAAATATGATATTTAATACCCGTGTTGTGTCCGGACAGCTTAATAAATAACAGTAAAATGCAGGTATCATAAGACGCGCCTGAGCATGAACCAGCTGAGGAAGGCAATGCAAAAAATCACCTCAGAAGCCGTATTATTCGGCAGCTATAGGCGGAGAAGGTTTACCTTTTTGAGAAGAAATTAACTCGTTAATCAATGGAATGCTCTTTACGGAGAGTGAAAGCAACATGTTGGTACGAATATGCACGTCGGACCTTCGACTTGGCAGAAGACCAGAGAGAGAGAAACATTAAATACTTCCTGGAATTATTATATAAAAATTTGCAACTGGCAATGAAAAAACAACTGATGTAGAAATCTAAGAGTCAAATTTCGTGCATACCGGCCGCATCTTGAGGATAGGCAGGAGGGTCCGGTAATTTTCTCAGTTGAATCCCATCCCAGGGTTCCCTGTACACATCCGGAGGATCTCCCATCCCACGCCCAACATATCTGCCGTCAATCCAAGCATCTCCGGGTATCCCGTCACCATAGAGCAAACCATTTACCAGAAGTTTATTACCAGGCGGGAGATCTCCGGGATTCATGGAGCCAATATCAGCTGAGGGCAGACTTGAGGGGGCGTTCATGTGACTGCGCTCGGCAGCGTTGGCCCCGCAGTGCGCGTACTTCTTGCGCAGACTACGACGCCGCATGACGCACACGCACGCGACAGCGAAGAGCAGCAGCAGCGTCATGCTGATGGCGCCCACAACGATGCCGATCATCTGCTCGTTCTGAGGTCGAGCTGGAGTGGAAGCAGGAGTCTTTCCACCCGCCACCACGTTTGGACTGCCCTCGTAGTCACCTAATGCCATTTTAACGTATTATATATATATATATATATATATATATATATATATATATATATATATATATATATAGGCCTACTGCTGCCCATATTTATATATACATGTATATATATAATATATGCAGTATAGATTATATATAAAATGTATATATATAATATACATTTATATATATATGAATTCATGTGTATATACATAATATATGTAATATATAAATATATATATATATATATATATATATATATATATATATATATACATGTATAAATATACACTGTGAGTCATAAAAAAACATGTGCGCAGTATTTCGTGCACAACTTTGACACTTGTGAACCGATTTTGAAAATTGTTTCAGGATTATAAAGAAGAAGAAAAGTATCAATCTTAAATCTAGTTTTTGTGACAATTCCGGTATATTTTAAACAATAACAGACGATTTGACAAACATAGTCTGTCTTTGTTGAGATTTTAAAATGGTGTTTACTAAAGCAGATTAAGAGCTCACAAAAACTTGTACCCCTTAAAGGGTTGCGGCTCACATTGATTGATTGATTGCCGAATTTCCAACAAAAAAACTGGATGCTGGGAGGGCCAGATTGCTTATTAAAGAAATTACGCCGAAAAGAAGAAAATAAATAACGTGGACGAGTTGAAGCAACGCCTGGTGGACGTTTGGCAAGACATGAGGCAATCTGTCATTGATAAAGCAATAGATGAGTAGCGCAAGCGTCTCCGTGTTGGTATTCGCGCCAAAGGAGGACATTTTGAGCATATGCTTTGACAGTTGACAGTAGCTATATGACACTGTTTGTTTCGTGTGTTTCATTGTTAGTTCCACTGGATTTATAAACGTTCTGTAGCGATTGATTTACTTAAACTGAATATTGTCAGTCGCGCATATTTTCAAGCACTGCTTCAACGCAAAAATAATAATTAACAGAGTCACTTAATGTTATTTTATAGCAAATGTTTTCCTGATTATACCTCTGCAAGAATTTAAAAAATCGGTTCACTAATACCAAAGTTATGGGCGAGAGACTGCGCACATGTTTTTTTTTACTCACAGTGTATATATATATATATATATATATATATATATATTTATATATGTATATTTATATATATATATATTTATATATATAATGTATATATATTTATATATATAATTACAATATATATATATATCATTATTAAAACAAACTACCCGTGTTGTATCCGGGTTGCTGCAGAATAGACAACCGTGCACTGCACGTATCATAAAAAGTGACGACAAAACACTAAGATCCAAAACAACGTCAGTTGTTGGGCGCCTAGGCTCCAGAAACTGCTACAAAATTCTCTTGATCGAATGCAAAAAAGGACTATTCTTATCTCGAGCTCAGTTAAACTGGTAAGTAGATGATGATGATGATTAGATAAACCTATACATCCTGGTGTATTATCTCACAGACATGCACAGCAATGTAATTGTTCACACCTGTACTCCACACTAAGTTAAGTTACAAATGTATACAATATGCTAAGTTCCATGTAATTTACAAACTGGAAGTCATTCTCTGCTACAACATATAACTTATATCAACCTTAGCATCATCCTTGGATGAGAATTGACCGTTAAACCTTTTTGTAATACTTACGCTATGCTACTTTATTACACATCCTGTAATGAATGCTACGTATTTAATTCCACAGACCTGGTTCTATGTAATCCTGAGCAGGATAGTTACGAGAAGGTCGGTAGGGGGGCTGACTCAGAGAATGGGGCACAATCACCCCCTCTACGTAATCACCCGTCACTATCTCTATAAACACCAAATAGAAAAAGCATAAAGCTGTCCATTAAAGCATCTGTACATACTTGAATAAATGCTTAGAGAATATTCGTACAATGATTACAAAGTTGGGTAACTTTAATCCGTGATGTGACGGAAAGATTGGAAATTTTATTATTTATATACTGTACCGTGTGTTTTAGAATTTGGATGTATTCTTTATGGTTTACTAATCCAATTACTGGAGTTCTTTTCATCCTATCTTTGAAGGACTTCCTCGCATTCCAACAGTCTTTCTTTCCTATGAACAGTTCTATATGCAATTAAAGACCTTTTTGATAATAATTCTCTTCTATCTGATACACGTCAGTAACGAGAGTCAATAGAACCTCCTTTATTTTCACGTCATATATTTTGACTGGCTACCAGAATTTGATTTATACCGCTTTTAGACCCTTTTGTCTTTTGCTCATCGGATTAGCTGTATAGTTTTATACAAAAGGATTCTATACAAAAAGTTCTATATTGTTCGATGCTGTCTTTAACGAAAGAAGCACTTTTATGGTTGCTCTTCTGAAGTTTGTTCCTCAAAATGATCCCTCTCTCGTCTTCTACCATTTGACAAGTCCAAATGCATATTCCTACTCACATTAATATCTCGCTCCATCATGAGCACTGTCGCGATTAACGAGTTAATCTTTTCCACAAAAGGCTATGCCTTACCCACAACTTAATGTAGCCTATAGCATGGGAAAAATATGGCTTCTGAGATGGTTCCCCTTGCCTTCTTAAGTTTTTTGCTCAGTACCTTCTTACAACAGGTGCAGTTGACGGTTGTTCTACTATTCAGTGACCCGGACACAGCACCAGCTCTGATACCCCAAATATTCACTAAATATTCAGATCAACGGCCTATACTGATCAATTGTCAACGTTTGAAGTCAGGTACACCATCCAACAGGTGCTCAATTACAAATTAAATTACACAATAAACGCAGAATATTTAACGTAGTATTATATTTAATAATTGGCAAATAACAGGCTCAAAACTGCCCATACATATATATCTTACTTGATTAAAGGAAAATAAATAGATATCGCTTACGATTGACTGATAGAACACTGATAGATTAACTGATAGATTAACTGAAAGATTAACTGAGAGAAAACTGATAGATTAACGGATAGATTCACTGATATAACACCCATAGATTAACTGACAGATTAACTGATAGATTAACTGATAGCTTAACTGATAGATTAACTGATAGATTAGCTGATAGATTAATTGATAGATTAACTGATAGATTAACTGATAGATTAACTGATAGATTAACTGATAGATTAACTGGAAGATCAACTGATAGACTAACTACTAAACTAACTGACAGATTAACTGATAAATTAACTGATACATATCCAGCTGACAATAAACCTGACCTGAATCGAATCGAACTTCGCTGATCATCATCCACTTCGCATCGAAGAACAGCTCAGCTCTAACGAATCGGCCCACCCTGTAGGGTATGGGTACAATTACGTAGCGAGCGTTCTCGATCAGCGTGTCTCTCATGTACTCAAACACCACCGGCTGTTCCTGGTAGCCGCTCGTCGTGGCGGCAAAGTAGAGGCGGGCCTTGCGCGGGGCCCGTACCTCTTTGCTGAACATGTTGTTACAGTGGAACCGCGCCGAAGTGAAGTTTCGCAATCCGTCAAACTCAAACAAAATCTGTAGAGAAACAAATATAGTTTAATAGAGTTGATTTACATACGCAATGATGGTGTGAAGAATGATACCATCTAACAAATGATAATGTAATTGAATGTATCGTCATTAATTATTATTATAGTTAGCCAGTGGAACGTTGACCTAAAAGTAAACAGCAGAAAACATTGTTAGTAAAGATTTGTAGAAACTGTACGCTAGATGTACAGTAATCTATGAAAATAAAAAATACTCTGTAACCCAACAAGACGAGGTTTATTAAAATTAATACCTGTTTCAGTGTTTATCGCCAATATATATTTTATTTTAAATTTCCAATATTCTGAGGATTTTCAGATGATGAAACCCAAACGATGAAGCATGGTCCTGAAGGTGCTACGTAAGTAGAACTTTTATAATTCATGAAGAAGTGTCGTCAGCAAACATACACGAACTCTTAATAGTACACTTATCCGAAGACTTTCACGTTCTAATAGGAGTTTTATAGATACTAAATATCGACTATATTTAAGTGAACTCAAAGATCTGTAAACATGAAAGTAGGTCTACTATGAATAATTGAATCTTGATTTCTGTGTAAAACCATGATCTTCTACGATCTTTGGGGACATAATACGCAGTAAACTAGCTGATTGCATCATTTAGATGCAAAGGTAACCTGAATGGGAGGCCTATCAATGGTATCATTCTTCCAGCCAACCCAATCATAGCCCTTCCTGCCTATCTCGTTTGGGTCAAGGCGAAAATTATGGGGCCCCTCAACGCCATCAGTGAGTTGACCCAGCCCACCACTTAACTCCAGACCTCCGCTTAGAAGAGACTCCTGGATCATCCCATCATACGTGATGTCCAGCAGATCTATGTCGTTGCCACGTCTCTCTCCCTGTGGCATGGAATAGGAGAGCAGTCTGTCTGGAAAGAAGCACAGAAACACCATATTGTCGATATAATGATCTTTTAAAATGTACATTATTGCGCCGTTAGATTTACTTAATATTAGCCTATATATTATTAGTCAACTTATTTGATCTATAAATCTGACGAACTTACTTCAGAGTGAGTCTGTGTGCAAGCAAATATAGGCCCATTCGACCGCAAATATGCATGTGTGGGTTCAAATCCTTGGTTTGTTCATAACGGATATCGCTTTCGAGAGCTGAAACTTATATCTCATTTACAACTTTTTGAATAGATCTTATGCAATTCATTTAATCCCAATGTACTATCCCTATGAGGACGTAGATAGTGAGATGCAAGCGAACTATTTCTCATAAGGCTATAGCCCGGGTCACTCACAAATAACTAGGTAAGTTACATTTAACTAGGTCACTCACATTTAACTAGGTCACTCACAATTACCTGGGTCGCTCATATTTAACTATATCACTCGAAAGTTGACCCTTTTCAAAGATTTTCACTGCTAAAGATTGTCCATGGAGAGCTTCTACAGTCTGAAACCCGGATCTATGTTGAACATTTTAATTGCGTAGTCTACTCGTTTTTCTAAGTAAAACGTTATGGTGTCAGGGGCTTTTATATCATATTTCAAAAGCTGGAATTTCGGTCTATTAAGTACGACGGTACAATATTTAGTTAATTAAGAAATTGTCATTAAACTAGGACGATTTTAATATATATCCTAATGTTTTTGTAATACATAGACCAATACATACCATGCCAATCGCACCCATACAGCTCTACGCGCATGCAGATAGTTTTAGGATGGGCGCTGTACGGAACGATGCGTATCTTCCTCGCAATGACCGGTGGAAGCAGGTTCCGAGACTTCGCTTCAAATGGATTATCATTTCCCGAAATCAGCTGCCGTTAAATCAGACAAATACAGACATGCAAACAACCAGAGTTGTGTATTCACAATTCATAAAATTCACGCAAAATACATCTACGTTTTATCACTGTCAAGTGACATTCATCTCTAGAAAAGTCACCTTTTTACCTCTATAAAGCGCAAATTGTTAAGTTATTATTACATATATAGCTTCTTCGCATGCATGTATGTGTTAAAATGAAATACATCAAAAGATAATACACCTAAGAAGGTTTTATCTGTTTTACAGACTAACTCCGAATAGTATTTCTATCAAGTATATTTCGATGATTTTAAAGGATGATATAATATTTATTAAAGAAGATGTAAAATGTTTTTCATTTAACAAATCGATAGTGTATAATCGCTTGAAATGAATTTTTGGTATCAAAATGACACGTTCCTTGTAAAAGAATTCGTCTGTAAAATTAATGTTGTACTTTTAATCTGTTGTACCATATCGATGATTGCTGTACAATAGTACAGCTGTAAATCTGTAAAATACGGCTATAGGCCTGCACTGCAAGCGACTTTGTTGTACAATAATACAACTGTAAATCTCTAGAATACAACTGAAGGTCCGTACACTGCAATCGACTTTTATCAAAAGTCGTTATTACCTGATAACAATGTTATTACTTCCGTTAATAGCGATCATTAATTTAACATTTTATGTTTTATCTATTGCTTGTAGTCGTCGTTACTGGCAGCTTGTCATATAGCAATTGATCGATGCTTACAATTGTCGAAAGCTTCTTGTTGATGCGTTTGTGTCTCTTACAGTAAGAGTTCTACAGGATGGAGGTGTAATTGAGAGGTCCGAAAGGCAATTCGGTAAGATCACGGATGGTGACTTTAGCAGGCTGAACTAACTTTAGGATAGTGGCAAGTTGTCTTAGTTAAATGTTCTTTCTTAGAGCCCATTAGTTCGTTATATACAAATAACTATGTAAGTGAAAACGGTTCAATGTTATAAAACAGATAAAAACTAAAACGTTCTACTAAATCTCACAAGTTCCATAAGTCAAAACCTATGCTTTATTAGTTTTACTAGTTCAACTAATTTTATTAATCAAACTAATGCAGCAGGCCTAGTAAAAATATCGGACACTGAGCTGCTGATCATATATGCTAATAAATCGGACCGAATTCATTAGAAACGAAACCTAATAAACGAGCATATTAACTTCCTACTAATGGATAATCAATCAATCAATCAACAACGTTCGGATATGTGCCACAAGGCAATATCAGGGACGTCTCAAGTGGACTCTGCACCAACAAGACGCCAAAAGCAGCACGCGATGACGAGTGAGTATGTAAAGACCGAATTAACTTTAAAATGCGCATGTTTTCCAGCCTGTATCATCAGCATCGTGCTAACAAGCACAAATATCATCAGAACATTTGAGCTACCGCAGCAACCTCCACCACAGCAGTCCCCTATCTCCAGTCGCCATCTCTACGCATTCAGCGCTGCTGCACGCATCGACCGGTCAGTCGAGCTGTTATTATTACTTTTATTGCTGTGAGAATAATTACGAAATCATCAGTACAGCTCCTGGTTTTATAGTACAGACATTGTGAGCGGGACAATATCGCGCATTCTAAGGCATTGTTGATTCTTTAACACATGTCCGTGAAATGGCTTGTAAATTGTATTTAGAAATGAAATTCGATGATCGTAAAAACTATAATATTGTCCCAGCGTCCCGTTCCTCGTCTAAAATGATTAAAAACACACTCGTCTATACAGGTTAAACACAGATTATAGTGATAATCCATGATGATATCTATCACTTTTAATACTACAAGTCCAAACACTCTTTTCTTAAATAGCACATTACAGATACATATTAAGCAGTTTTAGTCCATTACCTATGTACCGGTCGTACGATTTTCTGAGATTTTAATATCAGATCAGTTTTCCGGGAATCGAACCGACGACATTTTTGACTTCGAGGATCGATCATATAAAATTTCAGAAGTTACCTGACATGCTTTACGTCATTCAAAGGAGACCTACCTAGGGACGTAATGTACGATACCAACCATTCTTTGCGCCTTTTGATTATCTTCATAAGTTTCTGATAAAAATAACTTGAACTCAGATAACACAGTCCAACTGAATGCAATAATACTCAATACTAGTACGTATAATGTATTTGCCAGTAAAATTTGCCGCAAGAAATCATGTTATTACTTTTTGACAATTTTGACAGTACATTCATAATATTGATGCGCATAATATTATTGACGTTAGAAAAAGTTCTTTAATTAATCAATTAATTAACGAAATGATTAGAAAGCTGCGACAATAACCTCATTTCCTTTCCTGTCTCTGAATTTTGTCCAGGACGACCCGTCCACTCTCATGTATTCGATCATGTAGTTCTCTGCGAACTCCTGGCCCTGAACGAATTAAAGACAGAAATAAATTGGATTGTTCCTTCCAGCAATCGCACGTGTCAAGCATTTAGTAGAGTCATCGTACTACGTTCATATAATAGATTATTTATAATGAGAAGAGGAAAGCGGAAGACAGAGAAGCGTAGAGGCGTTATATACCATGGACCTGACAATAGGCATTGTACTAAGAGAGAGAGAATAGATTATTTTAAAAATATTCTGGCTAGTAAAATCGTTGTAAATCAGTCAATCATCCGTTGTTGATACCGTCAGTGAAATTCAGTTGGGATATTGATATTATTTTTTAAATTCACCATATTGATAAAATAATCAAATATACGTGATTCAAAGTATTATGCAACGGCTATATTGCTTATTGGTGATAAAATTTTGCTGCTGTTCACAAATGATACTATGCATTACTGCTTACTAAACTGAAACATTGATTAAATTCTACTAAACAATTTTATTTGCTTTATAATTGTTATATGACTGGGTTTAAGGGGTAATGTTTAAAAGAGTATACACGCAAAAACATCTCTACACTTCACTGCAATAAATACAGCAATACAAACAATACAGTATATGATAAAAATACACACAATAGCAAGCGCCATAAAGCCACAGAAATATCATAGTTTAATATAGTTAAAATACGAAAATCTGAAAGGTACGTAAAATAGAGCAGAGCACAAAATTCGCAGAGAAAGATCGTACAAAAGATACGCTATAAGATTCCTTTAGAAACCTAAACGCTATAAGATACCTTTAGGTGAGTCAGAATGTCTTATAAAATGTGGAACTTTATTTATTGTTCATTCATTTTACACTTCGTGACCTGTTACAGGAAACGAATTGTCGCCATAAGAAACTGTTTTATATTTAGGAACAACAAGCTAATAAAGTTAATTGCTTTGGATAATACTTTTTGTTAACTGTGTAAAGAATGGTATAAGGCGCAAATGTACATGTATGCAATCAATTGCACCAGTAACAACCTCACATCTAATCAATAGAAATGATTCAATAGTAATCAATTCTAAATCACTAAAGGAGCTTTTAGAGCCTTCATGGCAAATTGTTATCTGACTGCATCAGTAGATTAATAGCGAGATGCTGAGATAGCAATAAATTAAACAGCGATTTATCCGGAAGTGTCGGTATTGAGTTCTACAAATATCAATGAAAGATAAATGAGTTCATAACGGCATATTGTCAAGATGCTTACGTATTAGTAATTGACGCTAACACTCATTTATTTGGAGAAACGGAGATATTTGAAGTACTCGGATAACAAACAAAAAACAATAATTGTTCTGGTCTTTTTAGCAATATGAGAAGTAAGTTTACTTTGGATTAAGAAAGGAATATATTTAACATCAATTATTGATGTCAAATATATTGAGTTTGTAATACAAAACAAATTACACTGTTTAAGGCCACCTTTCAAAACATATAAACCATTATTTTGATTAGGATTTTTCCTGGGCCAAATAAGAAAGAATTGAAATAAAAAGTACAACAGAGCGATAAATTTAATATGTTTATGCAATATAATTTATACTGATAATAGACTATTACTAGTAAAGCTTGTAATTACTTATCACGCTCTGCCCAGATTTGGTTATGTCTATGGAAAAAACAATCGGAAGCAACTTCGCGTGTTTTTAAAAGGCAGCCACGCAGGAGATGAGAAAGACAAATATTTTCATATTAACATAAGCTAAACTAATTTTTAGCGAAAAGAGATATATTTTATCCGCGCAGCTATATTCAAAATATATTTAGATAAGATTTTTGCAAATACACGCCTTTTTCAACACAAGACACGGTTAGAAGTGTGACAGGATGATGTAAAGGATAAGTTGTTAATGAGAAGGAACTCGGGCGAAGCTATAGGAACAGTGCGCACTGACTACCCGATGCCTCGTTCATTTGTCGATACCATAACGCGCTGATGAACATAGCAAATTCCAGATAGCCAGTGCAAAGTTATACAAGTGGTAGCAAAGCATTCATAACTAGATCATCTGATACGAAAATTAAATCAACCCATCACAGGCGATTTAATATACTGTTCTTAGAAAAAGTCGACGCTAGAGTTGTCTCAAGTGTAGCAGGCAAGTAAAGGCCTACTATCACATCACCTAAAGAAGTCTAAATCTACACAGAACAAATGAAAGTCAGAACAAAGAGCTTTAACCCATCATCCAACGCCAAATTTCCGGGAAGGAGTTTAGAAGGTTCATCATATCATGTTATTGCCAATGTAAAAATGCGTAGTAAGTCAAAACTCAACTGAAAATTAGGTCTGATCTGTTCCCAGCCTTTATATCTTGCCTTTGGTGAACTCTCTCACTACCACTTATCATGAAACTATTCAACACAATATTCAGTATTTAGTGAATTATTTTAGGCAGAACGTGATCTTTATGTTTCTTATGATATTTTGCCAGTTCATCTATTGCATAAATACTGTATGGCCAAGTTGATTCATAAATGTATTAGCAGTAATCTACCTAAGTCTACAGTATTGGCTAATATATTTGATCTCAACCACTCTAACCATAATTATTCAACTAGACTGCTTGACTCCAACTATCTGTTTAAAAAATCCAATGTGTCATTCTATAAATCTTATGTAAATGAGGCGTGTACGGACTGGAATAAAATTCCACCAATATTACGCAACATCAAATTGCTATCAACCTTTTCTAGAGAATTTAAACAGTATTTATTAGAAAATTTGTCACAATAAGAAAAATTGTTTTTTTTCTCATCCAACTTCTGCTTTGTTGTAATTTAAAATCTTCTATGATTGACACTTTCACTCTTTTATTTTGATTAAAAGTTTGATTTAGACAAGTGGGACGCTTGTTAGCGGGGTGATTGATATCCGGGTGGTCAACTCGATAGGGTGTTACGCTCCCTCATTGATGGCCTGGTTTTTGCATGTATTAGTGTGCCTGTCTTTGCGTTTTTACTTTGTACCTTTATGTTATTCGAAATATGTTGACTGTCGTGCTGTGTGATATGTGAACAAATATACTTCTGTTTACGTGAAACAAGCCAATCGATGTAACTCTGCAAAGCTTTAGCGGTGACTCATTCATGTAAGCCTGGGCTTAAAGCCTTTAACTAATTCAGAAGCTCAATGGAACAAAATAACCAAAATCCAGTTTTGATAGCAATCACACGCAACGCGTCGCGCTCAAACATTGGTCGCGGATTAATCGAGATTATCTTAACTTCCGTTTGGATTATGCAGTGCGCAGGGAAACCATTAAACAATCAAGTAAAATAAATGAATCTGTCCAGCACGATCGCGCCGCATTATGTAGATATTGAGCCTTTAAGTGATACGGTGATGTGCGTCCAAGTCATACAAATTTTATTGTCGGCAACGACAGTATGGGAATAAGAGAAAACTAAACAACCACTCTGGGAATATTTAATTTAAAACTTCAGTCCATCAGCGATAACGACGACGGTAATAACAATAACAGCGCACAAATGATCAACCATGTTGATATCTATCACTTTTAATACCACATGTTTAAACCATTAAGCAGTTTAGTATATTTTCCATGTTACCAGTCGAGTGTATGCGCAAGAACACGGCTGGGATTCGAACCCACAAGAGTTCAATAATCACCTCAGGATCTGTCATTTAAAACAGTTCATGACATTACCCGAAGCTTCTAGCCACTCGCTATTGAGACAGTCCTTTATACGCAATCTAAATTTCGAATATGCATTCGCTTTTTTTATATGTATAACTTTAAAACACGAATTAGTCTCTCTGGAGGTCTGTCAAATTGAAGTTGACGACTAAAGCCGTAACTAGACTACCGGGATATGCGTATCCCATTTCATGCGTGTGCCACTTCATGCGTGTGCCACTTCGTGCGTGTGCCACTTCTTGCGTGTGCCACTTATTGCGTGTGTCACTTCGTGCGTGTTCCACTTCTTGCGTGTGCCACTTATTGCGTGTGCCACTTCTTGCGTGTTCTACTTCATACGTGTGCCACTTATTGCGTGTGCCACTTCGTGCGTGTTCCACTTCATACGTGTGCCACTTCCTTGCGTGTGCCACTTCTTGCGTGTTCTACTTCATACGTGTGCCACTTATTGCGTGTGCCACTTCGTGCGTGTTCCACTTCATACGTGCGCCACTTCTTGCGTGTGCCACTTAATGCGTGTTCTACTTCATACGTGTGCCACTTCCTTGCGTGTGCCACTTCCTTGCGTGTGCCACTTAATGCGTGTGCCACTTTGCCTTAAATGTTGCTTTTATTGTGTTCATTATATTCAACTTAAGACGTTTTTGTCACTCAAAGAGAAAATTTATTTAGAATAGAAAACAAATATAAGGATATTTTAACCATGAAATTGACGACCCTAACCATAGAATATAATACTCGGTATGTTGCCACTTACTTGGCCATTTCCAAATCGCCCTTGAGTCTCGACCTGCGAAATGACCTTTAGTTCTTGAAGGTCAATCTCCATCCATTCGTAGACGACTTTAGAGATCTGAAGCCTGGGACACCAGGCTCCGCCATTTCTCTCTATCCTTATCCTGTGAAAAATTATCAAATTGAAATATTTATTAAGCAAACTCATGCGATGAGAAAAATAATTTTGTGCTATACTGTAAAACTGGACTGTATCATTTAATACTGCATCGTACATTACTGTACTGTAGTATAGGCTAATGTACAGCACAAGTCTAAACTGTATTATAACTGCGCTACCCTAAATCGTATCGTACTCTAAAGCCCAATCGCGTACTGCACTACTAGAGTACTGTACCGTACAGCATAGTACTGTATTACAGTACTGTACCGCACAGCATAGTACTGCACTATTACAGTACTGTACCGCACAGCAGAGTACTGCACTATTACAGTACTGTACCGCACAGCATAGTACTGCACTATTAAAGTACTGTACTGTAATGTAGTCTGTACAGCACAGTACTACACTATTACAGTACTGTACCGCACAGCATAGTACTGCACTATTACAGTACTGTACCGCACAGCATAGTACTACACTATTACAGTACACTACCGCACAGCATAGTACTGAACTATCACAGTACTATACTGTACAGCGGAGTACTGCACTATTAGTATTGTACCGTACAGCATAGCATAGTACTGCACTATTTTAGTAGTATACCATCTTTGGACCGATTTAATAGATATTGGTATTTGCACCGTTTTGGACCTTATTTAAGATCACTACCTTGGATTTGTCTCAATAGCGCTCGATGTCGTCATGGACAATAGTAGCTCTCTAAATATTATTATTATTATAATTATTATTATTGTTATTATTATTATTATTACTACTACTACTACTACAACTCTCTCTCTCTTAGTGCACTGCCTACTGGCAGGTCCATGGTACATAACGCCTCCACTATTCTCTGTCTTCCGCCTTCCTCTTCATTTCCACATATGAGTGGGTCTTTAAATCATCTAACATACCTAATCTCGGCCTGCCCCTGCCTCTTTTTCTTCCATTCTACCTTCTATGACCTCTTTTAATAGACCTTCCCCCCTTAGAATGTGTCCTATCCATCTCTTCTTCCTATTTCTTAATAAATTTATCAACTGTCTATCTGTGCCAACTCTCTCCAGGACTTCCTCATTTGTAACCTTTTGAGTCCAGCTAATCCTCTCCATTCTTCTCCAAATCCACATTTCCAATGCTTCCAGTTTCCTAATATCTCCCTTCCTTAAGGTCCATGTTTCACATCCATATAATAGCGTGGTCCAAACCAAAGTTTTCACTATCTTTATCTTTGTGTCTTTCTTTAGACTTTTTGTTAATAGTTATTTTCTACTACCAAAGGCCGCTTTTGCTTGTGCAATCCTACTGCATATTTCTGTCTCACATTTCCATCATCGGTTATAGTATGACCCAAATATTTGAAACTCATTACCTGTTCCAATTTCGTACCATTTATTGTGATATTAACTTCACCTTTATTATTGGACACTCTCATACCCTTGGTCTTTTTTATATTAATCTTCATGCCATATCTTAGGGCCTTATCATTCAGCCTATCCATTATCTTCTGCAATCCAATCTCGCTGCCCGCTACCATTCCGTGGTCATCTGCAAATCGCACATCTTGTAACAAATTCCCTCCTACTTGTATTCCTTCTTCCAAGTCTTCCATGGCTTCCTCCATCATTGCCTCAGCGTAACTACTACTACTATTATTATTATTATTATTATTATTATTATTATTATTATTATTATATTATTATTATTATTATTATTATTGCACCGTATAGCAGAGTACTGCAATATTACACTACTGTACCCTACAGCATATTACAGCACTGTCGCGTACCATAATAATAACCATGTACGTAAACATACTCCTTAAACCATACTATTGTAATATTACACAGTTCAATATAATTCATAGAAAATAATTGCATTTGTATGCATTGCACTATATTTGCAATAACTGCATGCTTTTTTGAGAAGTGCCCAGGCAGGCATTAGCGCTCTATCTACCCGACATGTCCATTAGTGCGGGCGATAATGAGCGCGATTATAACGAGGCATTAACACGACATTCACAACTTTGCGCCTCCACAAAGAACTGCCGCTTCGTCAACTTTAATTCTACTATAATTTGCTATTGTAGATGACAGATAGAGTCTATGGAAAACGCCGTCTGCAAAAGGCTGAATGAGTCTAGATGTTTTCGGCGCTCTGACATGTATTGTATGTAGAAAATTATACACACAATTGTTTATTCACTGATTTGCCTGCTATACGATTAAAGACATTTGAACTGAATTTAGCTGGTTTTCTCGGATCAACTAATTAAATAAAAACATTTGTAGCCAGACTCCGCGATTTCGAACTGACCTCAGCATTTAGCCAGAGTACAAGACAGAGCAACAAGGCTGGTATTTGACTGTCAAAAACTTAGTTTTGAGAATAGATTAAAATTCGTAGGATTAACCTCTTTAAGTGAGAGAAGAACTAGAGGAGATTTAATAGAAGCTTTTAAGATACTCAAAGGCTTCAGCAAAGTTAACCATAGTATTTGGTTTAAATTATCAAACAACAGAAACACAAGGGGACATATGTATAAACTTAGTAAATTTAGAAGTAGCCTAGATTTAAGGAAATTTTTCTTTAGTCAGAGAGTTATAAATGCTTGGAATAGTTTGCCAAGCGAAGTTGTGGAAGCAGAATCAGTGAATGCTTTTAAAAATAAATATGATAAACATAAGAAAATGTAAATTAGATGCTAATTGCATGTTCAGTGTTATACACTACGTGTTATAGGCTACGTATAAATTTCACATGTTGACATGAAGTCTGTATGATTTGATTTATATTAATTGGTTTTAGTTAAGAGCCTGATGAGTCTTAAACAAGCATATAATTGCTTCCTGACTCTGTAATGTTATGTTATGCTATTTGGTACGAAGATCTTACACCTGGGAATAGCGGAATGCGACTAGAATTTAATCACTCCATAAGCAAGATTTAACTGCTGATTCCTCAATCTAAGGAGATATTGGGAACGCTCCCTATGAAATACTCATACTAGTAGTTTTAGGTAAAACCAGAATACTTTAGCCGCTGAGAAGTGAGTCTTTCGTAGATGCAAAACAACAAAACAATACAGTTCGACAGTTTGCTAACAATGCAGTACAACCAAGGGACAGTTTGCTGATTTACCCTGCAGCAAAAAGAAATGAGAATTAAGAAGGCAGCGGGAGGGAGTCGTTGGGGGTGACTTTGGGGTCAATGCGAGTCTACTTCAGCAGTCGAGATTATTCAATTGCCTCTGACTGCGCAGTTGACCGGGCGAGGATCTCTTTGAACTGGTCCTCCGATCAATCGCCTAAAAGCCCTACAATACTACCAGAGTTTAACGATCTTCTTGTCTTCTGATGAGGAATCTATGCATACTTCATCAGAAGCAGACCAACCATTAAACGATTTAGTAAAATGATAAAGCAGTTTCAACCATCGACAGAATATAAGTAGCGGTTGAGGTTAAGATAATGTTGACAGGAGCTCGGTTAAAAAGTAGAGTCTTTTACTGATTATTCCTTAAAATTACACCGTCGACGCTTTCGGATCTTTCATTCGTTCTAATCTTATAAACATTTACATTTTTCAGTACAATTCAATTACAGTGCTACTATTGTCCATGACAAAACTGAGTCACTGATCTTCAAATTACTTCTGATTTGTCATCGAAAATTATGTAGAAAAAAGAAAGCAAATACCCGTGACTAGTATTTATTATAAGAGGAATAACTATCTCATAAATAGCTATCTTCTAATTAAAAATCCTACAGTACATACAACGGTCACTGACATCGCTTTCGAGTGAGGAAACTCACGTTACCTCTCGAATAGAAGGGTTCAGCTGCATAAATAATCTCGTGAACATTTCTTTGGAGATCTGCTTTTGGTACATGGTTAGCTGGCTGATTGTAAAATTTTAATAGGGATAAGTGTCATGCATACTGGACCTCGCATTGTACAAAACACTTAGGAGAAAGAATACATCTTCTCTCAAAATTCTCAACAATGTCTCACCATCCCTTGGCCATCAAGAGGTTAGGAGAGATTGTACTGTTTAACATTGAAACGATTCTCCTAAGATGAGGGACCAGACGAATTCACATCGAGTGACATTTTATTTTTCTTCATTTTAGATGATTGAAAAATTCCTTAACTTTAATGGTATAGTAAAATTCTCTACTAAATTTTAAATCTTTAATTGCAGTCGTTTTATTTAAAGTATCGTCAACTTTACTTCACAAAATTGATCAATAATACTCCAAATAACGTGGAATGCGGTGAATAAGAAGGACGTGAAAAATAGAGAATTGACTGATAACATGGTGTAGGACAGAGAGGATTGGAGAAGGTCTATTCGTATCCCGATCCTAGTTAAACTCGGGTTGAAGGAACGATGACGAAGATGAAGATTACTTTACAATATTTAAGTGTTTAATATTCATAGACGATATATTGCTAAAGAAAAAGTTTTACATTCTCTTTTAATCTTTCATGATTCGCTTTATTCCGGGCCGTTTGCAACTGCTGAACTTACTCGTTCTTTCTTTGACTCAATTGTTGACTTAGGAAGCTGAGAGCACAAAGGATCTAAGGGAAAGAGAATGGGAGATGCTCATTCAACCTTCAAGAGATATTCGGTTCACTGTAATCAGGCGACAAAAGATCAACAGGGGGCACTTCATACAGAACAACAGCGGGATTTGAACTCAGTCCTCCGTTAACAAATGCACTGTATTTAACGCGACAGTGATCAGTTGGATAATGCCATTCTATCTCACTCAATTCATTCTTTGGGTATATGTAGTTTAGAAACCTTTTTTTTTACTGTTCTTCACTCTTTATATTATAAGTAATTCAACGATAATATATTAAAACCAATATCTCCTGATATCCTCTATTATAATCAATTCTCTGACATATCTTTTGAATTATTGTTTGAAACATTATTAAAAATGAATAGCATTAAGATATTGTTAAAAATGTTATTAGCTTTCAAAGATGAGATTAACTGTCTATTTTATTCGACTATATCTTTTTGGTCAGAATCACAATTCGCAAAATAAAACTATTCAGATAAATTGTGATTATAATTCTCCTGTGTAATGAACAAATTAATTTTAAATTTCATTTTAAATTAATTTAAAACTATATTTTTTCTTAAACGATATCCGTTGATAACTGAATATAGTTCTCACTTAGGGTTATTCCCAACAAATTTGTTTAGGTGTCTTATAAAATATATCAATCTAATATTAGCACCCACTTAGAACTTGATTTGCAAACTACATGACATTGTTTGCATCGACTTATTTCCTTCGAGTCATTTGTTTTTGGCCTATAGCGTCCCTCTGCTGTTACCTCTAACCTATATCCTAAAATCATTACGATTTAATTAAAACACCCGGTTTAAAAATCAGTTTAACTTATTTATATCGAAAATTCTAACAAATAAATTATATTTGCATGGATCTTTCATATTGAATAAATTATTTATGAATATTAATGATTGTCTAAGATTATTTATTTGTTGCAATACTTCGTAAATCTTTCCTTTGTAAAGAAATAGAATTGTTTTAATTTCATATTGAATTTACTTTCATTTTCTAATCTTTACAATTTACCAGTAATAAAGAGGCCTTTAGGTTTTGCAGGAAAGAGAAAATCCTTTCTATAAGTAATTTAATAAATTCAAGGTTCAAAGCCAGTTTCGTTAATTACACAATACGTATGGTTGGCACACTAAAATATACTTTTACTTTGTTTTAGTTTTGCAACATGCCATGTTGTAGTTTAGAAATGAACTAAATAACTAATATTCTCATAATATGTCCTATTTTGCCTCAATGAGTCTAAAACAGTACTATTAAGTAAACTGCCGGGAAGCAGCGGTTGGTAAGTGAAGTGACGCTCATCTACATGTACACTTCTCGCTAGTCATAAGAAGTGCTACGCCTCAGAAGTGCCCATACTTGACATCAAAGACTCGTTTAATAGACTTGACCGACAGATCAGAGAACGGCTTACGTGCAGACAACCAGTCAAATGCTTCCTACAAATCATTTCATCTCCCAAAATAACTGCGTAATGCCGCATAATGCTAAACACGTCGTCTAGTTTTTACACTTCATCATATTTTAGTGGTCAGTAGTGAATCAGTTAACTCCATTATAGTATCATACTGCATGATTTTCCGTTTTCACTCTTTCCTTATGCATTTATATAGTATTTGCTTATTTCTTCACTTCATTATATTATAACAGTTCATTATTTCACGGCGTCATATTATGCTAGTCCATCATTGCAATCTATCGTATATAGTAATTTCTTTTCAGAATATCGTAATTTTCTATCATTTTGCTCCATCATATCATTATAGTCAGTCATTTCACTCTCTCATGATAGTCCATCATTTAACTACATCATATCAAAGTAGTCCATCATTTCAATACATCATATCGTAACAATCCATCATTTCCCTTAATCATATCACAAAAATACATAACTTCATTCCATTATATCATAACAGTCCTTCATTTCACTCCCTCATATCATAATAGTCTGTCATTTCACTCTCTCACAATAGTCAATCATTTAACTACATCATACCGTGACGGATGAGAGGTCTTCGAGACATCTTTACAGGTAATGATATCATTAACGTAAACTGCGACAAATAGACGAATGTAAAGGAAAACAAATACAAACCTGCCATTAGCCGGTCCCACACTGGTATCATCGTAAGAAGAGCTAGCTCTGAGTGCGCTGTCAGGTATAGCTCCACTGTGCATACCTAACGGGAGTTTGCAGTTAGCTGCAAATACAGAAAACATCAATTCATTAGACTAAAAGATTATATTTCAATTGTCTCATACTTTATAAAACATGTAACATTTAACATGTTACATTATGTAACATTTGTTACTTACCGTTACATTAATCTTTGTGACGGTAGCTCGAGTGTGTCGAGTCGTCTTGAAGAGAAGCTTTGCGCTTCTGACCTTGCCGTTAAACATACTACAACCTATCTATAAAACATGGCATTTGCTCCATCGTGCGTATACTTTCGCAGGACGATCAGTACCAAACTTCAGCTATTATAGTGATCCGAAAGCTGAAATCTGAAAGTGATCTAAGGTAAACTAGTCTTTATGACGGTATCTCAAGCATATCGAGACTCGAGTCGTCTGGAAGCTAAGCCGTGTGCTTCTGAACCTTGACGTTAAACACACTATAACCTCCGTAATACATGATAGGCCTACACACTCGTAAACTTTAACATCACAATGCACACAACTATGGAATTGACTGTTGCATTAGAAAATAAAACATGTTTCTAATATGCAATATTGATTTTCACGTATATGAGATCAATCAATAATCAATAAGAATTTAACGTCCGGTTCCTCGTCCGGTTAAGGCATTTTCAGGGAAGTCTCTTGCGGACTCTACACAAACAGGCGCCAAAGCACCACACGATGACGACTGAGTACACAGAGACCACAAGGAAAAGCGATATTTATAAATTTTGGCCCGCTTGCCTTGCATCCTGGAGCAGTGCAAGTCCATGATCCAAGGCAAGCGGGTCAAAATTTAGACATATGATGGAAAGAGATGGGTTTTTAGCGGATCAGTATGTGTGGGATTAAAATCCTGCGCTCGCCGTCACTGACATCGCTGTCGAGTGAGGAAACTGACGTTAACATTAGCACCAGATCGTTATTGATATAGTTCTACTATAGCGATCCGTGTTTCGTATCAACTATGAGTAGCGAATGCGACGACTCCATGCGCTACATGAGTCGAGGATTGGAAAACAGTGTCGCTTCACGCTTTCAGTCAATACTTTACCGGAACCGGAAACCCCTGTATCCGGAATCCGGAACCATGTCCTAAAGACACGTGTACATAAGACCTCATAAATACTTTATACTTTTAATTTAGACTGCTATATTTAGCGAAAGACGGCAATTCACGCGAACGTATTCCATGAGTATTCGATATTGAACTAAATTTCGCGCGTATCTATACACATTTCTAAGATTCTGAAAATATATATTTAATTTTATAATAATGTTAGTACTAATATTTTGTAATAATGTTTATATTACTAAGAATGTTATATATATATATAAACGCATTTTATAATATATATATATATATATATATATATATATTGCTGAAGCCAGTGGCGAAGTTGGTAAGATATTCGACGGCAGATTAGTAGATGCGGGTTCAAATCCTGGGCTCGCTTGTCACTGACATCGCTTTCGAGTGAGGAAACTGACGCTAGCCTTAGCTTTAGCTTTAGCTTTATATATAGTATTATTATATATAAGAAAATTTAAGTTGCAATATGCAATATTATACAGCCTGCACATAAAACACACTATTCTCGCGCAAGGATGAAGACAGCGGCAATTCTTTAGCAGTATCAATCAATCAATAAGGATTTAACGTCCAGTTCCTCGCCAATCCTTAGCTTCATCCTTAGCTTCATCCCTAGCCTCATCCTAACGGCTCGTCCATTCTGTAGTCAGATCGACTCCTGTCGTTGTCCACGCGAGATACAGAGATGCTGAGAGGACTACAGCGCACTGAGTGTAGTGCACGGGTTAACTGCTTGAGAGTATAGCACTCAGGAGTCCCGGCGAGTCTGAGGAACTGGAAAATTATAGACTTTCCGTCTCTGCACTTGCTCGGTGCGACAAATATTACCATTTGACGCTATAGAGCAAACAGCTAAATTTTACGTCTGTTTCTGTTTGACAAGGGATATTATCAGAGACGGTCCGACTGGAATACGAACTTAAGGTCTTCTGCTTCTCAATAAAGCTTGCAATCTATTCGGCCATCCGACAGATATTTAAAAAAGGACAATAAAAATATTTAAAAGTCTCTATTTTCATTTAGGTTTAGTTTGATAATTGATTGAAAGTATGCACATCAATACTAAACTTGTACGAATAATTTATTTTCATACCTAACACTTAAAAATTTAAATTGCTCTGTTTTATGTCACTAGAATTCGCTCTATACTTTAAGAAAATTTAAAAGTCTAGAAATTTATATTTATTAGAGAATAGAAACAGCGGCAGCACTGCATTTTATGAAGCATGATTTTCGACCATGAGTATAAAAAAATCTTAAAGTTTTCTGGTCATTTGGCAGAACAGTAGAAAGAGCAATATATCATAACACAAATTTATATTCCTAATCGCGTATAGCTATTGCATAATTTATGTAACTAGAGTCGTGTTTGAAGGCGGATCCCAGGGAACATCTATAATTCGACATCAGTGGAAAACTGAAAGAGTCGGAGAGGTTGTGTGACTGAAGTATGCATGTCACCGGTCCTCAAGGGAATGATACATCTCCTGGAGAGAGCGCATTAGGGACATAGATGAGCAACCATGAGTCACTCCCATCTCTCTCTCTCTCTCTCTCTCTCTTTCTCTCTCTCTCTCTCGCTATCTAGCTCTTTAGTCTAATGCTCATCGGTAAATCCCTCTGTCTCCAATTTTCTTCCAAGTGACAAGTCCAAGATACATATTCACACTCAGAGTCTTCACTCTCCAAAAAAGGGCACTATTATGGATCAACAAAATATTCCTCTTAGAAAAGTCTAAACTTTATTCATACATCATGTAGACTGTAGCTTGGAAGAAAATATGGCTTGAGGTGGTTTCGCGTTGCCTTAATCAGTTTTTGCGTAGTCGCATCTTATGACCCGACCCGTAAAGAAACTTCAAAAAATATCATACGATAATTTACCAGATACGATTATTTCTAGTTTGATATATTAGAGGTTTAGTTAGAAGTAGTTTTGATACATGACGAAAGACAAGCATCGTGGCTTATACAATCGCTTGATAAAACTGTCGCCAAACATTCACAGCAATACTGTCTTGCATTGTGTTTTATTGTATTTTATTGTGCTGCAGTGCACAGAACTGCACTGTATTGCATCATACTGTATTGCATGGTACTGTGCTGTACAGTACTGTACTGTACTGTACGGTACTGTGCTGTACTGTACTGTGCTGTACTGTACTGCAATGTACTGTATTGCACTGTGTTGTACTGTGCTGTACTGTATTTTACTGTACTGTGTTGCATTGCATTAATATATTGTATGCCTTAGTGAAATAAGCCATAGCTAGTAAAATCTGAAGTGCTTTATTGTGACTAGCCTTGAATTGAATGAATCGTTTGTTACACTGTACAAAACAATTTACTAAATATATATTTTAATATTTTATTTATCCAATCGAACAATACTACGTTTTAGTACTACATATCATCATGTCATCAATCCTACCAGACATTGACGTTGTAGTCATTAATCCTACCAGCACTCTAGTTAGAACGGAACAAGCGACAAGGTCAAGGTCGGGAGCAATCAAAAAAGTAAGCAATACCTAATGTGCACTGATCGTCAGTGGTTAAATTCGAGCCCGGCAAAGCGACTAATGCAGCGTATATTTCAGAAATTTATTACTGACTAAATTATTTTCGTCTTGAAATTATCCCACACACGAAGGCGTGTTTGTCAACCGCTAGCGTTATTCCTAACAGTGTTTCTTTCAAAAATTAACTCTAAAAATGAGAAGGATAATTTAAATATTTTATAGGTCATTCGAGGTGTTATCGAAGCTCTGCTGTGATTAATTCAATTTTAAAAGTATCAGATATTTTAAATTAACGGAGGATAAAACCCCATCGGCGAAACTTCCGAAAGAAATAAGGATCTCGGGTTCGTATTACGGGCTAAGCAAACAGTGGCACAGGTAATTAGTAATCACAACAAGCATCTAATCACGTCAACTTGGAATGATCTACGGACCACAAACCACCGGTAATCCTCTAATCCTGCAGGCGTGTTCTGAACAGTGATCAGCTGGAAGAGAGCAACATTCCAACGTTACCGTTTAAATCAACTCCCGCACAGGTTACCATGAGATTCAGCAGAGAACGATTCGTAGTGTCTCAGTGGCTCAGTGTGTATGCGCGTTAAGTAATGCATGAAATTTCAAACGACTGTTCCAGAGTTCCTGGGATCAATTCCCGGTAGAGCTAGTCAGAGATAAGATCTCGAACATTCACCTTTCAGGGTATACCGGTACACCTGACGTCTTCAAGAGAAGCCCTTCGGGCTTTTGATAATGGCGCAAAACCCACATGTGAAAAAGAACGATTTGTGTTACCTTTTCGTAGGATTGGCATCATTGAAAGTTTGAAACATCATCGGGTTAAGCCGGCTGGATGTTGATAATTTGTCAGACAGGAGCGGTACGTGCAGTGTTAAAATTCAGTGTTCTTATCGTCACAGACATGTTTTTGAGTCGGGAAACTGACGTTAAACTATCGCTTAGCTTCATAGAATACCAAAGTGGTGATGTAGATCAGTATTATCATAGCAATAGCAAAACAATAGTATCAAAAATATGAACATTAGTAATTTAAATTATTTTTAGGTTGTCCTGCAGTTTCAAAGAACCGCTACACTACGGAGCATCTACCCCAAAAAATTGAAAATCAGCTACAAGTGGGCTACAACCATTTAGTCATATCAAATGCAGATCATTCCATCAAGAAGCAAGATAATCCAGAACATGCCAGACTTCATCGTCATCATCAGGCACCTTAGCAAGAAATATTTGACTCCTTTCGATGAAAAATAATTAAAATTACTTTCCTTAAAATTCATCGTTGCCGTCTCTTCTTGAGTTTTCGATGGAATCGTTTTCTTGATTAAAGTTTCAATCTGAATTTTAAAACTTTAAAGTAATTTAAAAAGAAAGCTAGAAGTTAAGAAATTCTTTCTCCATCTATGGTCTCCAATCTCTCTCTCTCTCATATATATATATATATATATATATATATATATATATATATATATATATATATATATAGCACACACTGCCTATTAGCATGTTAATTGTTCATGGCATATAACACCTGCACTCTTATCTGTCTTCCGTTTTCCTTTGTGGACTTGAAGAGGAAAGCGGAAGACAAAGACGAGTGGAGGCGTTATATACATATATATATACATATATATGTATATATATATATATATATATATATATATATACATATATATATATATATATATACGACGTTCCTAACATCATCCTTGGATGAGGAAACGGACGTTAAACCTTTATTATTATTATATTTATCATCATCGTCGTCATCATCATCTTCCCTTTAATCTCAGTTTAACTAAGGTCGGGATACGAAATGTATATATATATATATATATATATATATATATATATATATATATATATATATATATAATATATATATATCTATATATATATATATATATATATATATATATAATATTTACATATAATAAATATTATATATATATGCGTATATTGTTGAGAAAGGGTACAAAAAAAAATTATAGCCCATATATCGTAAAAGTCTCGCCCGCCCGGGAGAAGCTACTTTGGTATTCACCCAGCGCAAGAAACGAGTGAATCAAATTCATCGTTAGCGAAAAACAAACATTGTCCTGCATCACGAACAACCGATGAGCTAACTGGCAGGAGAACGGCTGCAGGATTAACAATAAAAATATCATGAACAATGTGTATCATGAATACAAATCATCATCAACTCTAATCATCACCAATAATGGTTGCTCTTAATATTTACCATAGATTTCTTAATGAATTATTTAGGTATCTTGAATATTAGTAACTATATGGAATATTAGTCATCATAAGTAGGAAAACGACTGCCAAATAAGCGAGCAAGGTATTTATCAGAAGATAGATACATACAAATTCTAAATAGTAACAGAACACATCGTAATACAACATATTATTATTAATCCTACTATTACTTGAAATCCAAAGATCAATGTATTTCATTCAAAACAACGGTTATGGAAATATTTGTCTAAATCATCTATTACACATAGTGTGTTACTTAAAAAGAAGGCCTAATAGTTGTTTCATCAAGGATTCTAAATTTTAATTAGATTCAATTAGAACTCCTATTTCGCCCACACAAAATCTCGATGTTTTAGCATACCGTAACGCAAAGTTTTGGTTGAGCGCTGCTCAAACTTGTTCAGTTAAAGTTAAAACGATCTGACATAGGAATTTCACGATAACCTGACATCAAATCCAACTTCTGATATAAGTTATCTTACGTCCCGCTGTCAGGCGGGAGTTTATCTTATATAGACAATGAAACTATTGTCATAATAATATACGATAGCAAGAGAAAGGAGAAAGAGAATTTGGGAGAGATGGAAGAGTGAGAGAGAGAGACAGACAAAGAGAAAGAGTGAGAAAAAAAGAAAGAGAGTGGGGAGCGGGAAGAGCGAGAATAAGGAAGAACGGGCGCAAGCAGAGAGCAAAACAATAAAGAGAAGAGAGAAGCAAGAAAATAGTCAGAAATCAGAGATAGACAAAATTAACAGATAATTTTGCTAAGTGACGATTAATCCCTGAAATTTTGATTATTCTTTGAAAATATCTACGGCGCAGAGCTTTTACCATACAAAAGTACATGCTTATAACAAAGAAACATGATGAAAACTGAGAAAGAAGGATATATATATATATATATATATATATATATATATATATATATATATATATATATATATATATATATAGAAAGAAAGAGAATAAGCAGCTTAGAAGTGATTGGGCTAAATACAGAAAGATTCTTAAAGAAACATTTTATTGAAAGACACAACAAAAAAGGAAACTGATAGAAATTTTACAGTATACGACAGAGAAAAGCAGAGAGAAAGGATAGAATACTAGACTAGAACACAGAGAGAGAGAGAGAGAGAGAGAGAGAGAGAGAGAGAGAGAAAGAGAGAGACAGTCTGACAGCAGGATAGTGATAAGGGAAGGGGGCATACAGACGGGCACACAGAGAAAGACACGGAGAAGAAAAGAGTAGGCTCTGAATTATCTCCCAACTAGCGTATCTATAGCAGGAGTTGAGAACAAAGAATCTGGTGTTTTATGTAAGATTATCTTCCTTGAACATTAACCCTCACCTGTAATGGCTATCCCTTAACCTCTAACCTGCTCTACTTACCTATCGTCTGCAAAACCTGCTCATTGCATACCTACTTTCAATTTTTCAGTTTTTTAAGAGCCTCTCCATCTTTTACCGGGTCTGAGTAGCAATTAGTCGCAATTAGTAGCGATTAGTAGCAATTAACAATTACACTTGGCACTTAGAATGGGATTGTAAGATGAGTTAACTTTCGGTATGACGCATGATTTTTTCCATCTGTGAAGAATGGCGACTTTACCACCATACTAATGATAAATGTTGTCATGGACATGAGTTGCACTCTAATTATGTTGTCGTTGTTGTTGTTGTAAATATAAATGATACCTAACATCCTTTATGTAGAACAGTTTAGTTATCGAGTGAAGTATTAATATCAATAATAACAATAATAACAACAATTAGAGTACTACAGTCATCAATGACAACATCGAGCACTATTGAGACAAAATCAAGCCGACGAGCAAAAAGAGAAGGTCCAAAAACGGTGCAAATTCCAAAATCCAGAAATTCAGTCCAAAGTATCAGCTATCGTTTCAAGTACTGAATTGTTAAAAATTACTAAACTGAATTTCAATAGAATTGAATATTGTAGAATTAAAATTAAATCTAATGAAAGTTAAATTCAATCAAGATTTTGTGCAATAAATTGCGTAATACCACGCCAACTCTAGATATGATTAACAATCCATGGCGTAGATTTTACATTCAGCCTAAAGGTATTGATGACGTCATTATCTAACTTGACCAAGCCTTGAATACATTTCAACTGCACCTAAATCACGTATTTCTATTTTTCAGTTTCATTCAATCAATAGACTATCCGAACCGATGCAGGAGATTCTAAATAAAGGGTTTTCTCAAACGTGCCGTGATGCCAATTTTATTCATGCGAATAAGTTGAAATACCTCGGGGCTTACAAGCATGTAACAGGTAACAAAAACCATGCAATGTCGTAAGAAAATTAACGCAATTTGCTGACATTTAACGGCCTTTTACTATTTTAGTACAACTCTAGGAATATGAATCAACACAATAAACAGTATCAGTACATACCATGCTTCCGGAGTATATGCATGCATTGTGATGCATATGTGTATGCATTTGATGGCAGCAATTGAACGAGAGAGCACTGCATTTGAACTCTGTGCCTACGGATCCGTTGTCGGCTAACTTGGCAACATGCTATCGTCTCAGCTCAAGGAATAATCAGAGAATTGTCATTTATTTTAGATCTCCAATATTGATTGTACGGCAAATATTCTTGTCTAAGCAGATCGATTGTGAGGAAGACCGATAGGGTCTGCAGTAAATTGAAGAAAGATTTGGAAGATAGATTGAGTTAACTACCCTTACAAGCGAAGATAATGATGTCATTGGGTCAATGTGTACACGAAACAGAAAATGACTAAAAGCTTACAAAATGCCACAATTTTAACAGATGATAAAGAACACTTTACATATCATTTAATTAATCTTCGTTAGTACTTAAGATTAGTAAACAAGGCCGGTAATTTCTATATTGAAATAATTCTAAGTTAAAAGTCTGGCATGTAAAGATGTAAAGATGTACAGTAAACATGAAAACATGTTTCTACAAGGATGAAGACAAATAAGGTACGTCTAAGATTGAAAAACTGGACCTCCTACTTGTCAGGAAAGTCTGGTATTGTATCAACAGCAATTATGTTAAAAAAGGAGAAAAATTGCTTTAGATACTTTCTCGGGCACCAATTTGACAAATAAATTCGTGTATGAGATTTACGCGTGAATGAGATTAATGAAAAGAGTTTATGAAAGAATTCTGAAAGAATTCCGATCGCTTCCAAGTCTCTGAGCAAAACAAGTTTCATTATTAATTATTTATTAATTATTAGTTATTATTATTTTTATTTTATGAGTTGGGCTTTCCACTACTCGGGTGTTCTATTTTATACATTATTAGTTTATTTATTTTTTCATTCCTCACTCGCAATTCCATATGCGTATAATTAATTGTTCAACAATTGAAAAGAAAAGCGTATGTACGGAACTATATGCCTTGTTGAGGCACTTACATATCCGAATCATTAAAATCATAGTAAAAACGTTACTATTAAAATCAGTAGTACATTTTAAATGAAATCCCTGCTTTACAACTGTTACGTAATTCTAAACTACATAAGAAATGGTAACAGTATCAGTATCAGAATCAAGATCAAGATCAGTATCAGTTAACTGTCGTGATGAGATGTCGTAGCTAACAACACCCACAGTGAAGACCCATTAGTGTCTGCGATTTTTCTTTAAGAAACAGACGTTAAAGATTACGCAGTTCGCCACTAGAAGCAATGCCTTACGGCCACATTCACGCTACATCGATAATCGCTATTTCATATGCAGCCGAATATCATCTCACGATAAATCAGATTCTACTGACCGCCAACCGGCAAATACAGGAGATTGTTAAAGATATTCACTGGTACAGGCTTCTGGTCGCTTGCAAAATCTCTACTTGCATGCTTTATAAGCAATATTTCACAATTCACTGGCTATTTTCATTACAGTGCTTTTAAAGTTCAAAACCGTAGATACTGCAATACTCTTAAAACTTTAATATATACTCTGACGAATGTGTGAAGACGAAAGTCGACTTGAGCATGTGCTCTGAAAATTCTCAGAATAGGAATGACGTCAGTGACAATTTTACCCCTGCAGAGGGAATTGCTTGGAGAAACACCAACTTCAATATCGTTATCATTATTGCTAACACTGTTGTTATCACTGTTGTTATCGCTATTGTTATTATCGTTATTGCTAAAACTATTGTTATCACTGTTGTTATCGCTATTGTTATTATCGGTATTGCTAAAACTATTGTTATCACTGTTGATATCATTATTGTTTCATAGGAATTCGTCATTTTCATTTCATCAGTTTCACACGGTTTCATCATTGAAATCACGACCCGTTTTTTGGACCGGTTTTGGGCCCGAAAGTAAAAAATAAATTAAATAAATAACAAAGCACCTTAGAACGTTCCTATCCATTATGAATGAGAAAAACAGAATTAACCACAGCGGTAGAGCAATGGAAAAGATTTTCAAATTAACCAATTTATTAATTCTTAGTTTTCTCAGAATGGCCGCCCTACGAAATATTATTTTAAAAATGATCATCACTAGATATTAGTACAAATAATATAATTTTTATTATATATTACAAAATTTTGCATATTACATAACATTCTTCATAACTTTCATTTCGCGGAATGTTAGCTGGCATTCACTATACGACTGCGTATAATATACACAAATCCTATCCTGTAATACTTCATATTTACAAACAGTCTTACAGAAATCAATGGTTCCGAAGAGTTTTCAGATGTAAAGTTTCCAAATGCTGTTTTTACTCAAAATGTCACCGCCTCAAAGTTACCATCGACTCATCGAGATTTGCGATTTTCACGAGTATTTATAAAAATATGAAACATTGCAAATATAAAATAAGCGAAGATACTATTAGAGAATCCTTTGTTTAATAAATGGCTATTCGCCAAAGAAGAAATTTGAGCTAGTGTTCTTGCTTCAGTGAACCTAACTTACTCGCTGGCAAGCAGCTATAACAAAAGTATTTGTGTTTTGTAATAGGAGGCACGTAAAGTAAAACAAAAAGCAAAGCGGAGAAAATTTTTGCTTAATATTAAATGGCACAACGTCCGAATGTGCTTCAATAGCTTTGAAGCGTTTTGACAAAGTCGGTATAGGAACTTAAGGTTCGGTAAATCGGTTCACATTACGATGTTAAGCGTCATATTCCGGTATTCTGGTTGCAGCGAAGTAAAAACTAATGCAACGTAGGAAAGCAACAATTGAAATAATTACAATGTTTGCACAAATAATGCAGAGTTAATTACACAATGCAGACGTATTCAAAATAAATACTTTACAGTATTTCGAAGATGAATAAAGCACTGAAACCAGGAAACCACAAGAAATTACTTATTTAATTCTTTATTTAAACAGTTTCTAGTACAACTTTCAGCAACAATTTTTACAAAAATCTTTTCAATAACAATGGGATCAATCAAAGAGTGATTACCATGACTTTCTCGATCAGATGATTATATCTAGAATAATCGCAAGACAGTAGCAAATTCTGACGGCTCTGAAACACGAAACTCAAGACACCGAGGTTCGAATTTCGGATGGTATCTAAATTCACAATATCCATCCTGAAGTCCTGCATTCTTGGACAGAATGTGATGATGATGATGTCTAAATGATTAGTTACGTTACTGCGATAGCTCCTCATAAAATCAAATTTTTGTACTTTCATAATAAAAGATGCTTTCAGGAACGGCAGCTGGAGAAGGAAGAAGAATCTAACTAGCGTACTTTAGATTAACAGTAAGATACGTTACTAACTAGACTATATTATAAATAAAGCAAACAAATGGCTCACTTTACATTTGTTTTGTATTAACTTGCTGATTTTCTTGAAGTACAAGCCTTAGAATTTGAATTTCGCTAGCCAAAAACCTAGTAACTATTCAGCTTCAAAATGAATCTCATGGTTGCGTCTGTATCGTTCGTATAAAGATAAGAAACAGAATGTGGCCTGAAAGTTACCGTTTGTAAACATTTACCCATCAGAGGTTATAATGTGATACCACTCGACCTGCTCCGATGAAAGGAATTCATACGATTATTATTGTTACTTTCTCTAGTGCACAAACTAAACGATTCACCCACAACCATCAGCACCGATTGATGTGCTAACACAATACCTAGCCACTCTCAATTGCACTGCCTAATGGTAGGTCCATTTACAACTTACTTATACAATACCTAATATGAACAGAATATCTCACTATCATCTGATATCTAATTTAATATTTAATAGAGTATACATGTATATTACAAACGCATCTTTAACTTTACAACAAGTACATAAAGTAAAACAAGCAATATACAATAGAATACACATAATTACAAACATCAAAAGACTAAAAACAATAATGTTGCACCACTTGATCGGATTCAGTTTCATTGGTCAATACCTGCGAGTTACAAGATCATGTTTCTTCTTAACTGCAACACCGTTTATTTCTTTATCACAGCATAAATTACTTCACAAATAACAGAAACATACACGTAGCAATAATTAGGTAAACAAATGAGCGATATGAAAGCGGCTGCCATAAAAGAGCCGGAGTTCTGTACGACAAAACGAAAAATATAATCTAGCACTGTCAGCTCGACTACGAACTACAGCAAATTCTGTTAAATACTAAGTATCGTAAAACCGTTGGTAACATGCACAACAACAACAACAACAGTAGAATTAGGGTGCTACTGTTGTCCACGAAAACACTGAGCATAAAATAATACATTCACAAAAGCCAAGTTCTTGAAGCTTTTTGCTGGCAATTAAGTATGTTAATAATATTAGATACAGAGAAAATGTTTTAATACGTATAAAGGTTTAAGGGCCGATTCCTCATTTATGGATAATACCAGTAGGTTAATTTTAAATGATCTTAAGGTATACTATCTATCAAGAGTAATTTAATTAAACCATTAATTTCATGTCTAATTGTTAGTTTACATATGACTTTACATATGACTTTACATATGACATTGCATATGACAGAAAGAATGAATGAACTTATACAATTTGGCTTCGCATTGCAATTCCATTTGGAGCAATTTGTGAAAATTTGTGAAGGCGTGAAAAATAGTGGCATTGGAATACAATTCCAGGAATTCTGGCAACTCAAATGATTTACGATTCGGAACACCTGTTCACTTTCCGACTCATCTTTGAAAACCATTTAGAATTATCTTTTCGATAAAGTTGTACCTCATCACTAACTTAAAACTACGAACTCTCTATGGAAGAGTACGAAGAAACATCTTCATTGAAGTGAATTTATCTCAGTATAAACATACACCAGAAATCTAAAGAAAAAATACTATTTGATAAATGCAAGCTGATTTTCGTCACTGGACTATTGCAACAGACTCCTTATATAATAGGCCATCCTTTATGCCGAAAATTTCTTGCGATTTACTGGCACTCGTTTATTTAACTTTTACATAAATATTACCATCACTGACACGCTTATCTATAAATGCTGCAAGCTCTCTAATAAGACAGTAGATCGCCTGTGCAGTCGTCTCATTCTTTTTATTCCTATCACGTTACGCTAACTGACCTAACTGACCGTCACGAAACCTCTTGCGTTGAATTCGACCCTAAACTGGTTTTCAGGATTTTGGCTTTTGCTCCGATTTTGGACCGTTTTGGTTTTACTCGTCGCGATGATTAGGCTCAATAGTGCTCGATGATGTCACTGACAACAGTAACACTCTAAATGTTAGTGTTTTGGTTGTTGTGATTCACATTTTATTAACAGACTGGCTGGAGCCAGTGGCGATGTCGGTAAGATATTCGACCGCGGATCAGTATGTGCTGGGTTCAAATCCTGAGCTCACCCGCCGTTGACATCGCTTTCGGGTGAGGAAACTGACGTTAACATTAGCTTTTTAACATTGACCGATGAGCTTTAATATATCTATACATGTTATCAGAATCGCAGTTATTACTACAGCTATCACAAGCGACAGTAATTTCAAACCACAATTTCCGCATCTTAAGATAACTTCAGGTTCTTCTATAAAAAACCTGTAGTAAGAATATAATACTATACTGCAGATAATTAAGTAGGCACTTAAGGTTAAAAGTGCATGAACTCAACTCTGGAAGTTATGAGGTAAAAGATACTTCGTATTTAAAGAGCCAAAACAGATATGGGTTTGCAGCATCTCCACTGTCTGGAACAATCTATCTGTCACTCTGCGTCAATCTCAACTCTCTCTTTTTAGTTTCCATAAAAAATCACAACTCTTTCGTTCCATAGCTATTGTACCTAGCCATATAATTATCGCTACTGTGCCATGTTACATAGAGCGGGTAAAGAACAGTAAATGATCAAAATGAGCACTCTTAATTTGTAACGGCCCTTATACATGTAGATTCAATAAAAAATATTCAAATATCATCAATGTAAACAATGACATAAGGGTTGACACGTTTAGAGGTTAAAATTTCATCTGCATATCGTAACCGAATCTTATTAGCATTACCCAAAGCACTCATTGCGGCAAATGTTCGCAGATTTGTAGGACTAGGTAGAGTGACAGATTGACCCAATGATTGGTCGACAAACAGACAAACACGGCTGGAAGACGGAGACGTGACCGTGGCGCTAGCAGGCGAGGTCACTTAGGCAAGATTGAAGGAACGGTTTGACCGAAGACCCGTCACGAGGGTGAGACTAAATTATCGGTCAGTTTATTGGCGGAAGGAACTAAAGGTTAACAGTATCCGTCATATTTCCCATGACACGTTCTGAACAGCTGTACACCTAAAACCCTTAACTAATGAGTGTCAGTCTGCCTGTGTATGTCTGTCTGTCTGTCTGTCTGTCTGTCTGTCTCTCTCTCTCTCTCTCTCTCTCTCTCTCTCTCAACGCTTTCGTGTGTTTGTACCACTATCTATTTACCTGCGCAACTGTTCCTTTCCTAACCCATCTTTCCATTTTTTTATCTGTGAGCAGAATGTTGTCTAATAAAACGTTAAAAGGCAAAAATAGAGATTCACATTTTAAAAGATTCACACTAGCATTACACTGAAAACTAAAACTTTCCCTTGCCAGTGCAGTCGTTAATATTATCATAACATAAAGATGTCCTATCAACGCGATTCTAATTGAAGCCAGGTTAGAGCTAGAAAAAATTGGATAACTTTTATATTGAAACGTTGTACCAGATTGTCTGATATTTCATAAAAGGAAATAAAACTATAAAGTTATGCCTAACGTCTGTTTTCGTATCACAAGAGATACTGTCAAACACAGTTGGGCTATAATTTGAACCGACGGCCTCCTGCTTCTCAAGCAAGTGTGCTATCCATCCGACCATCCAAACGGCAAATAGAAACATCATTGAAACATCATTCAAAATACAACTTTATTCTTTGTTCTTTGCGTCATTCCTTACCATTCTTATCATCGTTTCACTCGCTAAATATCCACGGCAGTGACACAGTGTCCCGACATATATTTTAATACATTGCTCTCTCAATCTCGCATCATTCTCCATCAAACCCACCTTCAGTTTTACTTCAAACCTCTCATCGACATCATTGACTCTTCTCGCTGACCATCAATCAATCACACTCAATATCAAGTGCCACAATGAGGTCTGCATGACCAAACAAGCCACTCGTTGCATACTTCACTTCCGCACTTCTCACTTCCTTCACTCATCAACACTTCAAGTGTGACTCGTTTATCACAAAATTTACAAAATAATTCTTTTTGAAAGCTAAAATTTTTAAACGAGCTTTTGCTCTGAAAACTTAATGATAATAATTATGATAACAATAATAATGATAGTAATAATAAAAATAATAATAATAAATAATGAGTAATGAAAAATAATGATAATAATAATATTAATAATAATTATTTTTAATGCCCTGGGCTGTATAGGGCCCTGGGCTAAAAATAAGACAAGAAGAGACTATATTTAAAAGTTAAAATATGAAGCAGTTAAAATGAGTCCTCTACACTCTGGGTAGAAATAATAATAATAATTTTATTTATTATTATTTAAAGAATCTATTAAAAAGAAACCTTCGTAATATTAATGACCTACAGTGCGGCGTAACTTACTTAATTTAAATACTAGGCCTAAATTATGTATTTAAACAGTTCTCAAATAAAACAAGAATATAGGCCAATACCCACCAGCAAAGCAAATTTTTAGTAATTTTATAATTTATTACCTTAAGATATGGCATGAAGATTAATATAAAAAATACCAAGGTTATGAGAGTTTCCAATAATAAAGGTGAAGTTAATATCACAATAAATGGTACTAAAATGGAACAGGAAAGGAGTTTCAAATATTTGGGTCATACTATAACCGATGATAGGAAATGATGTGAGACGGAAATATGCAGTAGGATTGCACAAGCAAAAGCCGCCTTTGGTAGTAGAAAAGAACTATTAACAAAAAGTCTAAAGAAAGACACAAAGATAAAGATAGTGAAAACTTTGGTTTGAACCACGCTATTGTATGGATGTGAAACATGGACCTTAAGGAAGGAAGATATTAGGAAACTGGAGGCATTGGAAATATGGATTTGGAGAAGAATGGAGAGGATTAGCTGGACTCAAAAGGTTACAAATGACGAAGTCCTGGAGAGAGTTGGCACAGATAGACAGTTGATAAATGTATTAAGAAATGGGAAGAAGAGATGGATAGGACACATTCTAAGGGGGGAAGGTCTATTAAAAGAGGTCATAGAAGGTAGAATGGAAGGAAAAAGAGGCAGGGGCAGGCCAAGATTAGGTATGTTAGATGATTTAAAGACCCACTCATATGTGGAAATGAAGAGGAAGGCGGAAGACAGAGAAGAGTGGAGGCGATATGTACCATGGACCTGCCAGTAGGCAGTGCACTAAGAGAGAATTTATTACTATCCATAAACAGCATGGCCACATAAAACACAAGATTAAAAGTTCTATAACATTTTACATTATTTTATGTGAAAACAATCCCACGCACTTCTTTATCCTTCATTATTATACTGCTACATAGAGAAATATGTTATAATCTAGGCACAGGTTTGGTTTCGCATTGGTTAACGATGTATAAAAGATGTTGCTACTGGGGAGTATCAAAGCATGAGACAGAGAGGCGCCTTAGTTCATCAAGTAACTGTCAAGCTCGCGTCCATCACTAGTCTTGTCTGTCTAAGTACAGAACTGGCTCAGCGTTTATTTCAGGGATGCTTTGGGAACGGTGAGATTCATAGATATCGGAAAAAATGCTGTTCAGAGTATACACTCCATTCATAAATAGTTATGTATTCGCTAAAGATAAATTCTTGGCTGCTATTTGCATTATGAAAATGCACCTATATGCATGTACATAGATAATATAATTGTTATATATACATTATATATATATATATATATATATATATATATATATATATATATACAAATTTACATATACATATTATTCATGTATATATATATATAATATATATACCTATATGTATATATATATATATATATATATATATATATATATGTATATTTACATGTATACTATGTATATGTAAATTTGCATTTGTATATATACATATATATATAACAATTATATTATCTATATGTATGGATAGGTGCGTTTTCATAATGCACATGGTATTATGTATTATATATAATATATATACATATATTATTTTTATATATATGTGTGTGTGTATATATACATGTAGATATATAATGCATATTTCCATAAAATGAGACTAAAGGAAATACAGAAAGACAAAGAAAAAATATCTTAGAAACGAAAGGCATGGCACCACTCAAGATGAGGTTCTGCTAGAACACTTTTACTGTTTTGAAGGAAGATCAATATGCAAACTCAACAATGAGATATGATACAAGAATCGAGACCACAATGCTATTTGACTCACTAGCTCACCGACATGATTCAGTCTCGCGCTATTCTTTCTAGACTGTTGTTTTCTTCCTCTTTTAAAACGCTCCAAAACTATCTCTCAATATCTCGCTCAATCATTCTCTCTCCTCTCACCCACTTCCTGGCTGCATTTATCTGCCTGCGTTGCGTAGACAGACAGCTGCAAGGTACGTAGAACTGCACTTAACATGCACGCACTCTTCATTAACACCTTTCACTACAACAACACTACGAAGCCCCGGGCCCCTGCCACGCCACACCGGCCCGATGCAATGCCACTGCCGACTCTTATCTCAACGTTATCTCTGCTTCAACCTTACATCCAGCCCTCCTCTTCTGTTTATTACTGATATTTTTAAAATGTTTATCACCACTATCTGTGCTTATCTGTGCTTCAACCTTACATCCAGCCCTCCTCTTCTGTTTATTACATATGATATTTTTTGCATTATGATATTTACATTATGATATGATGATACATGATGATTTACATGATGATACATTATGATATTTATTACATTATGATATTTATTACATTATGGTATTTTTAAAATGTTGATCACCACTGAAAAACTTAGCAAGATTCAAAAGCCTATGATCAAAGCTAATATTTAAATTAAGGTGTTTTCGGAGGCTAATTTATTGTAGAAAGTGATTCTCTAAATGCTTTATTTTCTCCTTCTGAACTCTCTTTGATATTATTTTATATTATGGCACTTAATTTTCTTTCACATAGGTTTTGTTAATAAGTGATTCCAAAAACATATTTCATACACAATGAGTTTGCTTTGACAATGAATATCTGAGAAAAAATTTGACAATTAATATTTTAAAACTAAAGGTAACACGCAATAGTCATATAAACAAAACAACAATTGAATAGAAACGAAAAATCGTGAAAACTACGATAACGGTTTTTTAAATATTATAAGCTACACGTACGTTAATTCGTTCAACTAAGTCAAAGCTAAGCTGACTTCCTTAAAGTAAATGTTACAAGATCGCCGTTAATTGAGCAAGCTCATACGAGAGAAAGAGAGAGAACTATGTTTAATGACATTATCATCACAGCACGAAATACAAAATTGCACATACATACGGATCATCAAACAGGACAAATAAATCCTATCTAGGTGACAGCGCACAATCATAAGCAAACATACACAGACAACAATACGATAAGCTCATATAGAGCAAGCTCATACGATGAGCTCATAGAGCAAGCTCATATGATAAGCTCATAGAGCAAGCTCATACGATAAGCTCATAGAGCAAGCTCATTCGATGAGCTCGTAGAGCAAGCTCAAACGATGAGCAAATAAAGCAAGCTTATACGATGAGCTCATAGAGCAAGCTCATTCAATGAGCTCATATAGAGCAAGCTCAAACGTTAGCTCATAGAGCAAGCATATACGATGAGCTCATAGAGCAAGCTCATACCATGAAATCATAGACCAAGCTCATACGATGAGCTCATAGACCAAGCTCATACGACGAGCTCATAAAGCAAGCTCATACGATGAGCTCATAGAGCAAGCTCATACGATGAGCTCATAAAGCAAGCTTATTCGATGAGCTCATAGAGCAAGCTCATACCATGAAATCATAGACCAAGCTCATACGATGAGCTCATAGACCAAGCTCATACGACGAGCTCATAAAGCAAGCTCATACGATGAGCTCATAGAGCAAGCTCATACGATGAGCTCATAAAGCAAGCTTATTCGATGAGCTCATAGAGCAAGCTCAAACGATGAGCTCATAGAGCAAGCTCATACGATGAGCTCATAAAGCAAGCTTATACAATGAGCTGATAGACCACGCTCATTCGATGAGCTAATAAAGCAAGCTCATACGATGAGCTCATAGAGCAAACTCATACGATGAGCTCATAGAGCAAACTCATTCGATGAGCTCATAGAGCAAGCTCAAACGATGAGCTAATAAAGCAAGCTCATACGATGAGCTCATAGAGCTAGCTCGTAAGATGGGTACTCATAGAGGAGCAATAGCAGCTCAGTGAGTTCAAAGTAAATACAGACCTGCTCAGTGAACAAACTCAGAGATATGCAGGCTAATATTATCATACAGATGCAGCATAAAATAATTAAAATCTTTGACGGCGTTAGCAATCTTCCCTTAATGGATGCTTTGGAAATACAGAGGAATCCCATGCAAAAGCTTGATTATGGAAATAATAAACAGTCGACAATAAAGAAATAATACGAAACAATTATGGAAATATTACTTTAACTTTTCTCTTTCATTTGTCGCAAGAGCAGCAAGACATCAGAGCTGCCTTAAGATCTGAGCAAGCTCTGGGCTGTAGAGATCGGCATCACGAGTACTCCTGGGCGCACCACCGCAACAACAAATTTTAAAACAAAACAGTAACTTTTTTGTAAATGCCATTTCACACCGATTGTCCCAGCTGAGCATTTGACCCAGTAAGGGCGTGGGAATGATTAGGATTAATCAATACAGACACAAACCACGAGCCGCCACATGTGCAGATGATTGGAGGATTGTGGGATTGAACTCGTTAAGAGGGCTATTAGATAACAGAGGTCCACGCGGGACTGGTAAGAATTGTAACAACGTAGTAATTCGTACAAAACAAAACCAGGCGTTTTTCTGATCACTGACGGTCGAGGCTAACCGTTATTGACGTCTATAATTAGTTGGAGTGAAAACTGCTAACAGTTAGAATGAAGCCGCCCGTCGCTAACGTAAGTTCTACACTGGCAGTTCTAAACCGTTTCTAATTTATACCATGACTGGTCATATGAATAATTCAAAGGACTACATGAAATAGTAATATATGTATTTTATTTTTAGGCTGGAGCCAGTGACGAAGTGGCTGGAGCCAGTGGCGAAGTCGGTATGATACTCGACCGCGGTTCAGTATGTGCGGGGTTCAAATCCTGGGCTCAGCCGTTATTGACATCGCTTTCGAGTTAGGAAACTGACGTTAACCTTAGATTTTTTATTTCTCAAGATGAAAACTTGCAAGCATCATTTGCACACAATAAATCAACGACAATCTACGTTCAGATAAAAGTGTTGTTACAATTTACAATCGAGGCAAAGAATACTAATGTAGGATTCTTGGATAATTTAAAGCTTGACCATATTTCAACCAAGTTTCACAGTCAACAATATAGAAAATAGGGACGAGAAAACTAACTGATAGAACCATAAGCTGACATACAACTGTTGCATTGAATATAGCCTATCTGATAATACACCATATGTGATGTGTATTGACTATAATCTACGTATACCTACATCACACATATAGGCCTATAATCATCTACTCAATGTATCTATCTCTCTTGCTCCCTCAATATATAGTCTATTATTATTATAGCCGTAGTTTACCACTGAAATATAGTATATATACACATCACTAACATTTTCGCTAACAGTGAAAAGCTACAGAGATTTTACCCTATTTCAATAGTAAACCATAATGGTAGACGTGTAGAAAACGATTTAAGTTGTAAATTACGTCTATTATAGTGTCATAATAGTGATAAAGCTGTATATCATCGACAGCATAGAACTCAAATTACCACCTTACTCTATTACATATAATACTAATACATATTACTCATAGATATTACGAGTTTGCCTGTAATCATTGAACTAGCGCTATCAGTGGCGTCTAGCGGTCTATGAACAAAGCGAAGCGAAGTTGATTAGGAATGCAGGCTCTTTATGGCACGCTACATTTATTATTAATGAACGATTCCAAGCTTCACTTCCAATCGGCTAAATGATGCAAATCCAATCATTCACCCAGGATAATAAATTACTACGGCAAAGAAAGTTCTCAAATTACAGGAAAATGCACGTTGTGGTGTAGTCTTGAGTAATCCTGCCACGGTGTAATGTTGAAGTAGTGATAGACGGTGTAATAAAAGTACCCGTAGATGTCTACCAGCAAAATAGGAATTGTACCACAATATATATATATATATATATATATATATATATATATATATATATATATATATAATGTATATATATATATATATATAATATATATATACATTATATATATATATATATATCAGTAATAAAAGTCTCTTTAAATATCTATATTATACGCCTAATTATTTACGAGTAATAACTGCGGTCAATATGAATCTGGTAATAATGCTACTTTATTTAATACATGATATCATAAAGTATCATAGCATATAGCATCATTATTTGATACTGAAGATTATTTTCTAGCTATCCCTCTCAGATAATGCCTTCAAGGCAACTATAAACTCCCTGTTAACTTTAGTGTTCAAAGTTTTCCTCGTCCAATTTCTGAAATGCGTTGCAAGTCAACAAAACAGCGCATTCATCAACACAACAACAAGCTTTCATGTTAATAGTAAGCAACGAACAACAACCACGCAATAATGAACAGAAGCAGATTAGCGTAAAATGAGTTAAAATGAAAACTTGCACTCTACTACAACCAATCATGTTCTCAGAGTAGTAATTCCTACACACCGGCGGTTTGATGGTCGGCAGAAGATGAACGACAGCTGAGTAAACTACGAATCTCTTCAACCTCTAAACCGTATAACAGAGCGGCTCCGTATTATGTAGGGCTGGGAGCAAAGTTCTCATTAAATAGGGCTACTTTATAAAATTGTTTCAATTTAAATAACTTAATATTTTATAAGAAATTTTATTTTTTGCATGTGGGAGCTTAGCTTTTATTGTTCCTCAGCTAATGTCGCTGAACGTAGGCCATATAATCATATTGAGTGAATAACATAGTACAAAGTGCTTAGTAAATTACCCGTGTTGTGCCGAGTTTGAAGAATAGACTCATTGCGAACTGCAAGTGTCGAAAAAGTAAAATACTACAGATTGCAAGCAATAAATAAATGAAAAAATTCAAATCATTAGTAGGGCATCCGATGAAGAAGCTGATAATAAAATGCAAATGATACTAAAATGCCCATTTCACTAAAATATTTTCTTGGATAGTACGATTCAAAACTTCAAGTAACTTCGACCTAGCAGAATCAACTTGCGACATATAAAATCCAAAATTTGTATCCTTTATCATAATTTATAACCTCGCACTGAAAACGTGAAACGAAATATTTCACACGTAACAATCTGGTCTACATAAAAATTAAATTTTACTGACATTTAGTCAATTTATTACATATAACTGCATATAAAAGCAGTAAAAATAAAATAATTCAATGTTTAATTGAATCCCAGCTAGGCAAACGACTTTCACCAGTCGCAGCAGTCAAACACGAAACAGGATTGTTAAGATTTTCACAAATTTCTATGAGAACAAACACGAAACAGGCCTTTTAGAATTTTAGAAATTTATGAGAACAAAATCCTAACCAAGGCAACAACAAAATTGAAAGCAAACTTCCTGGCCCTCTACCGTCATCAATGGTCGTCAAGCTGCACCCTGCCACACGACACCTGGTGAGAATACGCCTACTAACAACAACAACACTCAGGTGAACATGACCCACATAGCTTATCCAAGCCCTGCTAACAACTCCAGTGCAGTATAGCACAGCAAACCAATATTCTGCAAAATCTAAATAATGTAGTTTTCGTAATTATCGTAAACTAAATAATTTAGTTTTTATAATTATTGTGTCCAAAATATGGTTCTGAACTGCCTTAAGTTGGAGATGGTTTACCTCCAAATCGATCAAGAGTTTCATACATGTCATCAGTCTTTATCTAAAATGGGAATACCGTAAAATGGGAATACCGTAAAATGGGAATACCGTAAAATGGGAATACCGTAAAATGGGAATACCGTAAAATGGAAATACCGTAAAATGGGAATACCGTTTTTAGGATTTGAACCCACACATACTGATCCACATAGCTTACCGACATCGGTTACATGAAAAATGGAAGAAATTGCTTAATGATTTAAACCTGTAGCATTAGAAATTATACATATCAACATGGTTAATCATTAGACCATAATGTATAATTATTATTTACAAATAATATGTCAACATGTAAATCGACATTCATTTGCTTGTTGTACAGGATGACAATATTCTTACAGCCCATATACACATTAGAGAATACTCATCACAGTTTGGATGCATAAGCTAATATATAGGCCTATTAAGCTGACTGCAATACGACAAGAAATTGCATTGCGTCATGCAACTAGAAGTAAAACTCATATTTTTTGTTAGTATTAAAGTGAGAAGTCGATCTCAATGCACACACAATGAAATAGTCTACATTTAATCCTGAAGCTAGTATCTACATACTGAACCATTAATCTTGCCTTATACATATTAGTATCAAAAAATATTTTGTTCAGCAGTGATAAAAAGAACTGTTATCGTCTTATAAGACCCAAAGCTAAATATTAAAATTGTTTTAGTTTTTAGCAGCGAGCAACAAAGACAATTTCATTACTTAGGTTTCACCAGCCTCATCAGGAGCCTCTGTGCGCATAAAATGAAAATCAAGATGGCGAGGCTAATTACTCTCCTTTGACCCCTGAAATGGTTTGGGCGCTCAGTTAAGTCTGAACCAGGGGCGCAACCAACACAGCAGAATTGCATAGTCGACGCCTGAATGAAATAAACAGAGGATCGGTTGAATTCAGCAGGCTATTCTATTACAAATCTATAAATTACAGCATGGTCTTGTGTGCAAAGTGAATATGACGACAGACAAGTGGTTAAGAAGCTTGGACTGATTTCTATGGATCGTGATACGAAATACAGATTAACAAATTGCTTACTGCATCTAATGAATGATTTGCTATCCATTAAGTAGACAATTAGAACATCTATACCTTATATTTGTATTTTTATTTTATTTTCAATGCAGTTGTATTTGTTGTAATGCACTGTTGTTATTTTGTGTTTTATTGTAACTTGCTACCACGTCTTGATGGTGTAATAGAGATTCATATATAGAGCTCTAAAGTCTTAGTCTTGAGTAGCCTTTAATTCTGTTTCCATATGCAGAAAAGCTAATTGGAATAATTGCAGAAACAGGAGGACTTTGACCCAAATGTTTCGCACCAAGGCATAACACATGCCCAAAAGCAGTCATTCATTGCTCCCTCGATATGCTTAATAGGATCTGGAAGACTTGACTAGCGCAGTTTAAATTATCCTTAACTTACATCAAAGTGTTGAAAGTAGAATTTTAATATAATTACAATATATTTAACGAGAGCTTAGGAATTAGCATCCTTCAAGCAACTGACGATAAGTTATGATTAAGTATTTGTTCACAGATTCAAATAAAATATACAAATACTGAAATTAATATTAATAGTAGGGTCTGTTCTGCATAACAAAGAACAACACGGAATACTTTTAAAGACGGGCCGGCAGGAATTAGTTTATCAGCAAGCATGCTACCTACTCGGCCTTCCAGCCGGTCAGATCTTCTTACTGAAGCCTTCTTACTAAAAATGGAACATATTTATTAACAGTTTAACAGCACATAATAGAATCTAAGATTATAAGCCCTACTATTCACACGTTAAAAGCTACATTAAGGTGTGGATAAAGCATAGTTTTTCGTGAAGGATTTAACTCGTTAATCGATGGAGGGTGAATTCAGCATGATGATAAGAATATGACCTGGGACGACCCTCTTGGTAGAACACTAGAGAGAGAGAGAGATACAGGGAGAGAGAGAGAGAGAGAGAGAGAGAGAGATTTTAAAACTATATTTTAAAACTACTCTCACAATTGATTCAGTTGCCTTAAAGAGCCAAGAATTTCTTCTTGAACCTGCAATCTGAAATTATAGCCGCTAGATGGATTACAGAATTATTAAAAGAACGCTGGAAGGAACTGTTCTGAGATAATATTCCAGGCACCGACCTGAGAAAGTCGAGAGAGGAGGAGGTTAAGATTTTAATTGATGGAGTAGATTTGTCTGCAAGGAAAGCTGTTAGCACTGGCAACAAGCAGTAAGTTGCAGAAACAACAAATAGCCATTTAACAACGTGTCGACTTCATTGACTGCAGATGGACTACGTATGATATTAATATTCAAGAATAACGTCGAGAATTGCATTACAGCGTATCATGATTGATATCAGATGCCTAAGTAGTATCGGCCATTTACATTTGCATTTAATTTACACCATACGATGGGAATTACATCTTCCAGGTTAATGGAATGACCTCTCAATTAAGTCATGGATTGAAGCCTTTATCTCTTTAGCCAAGCTCCCACGTGCTTCAAATATACGCATATTAACGCCGTAGTAAACTATTTCGTCACTGACAGTAATGAACTGCACGAAAGCACACTTAACAGTAATAAAAAAATAATAAAAAGTAAACATCCGCTTCCAATTTAGTATTTATACAAATAAATGATGTACTTTGAAACTTAGAAATTACAATGTTACAAGTTTTAAAATATCACAATAATTATTATTTGAAAAGCAATATAATACGACTAAGTTTAAAAGACTTCATATATACAAATATGTAGAAGTCTCCATCTCTACGACTTAAGCGCAGAATAACAATCTATAAACATAATGCCCTCGATCAACTAAATAAGACCAATCCATCATATTCTGGCTGGAGCCAGTAGCGAAGTCAGTATGCTACTCGATCGCGGATCAGTATGTGCGGGGTTCAAATCCTGGGCTTGCCCATCACTTACATCGCTTTCGAGTGAAGAAACTGACTTTAAAACCTTAGCTTTTAGCTTTATATGAGGCCTAAATATATACTAGATAGGAGAAGACGTCAGTAGCATGGTAGACATCCTGGCCGAGCAACAACAACAAGTGGACGAAGATTAGCAGTTAGTGTCGACTCCGGCGAATCGATTACATAACAGAATAACATTGTTATTGCGTAACAGTTTCAATTATCGCTCGTCCAAATAAATATAGTAAATTGAAGCCACTAATGAAAACCAGTTGTACAAATTGGTATTAGGCCTATCCGAAAGTCAGTAGCTTTACAGAATTGTATCTCGATTGGATAATAACTAATTGGTAAAGCTAATATTAACGTCAGTTTCCTCACTCGAAAGCGATGTCAGTGCATGACGAAAGCATGCACTGACAAAGCCCAGGATTTGAACCCCGCACATGCTGATCCGCGGTCGAATATCTTACCGACATCGCCATTGGCTCCACCAAGCTAATTATATAAAGATATACTAAAGAATAATTGTCTATTGTAGGCCTGTACTGTAGGACTTTATATTTGTGTTGTAAAATTAAATTAATGCATAATCTTAACAGAACTGAGCTGGTAGGATGTCGGCTATTCCTTCAACGGCTAATCATGGCGTGCAGGGTTTAAATAAAGTGCTTATTCTATTATTCTTATTAGAAGAGTTTCAAACAAGAATATCACGCCATTCCAAGTGAGTAATACACTCTGAGTTCCTACCAATCTCATAAACTATTTTTATTTATTTGACAAATCAGTTTTCTCATTGCTTAATCAAGGAGTTATCATCAATTTTAACCTATTTCATCATCAAGCAGACACTGTAATGATATTCCTAGTGATGTCGAAGGATGAGTGAGGCATATATCATCTCGTTTATGATACAAGCAGATCTACGATAATGTGTTTTTACTTAGAAAGAATTCAGACGTCTGACGACCTGGGCACACGTGGTTTTAATAATCAACCTCCCAGGAAACTTGAGAATACAACAAAAACCTTCAACAAACACTCAAACCTAGTAGAACGAGCCTCTCTCTGGCAAATAGCAATACAGTCAGGTCTACTACTGTAAAAAGGCGCTTAAAATGTTTCTTTTCAGCTAAAATATTCTATTATATGTAACAGAATTATAAATGCATGCTTAGCATACATGGTATATATATATATATATATATATATATATATATATATATATATATATATATATATTATATATATACGTATATATATATATATATGTATATATATATATATATATGCACTTATGCGTCGTATATATACAAATATATGTTAAATTTATTATATCATAAATCTCATAAATCATATACATACATGTATAATTTATATAACCAGCACTTGTGTCTCTTATAATAACCGTCATCTCTATATCAACACTCTCTCTTCACTATCTACTCTAGTCATTTGACTCATTTCATTTATTTCCCTCTCTCTCTCTCTTTCTCTCTCTCCACTCTCTCTCTCTCTCTCTCTCTCTATCTCTCTCTTTCACTCGTTGTGTCGCATTAACTCTTGTTTATCTCACTCTATTTTTCCACTTCCTTCACTCATACCATCACTCTCATATCTGCATGAGAGTTGTCATCGAGATATCGTTAATTAATCAGCAGTCATCTCCTAGGGACGTCAAACTGGGCTCAGAACCTCGACGTCCAAAGATCGATCGCCCGTCAAGCCGGCGGATGCGAGAGCTTAGAGTTTGTCATCTTCTCTAATCAAGAATCCTTCGAGATATCAAAGAGTAGTGAGTGCAGCCTTCTAATAACTGAATCGTGGGATAAAATCCCAGCGACGTTCACTTCAAAATGCAGAATTAACTTTATCCTCTCGAGTATCTACAGCAAATGGGACTAAATATATGATATGAACTGTAAATATATCATATGAACTGAAAATTTATGATATGAACAAGTATGATATGAACAAAGACAAACGTTGTCAATTTCCATGCTTAATGTGGAGGATTCGAAGGCGTATAACAAACCTTAAGCTGCCGGAATTTTGTAAGAGTAGACTGACACCTGTGTTTCTGGGACACTGAAGAATAGACAAACTGTTAACAGTGCGTGTCGTAAGAGACGACAAAGCAAAAACTGAGGGCAACGGAAAACCACCTCAGAAGTCACATTTTCTCCAAGCTATATGCTACATACGACATGGGTAAGGCCTAACCTTTTGTGAAGAGATTAACTTATTGATATATGGAGTGTGAAAGCTGACTCTGTGTATGAATGTGTACCTTGGACCTGCCACTTGGTAGAACACTAAAGAGAGAGAGAGAGACTAACACGATTGAAGAATTTAATATGACTAGTACAGGCGAAGGACTATTTAAATATTCTGCACTATAAAAGGCACTAAAAGCATTATTTCATCACAGTCATATAATGCATTTGTATGATGTCTTAAACACCTTCATCTTTAATTTATGGCATGGAGATAAGCTTACAGTCATTACACTAGATTCATTGCTGATTAGAAAATTCAAGAAACTGTGAAATTTTTGAAATTTCTTTTGCAAAATTTGCAAGCTCGAAATTGCTGTTTTGGAAAGTCACAGAGATAAAAGCGACACTAGTGATACTTCCAATTTGTATGCACTTTATTGGTACTTCGATATTTTCCAGAAATAAAATACAAACATATTGAAAAAAGGTTTTTAAAATTCCAAAAATAAAAATTCTTGCGCTCTAATGAGGTATAACAAATGGAATGAGTAAATCGGATTACATAATAGGCTCACTTTCGTATAAATTTTTAATTAAATTGTACTACAAATCAAATTAATACTCGCCTTTGCAATAGAAATTTAAATTTGAAACTACACAGAATATTATTAGTACAACTATATTCTACTTACTGAGATCCAATGCGACATATAATCCGTGTTGTAAACAGCACATGATCCAGATGATAAATCCGTAATGAATCCTTAATCCCACAAACCATATCCTTCCGGCATCGAGGCTTAACCTATCCATATTTCGGGTAGATAATGTCTAGTCTGATGACGCTCCACTGCGGATAAATTATCCGTTTATGTTCTTGCAAACGAACGAGGAAATTCGTGTTCAAGCTTGAAATTCATCTTCCATAGCCTGAAGTCCACTAGTGGTGACCTACTAATTAGTACTCAAAAAACTTCAAACTATATTCGGCCTATTAGAAATTAAAGTTCTTGTATTTAGCTCATTCTTTATCCGACATGTTAACTTGGCTCTCGGTGATAAGTTAGAAGCTCATATCTTCTTAAATACGACGCTCAGCTTTTTAGATGGCTTATGGATGGATGCTTTAATAGCGGGTGAATTCTGCAACAAAAAACAAAAACAGAATACATTTCATTGTTATCATTCATATAAATATCTTAAATATAAATAAATATCTTAAATATATTAGCTCAAACTATATTCCGTGCAATATGTATCTTACGTTTGTTCTGCATAAATACGAAATGCAATCACAAGCCAGTTAGTAGAAGTGGTCAGTCGGTTGTTCAGTATATAGAGGGTCGTGCTTTGGTTCTAGTGATTGAGAGGCCATGGTTTCAAGTGCAGCAAGCTCAGGCACATAAATAACCAAGCAGTCTGCTAGCAGATTAATTGTATATCGGTGCTAGCTCCACCCCCCCCCCTCTTCAGGGATTTTGGCAAAACTAGCCCGTAATGAGAATAAAAAGAAAAACAGATCAAAGAAACATTTGCAAAATCTAGAATACTTGAAATCATCACCTCGGGAAGCTTTCATACAAAATTACATTTAACCCTTAACAGCTGCTGTACTACATGAACGCAGACTTCGCCTCTACATCCATTGTACTCATTTTATCCTCCAATATATTGTCAATTAAATGTAGTTGAGCCCTAAACATTAACACAATTAAAGAAGTGGAGACTTGATTAAGACCGAGATAATTCTCCAATGGGACAATAGATAGAAATAATATTACTAAAATATATGAGACAATAGATAGATATAATATTACTAGACTATAATTAACTTCAGATGAAAATAATTAATAATTTTTAAACGTGAAAAGTATTACAACTTTTCAGACAACAACGTTAATATGTCTTAAGCTTAATATATGAAAAGTCTATAGTTTATAAACAAAATTATATAAATTTAATTTTTTACCGTAAATTATAATAACACGAATTAAAATTACCATCGAAAAATTTAACCTCTCATGAACCCTAAATAAATATTGTCACGTATAATTAGTTTCGTCAAAAGCCTAACACTAACTAAACGTAGTGTAATGACTTTCTAATTGCTTTCGCTGATTTTTCTCAATCGTTTAATACACAGCACTCACACACAAAATAGTGCAAGTTAGCAGCTGATCTCAGCAAACATAGACCTGAAAAGATTCCCAAAGTAGATGATATCAGCATCTCGACAGTTTTATCAACATTAACGATATAATTAGTTTGCCAACACTATTATTGTGTATTTATCGTTTTCAAATTTTCCCCAGTGTTTCTTTCCTACAGATTCTGATGAAATGGCAGTAACTAGTAATAATGGTATTGAAGATCCGCAGTACATAATTTTGCGCGCAGTACTTTATTACTCTCACAATGAGCACTCCAGTCAGGAATTTCTTTATAAAATATTAATATAACTCAGATATAGCATAAATAAAATTCATAAAAAAATATTAATGAATAGTAATAATTAATAATTATGCAAGTAATAAAATAATAAGTATAATATAAATATAATATTTCCTGTGTTGTGTTCAGAACACCGAAGAATAGACCGACCATAAAATGCGCGTGTTGTAAGAGGCGACTGAGCAAGAAATTAGGAAGGCAACGGCAAACAACTTCAAAAGCCATATGCTTCTGAGATTATACTACATTATGGTGTGGAGAAGGCATAGCCTTTTGCAGAAGGATTAAATTGTTGATCGATGGAGTGCTCTTTATGGAGCATGAAAGCAGCATTTGAATAGGAATGTGTACCGTGGACCTGTCACTTGGCACTTACTAGAGAGAGAATAATATAATAATAATATAAAAATAAGTTTTCCTTATAAACAGTTTTACTTGTTCAAATTATATTTAGTAAACTGAAGTGTCACCAATAGAAATTTTTATCGCTTTTAGTTACTTGTAACTTGCTATATCGTGAGACTTTTCTGCTCTAGGCTGATCCACATCACTCTGATCTTAACTTCAGGCTCTAAAACCCAAAACAGGAAATTACCCAGTCCTTTTCCTTGGCACTCTCGGTCCTCTCTCTCTCTCCCACTCTCTCTCTCTCTCTCTCTCTCTCTCTCTCTCTCACTCACTCTATTTCTCTTCTCTCTCTCGCTTTCTCACTGACCTTCACCCACCTCCTCTATCTATTTCTCATTCTCTCGAAAAAAAAACTTGTCTATTAGGTCGCATTAATTTTCTAATCATATCCAACTCTGATGTTTTTTGTCACATTCCTTTAACGTTCGTTTCTTTCATACTGAATTCCACAGCTTTTCTTTTGGTTTCTCCCTTCCTCCCTCACTCCCTCCCTCCATCCCTCTCGCTCTCTCACGTTCTCTCTCTCTCACTCTCTCTCTTTCTCTCTCTCTCTCTCTCTCTCGTTTTGTTTTAATAATTCTCTGCTACACAATTTATAATGGAAAATATATACTGTAAATACATTTTGTATTCCGCACAATCATTATCACACTTTATCTATTTCAATCCCCCATCTGCCCATTTGGTACCGATCAATCTTCATCCTGTTCTTTCTATATCGTTTTTTAATATCATTTTCCACCATTCCATTCGTCTCTAGCTCTCTTCTCACTCTTTCGCTCTCTCTCTCTCTCTCTCTCTCTCTCTCTCTCTCTCTCTCCCTCCCTCCCTCTCTCTCTCTCTCTCTCTCTCTCTCTATCTATCTATCTATCTATCTATCTATCTATCTACTCTCTTGTATCTTCACCATAAAATAATAATATAATAATAAATAATAATAATAATAATAACAATTGCAGTCTGCTTCAGTGGCACTTTGGCTAAAGCGGCTTCCCAGAGTGCAGAGGAATTATTTTAATCGCTTTTTAAAAAACTTTTAATTAAATAAAGTCTCTTTTATCTTATTTTTTAGCCCAGGGCCCTTTACAGCCCAGGGCATTGATTAAAAAATAAAATAATAATAATATGAACTATTTTAAATATTTTTCATCTTTCTTTTAATTAAATAAAGTCTTTTTTATCTTATATTTTAGCCCAGGGCCTTATACAGCCCAGGGCATTTTAAAAAAAATATAATAATAATAATAATGTTATTATTATTATTATTTTTAATGCCCTGGGCTGTAAAGGGCCCTGGGCTAAAAAATAAGATAAAATAGACTTTATTTAATTAAAAGTTTTTAAAAAAGCGATTAAAATAATTCCTCTGCACTCTGGGAAGCCGCTTTAGCCAAAGTGCCACTGAAGCAGACTGCATTGAATCGCTGGAGAGCAATAGACAGTCGCTGCCACAGAAAAGATTTTTCGCGCTTATTATTATTATTACTATTATTACTATTATTATTACTATTATTATTATTATTGTTATTGTTATTATTATTATTGTTATTATTATTATTATTATTATTATTAATTTTATAATCGTATTCAACTCTGATGTTTTTGTATCGCTCTTGTTAACGTTCGTTTCTTTCATCTTGATTTTCCACAGCTTTTCTTTTGGCTTACCTCTGTTTGTCAGTCTGTCTGTCCGTCAGTTTGTCTATTTGTCTGTCTGTCTCTCTCTCTCTTTCTCTCTCTCTCTCCTCTCTCTCTCTCACTCTCTATCTAATCATAATAACTGTTACTATGCCATAATTATTAAAACCAAATGTTCTCTCATCCATAAATACAGAACCGACGGTTCTTGCTAATTACTTCGAAACAAACACTTATTTCTTGCAGCATTCATAATCGGAAAAATTGGCTAGATCGTAAGTAATGTATTACACTATGAAATGCATTAAAGCCAACACAATAAGGCAAAAAATCCCCTCTGCAATAAATCATTGCAGATTATATTTCGAGGTTCTCGTTACCTCCCACAACAAATTCCTCAGCATCATGACAGGTCTGCTGACAATGGCAGCGGTGTGAATCTGGAGCCACCACTGCGCACTCCTGCTGATATAATTACAAACTCATCTCCTTTTAACCCCACACTGACAGGTATGGCGAAAATGATTTCGACAAACTCCGGTTGTGAATGATAAGCAGCTAGGGCCACTAGTTTAGTCATGTCTCAGGTTTGGAACTAAGTTCAGGTTAAGATACGGTCGATTCTTAAAAATACTTGTAGCTTGACCTTTATGCCGATTTAGTTCTAAAAATTCCAAATCAAGTAAGAAACCTATGAGTCAGGAAACTCAGAATCCAGCAGAGTAAAACTGTGCTGAATTTGAACGGACCAGAAAGGAAAGTATTTTTTAATTAGTTCAATTTCGTGTGTGTTCAGATACGTGTACTTAAACTTAAAAGTCCCATTTGCAATCAAAATAATTTGCTATCAATCTGTTACAAATTAATAACAATTAATTTATTTTATTTATTAAATATTGCTCTTAGTAACATTTAGTAGATTAAACTAAGTGTAAGACTTAGAGTGAACTAGACGTAAAAAGTATACATTAGCATTAATTAATACTGATTACGATTACTACGTGTTTTGAATATAAGTGCCATTATAAATAGTAATACACACTATGATTAGTATTCACTACGATTGATATTCACGATAATTTGTATTCACTATGATTTTGTATTCATTATTCACTATGACTAGTATTCACAATGATTAGTATTCACTATGATATGTATCCAATATGATTAGAATTCAAAATGCCATCTAATTCAAAATGATTATAGTTTTAAGATTTCCACTACAGTATGCTGATTACTATTCATTACGACTTTTATTATTTATGATTAACAGTGTACACGGTAGTCTCGGTATAAATTCTGATTATTATTCACTATGATTAATATTTACTTCGCTTTATGTTCATATTACAGATCGGCTTGTAAAGCTAAATGTATCACAATGATCACAAAGATGACGATGTTCAATTACATCCACTCTAATAACTCGAGCAATACTTGCGTAACTCTCATCTAAACACACATAACAACTCCTGTCAAATGAGCCACACCTACACACAACTACTCACATGCTTCAACATGTTTATTATCTTTCTTATTTACAGATACTAATTGCAATTAACTCTAGAACAATATACAATATCTAATCTACCTTACACGTACACGACGTTAAATCCTCTTTAGTCAAAGATAGAGCGAATTCTAGAGTGTGTCTATTTGTAAACAAAACCTAAGACTAAGCATAATTTAATATAAGAATAAATAATATAAGACTACTAGTAAATAATATAAGAATATGACTAAGAACTATAAAACTAAGACTTGAGAAAGTCCACTGAGGCGTCTATTTTTCATTCGGTGACTTTGTAGTTAGAAATAAGAACACGCCTTTGTTGCGCAGTAGCTGTGGGGGAGAGTAATGAAGATAATGAGTATTTGGCTGATGGGTCAGGCACTGCCGTAGGGATGAAGCTGGGATATTGTTAGAGAGCCCATTGATAATACATGCTTCTCCAGTGGGGCGCTAATAGGTTGACCATAAATATCGAAAAAAGGTATTTAAGGAGCTGTAGCACAATAAAATAATATTATATACAAATATAAGAAGGTTAGAAGGCGAAGCAAAGACAGTAATTTTAGTTCACTCGCTGTTCTCAAAATCACGAAAAGATGTAAAATTAGAATTACAATTCTAGCCTTAAAATATCTCTAAATACATAAAATATTGAACACACATATAAGTATGCGACGCTAATAATTTCTAACCCCGTCAGACGTGGATGCAATATTGGCTTCTGCAAATGCAAGCAATCCATATCTTGCAGAATTATATACATATACATTGAGAATAGAAAAGAACTATTAACAAAAAGTCTGAAGAAAGATACAAAGATAAAGATAGTGAAAACTTTGGTTTGGACCACGCTATTGTATGGTTGTGAAACATGGACCTTAAGGAAGGAATATATTAGGAAACTGGAGGCGTTGGAAATGTGGATTTGGAGAAAAATGGAGAGGATTAGTTGGACTCAAAAAGCTACGAATGAGGAAGTTCTTGAGAGAGTGGGTACAGATAGACAGTTGATAAATGTATTAAGAAATAGGAAGAAGAGATGGATAGGACACATTCTAAGGGGGGGAGGTCTATTAAAAGAGGTCATAGAAGGCAGAATAGAAGGAAAAAGAGGCAGGGGCAGGCCGAGATTAGGTATGTTAAATGATTTAAAGACCCACTCATATGTGGAAATGAAGAGGAAGGCGGAAGACAAAGGCGGAAGGAGTGGAGGCGTTATATACCATGGGCCTGCCAGTAGGCAGTGCACGAAGAGAGACATTGAGAATGTATTATTAATTTGTTTGCTTTATGTATCAGCTAAGTGCATATGCAGTAATATGATGTTTTCTATCTACATGTATAACTAATCCAAGCCCTATGTGTTAATTAATCACAGACCCATCCTAGAAAATGTAATGTGTTACGCTATGGACATACTATAATTTTGTACAATATAGTGTTATAGAAAAACTCTACATTACCATTACAGATAAAAAGTGTTATTTTATAAATAAGGCAAAACATATTTTTAGACTAACAATAAGCGTAAATAACATGCTTTATTCTGTCAATTATTAATACACGTACAGTTGACGGGTTATGAAAACGAAAAGTCGTAGCCCGATGGACTGTGTATTTGGCATATAAACTGGAGCATTTCAAGCCGCTCTATTATACGTGCAGGCCTCAACAACAACAAAAACAAATTAAATCCACTCAGCGGCGCACGACGTCTTAAGCAAATGCCGCCGGGTTACAACATAAAACTGAGAGTCATTATAATGAATGCATCTGTATGTAAACACAAGAATGTTACGAACCCACACACTTATAAATTACTGCTACATGGTTAGGAGCCATTACATACACTGTTCTTTCAGCAGTGGTTAAATAGCTAGAGTGTGTTGAGTCGTCTTGTCGAGAAGCCTTATGCTGCTGAACCTTGACGTTAAAAACACTACAACATATCTGCCTAGCGGTTAAATCCAGTGAAACCAAGAACAACTAGCGCATTTATTAGCTGTTAATTTGATCAATTAACTTCCTAAATTATACATGCTACTATCACATTATTTCGCATTATTTCACATTTAGTTTGTGTTTTCCTGTTGCATTCGCTTGTTGTGTTATGTATGTGAACTCTACAGGGTTGAATGACTCTTTCTGGTGTTCTTATTCTATTGAATTGAATTTAATTAAGTAGCTTTAAATGTTGTTACCTCCATTTCACTATGCTTTTAGTTTCTGATCTGCTCAATTCAGATGACTTAGTTTAATCAGCCAAACTCACAGTTTTGTTTGTTTGTTCCGTTTAACTAACAAAAGGAGATTATAGCTTTACAAAAAACCTAATTTTTACACAAAATTTTATGTTCCAGACCCCGCTAAGGCATTCTTCCTGAAGTTTTAAAAAATTTCTTAGGAGTAGCTTAGGAGATAAATATATGAATAATTTTCTAGAACATTTTATCAAAATTCTGTGAATTCCAGCGGTTGTTAAAACTAGTCTTAGTGAAAATTTCATGGGCTGTAGACCATCATTAAGAAGTCGGTTTTAATATATCATAAATTTCCATATATCAGAAATTTCCAAACTAGCTTAAAATTGTTTTGAAAGCGATTAAATCCAGCCATGAAGTTTTCTTCAGAGTAATTAAAGAACTTTATTAAACACGCTATAATAAATTCATTAGAACACTTCCAAGCCTCATCTACAGACCAATAAATTATTTTAGCTAATGAAAGGGGGCGTATACATCGTGTAAATAATATTGTATAATTATAGCATACGCTTGATTTATGTCGATTTAACGCAGTCTTCAGGTGTGTCTCATAGAGCCTGCAATTATTATGTCAACCTTTTCAACTCATGACAATGAAGTACAGTATAACTAACAGTTAATATACACGTTTGAACAGCATATATTACATGTATGACTAGCAAGTGTAGACCTGTAGAATATGCGTGCGTTAAGTAATTAGACATAGTCTCATTAGCTGATCTCAAATATGCATATTTAAAGGTTAATTTAGGTTCATTAAAAGCAAAAAGTTTCTTAATTAAAGCGGCGGCAAAATCAGATTCCCTCAAAATAGAATACACAGCAGCATAATTCATCTGGGGGGAGCTAGTGAGACTAGTGAGCCTAGTGCGACTAGTGAGACTAGTGCGACTAGTGAGACCAGTGCGACTAGTGAGACTAGTGAGACTAGTGAGACTATTGAGACTAGTGAGACTAGTGAGACTATTGAGACTAGTGAGACTAGTGAGACTAGTGAGACTAGCGAGACTATTGAGACTAGTGAGACTAGTGAGACTAGTGAGACTATTGAGACTAGTGAGACTAGTGAGACTAGTGAGACTAGCGAGACTATTGAGACTAGTGAGACTAGTGAGACTAGTGAGACTAGTGAGACTAGTGAGACTAGTGAGACTTGTGAGACTAGTGATACTAGTGAGACTAGTGAGACTAGCGAGACTAGTGAGACGAGACTAGCGAGACTAGTGAGACTAGCGAGACTATTGAGACTATTGAGACCAGTGAGACTAGTGAGACTAGTGAGACTAGTGAGACTAGTGAGACTAGTTAAACTAGTGAGACTAGTGAAACTAGTGAGACTAGTGAAACTAGTGAGACTAGTGAGACTAGTGAGACCAGTGGGACTATTGAGACTATTGAGACCAGTGAGACTAGCGAGACTAGTGAGACTAGTGAGACTAGTGAGACTAGCGAGACTAGTGAGACTAGTGAGACTAGTGAGACTAGTGAGACTAGTGAGACTAGTGAGACTAGTGAGACTAGTGAGACTGGTGAGACTAGTGAGTATAGCTTCTATTAATTAAATAACGGGAAAAGTTGTTATATTATTAAAAAATTGAGATAAGGCTATAAATTTATAAATTTCCGCACAAATCCCAAATTGTTTGTATGTAACTCAAATTACTTGCACAATAATTTGGTTATACATGTAGTATACTAACAATAGTATAATATCTTGTAGAGTCTGCAAGAGATATCCCTGACATTGTCTTATGGCGAGGAACCGGACGTTAAATTCTTATTGATTGATATCTAAACACAAGTTCAGCAGTATGCAAAACGTCAAGTATTACTAAAATTGGGAAACTCTATAACAAACACTTATGCAAGCATTTCATACACAATAATCTGACTTTGCACAGGTCAATTAATATGATGTATTTAAATGCGATTCTACCATGGCATATGCAAAGCCGTATTGAACTTTTCGAATTTCTACACAAGCACGCGCCGGTTGACTTCTGGCTACAGTCACCTTCCATTGTCCGCACAAAGGCAGCCCAACGAACTGTATTAAAACATTTATTAAGCGAACACTAGCGGATTGTATTATTGTATTCAAAGTCCCATTATATAGCGAACCCCTGCTTTATCTGAATAGCTTTATTGTGATGAAACGCATATACTGTGTATTCTTATTGGAACAGATGTTCCCTCATTCTTTGCAATCTTAGTTTACGGTATCTGAAATCTAGAGGTCATACTTGCAAGCTGCAGCCCTTTGGAGATACAAAAATTGCTTTACGCTTCAAATAAATTCTCTATTCTTTATAAAAATCAAACGATAATATATAGCGTCTAATATGCAATCATATAAGGATTGTAATCTTATATTCGCCAAAATAATTGGAGCCTACAATAGTGTAAAAGAACACTTCAAATTTATCTAACTTTTCTCGCTAAGATCGAATTAATAAATCGCTAGTGTGTAGGCTTAAACACGAAACGCTGATATTAGGTTACACAGTATTGTATTTTGTTAATTTCTGCTTCAAGAAAGAAACGACAGATTTGACATGTATTCGAAGTGTTGAGAAAGTAACTACTAAATATTACGTCTGCACCTTCATGGCGTGTCACACTAGGAGAAAATGCATTGAGTACTGTTGTAAATTTGTAAGCCATGAATTTGATTACATGTATAGGCCTACTGCTTTTATCATATTTTCTTTGCACTGCTTTTCTGGATTTTGGATTTTGCACCGTGTTTGAATCCTTTCACTCTCGTCGGCTTGGATTTGGTTCAAGAGCCCTTGATGTTGTCATTGAATACAATAGCATTACAGTAGTTGTCTTTGTTTCTATTGACTTAAAAGTAAATAACTCTCGCTCTGATATAATGATGTCAACTACAATAGTCTACAAAGTATATTATGCAACTCTCGACAGTCAATATTTTGTTGGTGGTTCATAAGACATGTCCAGTCACTGTGATCTTCAGAAAATTGATTTTTGAGCTAAGACGCACCGTTTAAGTGTTTCTAATGAATGTTTCACCACGAATATTTAGTTATGAAAACATTCACTTCCTTATGCCGATATAATAAGCGCTGAAGATTTAATATCACTCTAGAAAACACCAGAATATGATGATCAAATCAAAGGATGAGATCATAGGATGAGATCAGAGGATCAGGTCAGAGGATCAGGTCAGAGGATAAGATCAGAGGATAAGATCAGAGTATAAGATCAGAGGATGAGATCAGAGGATGAGATCAGAGGATTAGATCAGAGGATGAGATCAGATGATGAGATCAGAGGATCAGAGCATAGGATCAGATCAGATCGGAGGATGAGATTAGAGGATCAGATCAGATGATGAGATCAGAGGATCAGATCAGAGGATCAGATCAAAGGATCAGATCAGAGAATCAGATCAGAGGATCAGATAAAAGGATCAGATCAAGAAGGAGGATCAGACCAGAGGATCAGACCAGATGATCAGATCAGAGGATCAGATCAGAGGATCAGATCAGAGGATCAGATCAGAGGATCAGATCAGAGGATCAGATCAGAGGATCAGATCAGAGGATCAGATCAGAGGATCAGATCAGAGGATCAGATCAGAGGATCTGATCAGAGGATCAGATCAGAGGATCGGATCAGAGGATCAGATCAGAGGATCGGATCAGAGGATCGGATCAGAGGATCGGATCAGAGGATCAGATCAGAGGATAAGATCAGAGGATCAGATCAAATGATGTGATCAGAGGTTCAGATCAGAGGATTAGACTAGAATATCAGATTAGAGTATCAGGGATTACTGCGACACTTAGCTGACATAATCCTGCTGGTAACTGATTTAAGGACTCAATATTTCGTGCTTGATAAAACGTCTCGTTCATGTATCGCATAGACAACAACAGATCGTGGTAGTGGATGTGCCAATTTAAATTACTTTCTACATAATGCTGTCTACATCTTATCCTACAGAAGATTCTAACATTATCTGTACCGCATTATCTGTATCACATTATCTGTTCCACACAATCAGTAGCAGAATTTTATTTACCACATTATCGGCCTCATATCTGTATCACAATGTCTGTGCCAAATGGTAGGACCAGTTTGTAGCAAGCTTGCATGAAAACTTGATTAACAGGGTGTCATATGTTCAATAATCCAGACAAACACTTTGACAGTATCAATGTAGTACGAAAAACAAGTTCGTCTAGACTACAAATTTTAAGAATAAACCATCTAAAAATTGCAAGTGCTTGTAGAATGCAAATAAGCATATGACGAGAGTGGGCATTGCTATTTTTAAAGCGTTCAGATCCACGTTAGTTAACCAGAAACCTCATTTTACAAGTCAAATTTGATATTATTTAGTGTCATTTAATTTATTTTCAATTTCATTTTATGACCAATAATCCAAGCTTTTGTAATGAAACCAGCTTGATGAATTTGCCAAAACTTGTAAAATTCAGCGCCTAGACGGTAGTTTGTTGATTATTGAGTTTATGGCGATGCAAAATATTACAAAAAGTAAATGTTACAAATTTAGGGGTGCAAAAAGAAATTTCTTCACAACCAAGAGGGTAGCAACGTGTATAGATATAAACATTTAATTGTGCAATAATTCATTGAAACAATAGTGAGTTGCGATGAAGAAAACACAGGGTTCTTCATAACCTCTTAATTCATTAGTCTCACACGCACCAACTACCCGACAAATCTCGAGGATAAATATATAATCTAGAAGTAATAACCAACTAATCTCAAATTCTGTATAACGTATCCAGACTTCTAGAAAAATTAACAAGAAAACTACCGACGTATGCATCGCAAAGTCTTAATTAGTAACACATAAAGCGTGCAAACACTTGCGCATACATTTGCATACCCGACAATGTTGTGCTTGCTGAAGCAATAGAGCCAAGAGTCGCGAGATTGGTTCGGCTTAGCGCCGGTCAATAATGTTAATCCCATATGAAAGTGACACGAGATCAAATCCTCTCCAGGCAGCCTTGTGATAGCACCACAAACAATCGAGTTAGAGTACGCTGAAGTACCAGAACTCGTCCATATTTAAACCACGATACGGAATAGTATAGGGAACAAAAAATGGTATGGAATGAAGCACACGCTAATTTGTTATATTTAAAGCTTTATATATTAGCAAATGTAATGGTATGGGCCTAGATTGTGTTTGATTTACGACAGAAAATTGGAGGTCTACTTGTATCCCGACCCTGAAGCAATAGAGCCAAGAGTCGCGAGATTGGTTCGGCTTAGCGCCGGTCAATAATGTTAATCCCATATGAAAGTGACACGAGATCAAATCCTCTCCAGGCAGCCTTGTGATAGCACCACAAACAATCGAGTTAGAGTAAGCTGAAGTACCAGAACTCGTCCATATTTAAACCACGATACGGAATAGTATAGGGAACAAAAAATGGTATGGAATGAAGCACACGCTAATTTGTTATATTTAAAGCTTTATATATTAACAAATGTAATGGTATGGGCCTAGATTGTGATTGATTTATGACAGAAAATTGGAGGTCTATTTGTATCCCGACCCTCGTAAAACTGGGATTCTAGGGAAGAAGAAGAAGAAGATGATGATGACATGATGATGATGATGATGATGATGATGATGATGATGATGATGATTATGATGTTGATGATGAAGATGATGATGATAATGATGATGATGATCATAATGATGATGAAACCTTTAAATATTAATTAAGGGGTGCTTTGTGTAAAAATAACAGTATATGTGTAACATTTACAATCTCTTTATTACAATAGCAGATTTATTAGTGATTTTTGCAGATTTACTAGTCTTTCTTGTAGATTTACTAGTTTTTATCGGCATGACACCCTAGATCATACATAGTAAATCTAACTTGAAAGTCAGACAGGACAATATAACATCCTCGTCACATGCAGCCAGTGTATTAGCAAGGCGGCTAATTATTCTTTCCGCTTCAAACGAAAGCTCAGGAAATGCGACAAATATTGACTTGTTTTACGTTGTCGTCCGAGTAAAACTGTTGTCGTCAATTAGAATAAAGCAGCGCTGTCAGCTTTTACACTAGCAGCATTTGTATTTTTTCACATAGATGATTTAACACCGTAGAAGAACAGTCTGCAAAACAATGGCTAATGAACACAAGGAAACAGCAACAGACAAAAACGAGTAAAATAAGTATTTTTGCTAGTCCAGAAGCTTAATTAATTCTAGCCCTTTGTTACTAATGTAACATTAAAGCCGATGTTAACGACGGTTTCATCTCCGTCAGAGTGATATCAGTGAAAGGCGAGTTCAGCATTTGAACCCTACACAGACTGATCCACAGTCAGACATCTTACACCGACACTGGCTCCTGCCAGTAGGCCTACTAATGTACACAATTTTGAATTGCCCATTTAAAGCTACTGCTATATTCTACATAAAGTGAAGTTTTGTAAATTTGTGTTTTGATTGATAATTATTGTTAAATTGATTGACTCATATCCGGCTAAAATTTCAGCAACATGTAAGTTTCAAATATATTAGCAGTAGAAGCTGTGGTAACGGATTTCCTTTCGTATTTTATTGGTTTCGATTAAAGAATCAATCAATTAATGGAAATTGTACGTTTCGCTTCCCGGCCAGAAGCCAAGCCATCGACGCTCCAAACATGATCAACCATAAACGACACCGTTATCTATAGCAAGAATGCCTAAAAGTTACAAATTGACCCGTTGCAGAAAGAAACAGGATCTGAAAAATTAATGCTACATGTAATATACATCAATGCTACGTCAATGATATATCGACGCTACGTCATTGCTACATCTTAGCTATATCAATGCTACATCAATGCTACATCTTAGCTATATCAATGCTACATCTTAGCTATATCAATGCTACATCAGTGCTACATCAAAGCTACATCAGTGCTACATCAACGCTACATCAATGCTACATCAACGCTACATCAATGCTACATCAGTGCTACATCAGTGCTACATCAGTGCTACATCAATGCCACATCAATGCCACATCATTGCTACATCAATGCTACATCAATGCTACATCATTGCTACATCAATGCTACATCAATGCTACATCATAGCTACATCAACGCTACATCAATGCTCTAACGCTCTTGAATAACCTAATTTATTGAAAAGGTTAAACACAAAATAAAGTGAATTGATCATACTTGCAGATATTATTACTTGCAATATTGCATATTTAAGTCTGACACAGCTCTGAACCCTCCTCTACTATTTTAAAGTCCCGCCTTGGTGATTTTACCTCACAATTAATTGTTCATCTTTTTCGGTCATTTAATATTGACTTCCTGATGCCCTTCTCACAGATTTAACTGAAAGAAAAAGAATATACAATAATATTTCCAAAAAAATAATCAAACCAAAGAATTGCAGGTACCAATAGCAACTATTTAAAGTGGTTAAAGATGCAAATTCCTAACCACATTGAATGAACTTAAGTCCGTTCGAATATGTAATCATTACATGATGACATGATTACAGAAGTACGTAGAGATATAAATGAAGAAAATAGTTGCGAGTAATTCCTAGTCGTACAGCAGAATAATAAATTAATAATAGTACTATTGGAAATTCATGCGACATAGCAATAGCCTATCATTTTAATATGACTCATGCAGTCTCTAACTCTCCGAATAGCAAGCAGGTAGTAATAACATAGCCTCATCTTTGCTCATTAATCATAAATGATCGTTAGACCTGTCTATATAATCATCTACTGTCTATAGAATACGAATACATTCATTGACTTCACCGGAATCATGTCAACAAATGATAACTGCAGGATGAGTTTGGTGCTCACTATAATCAGCACTCGTTCATAATGACTACATTTTTTTATATTTACGTATTTATAACAAACAAATGAAATAAATGCTATTGCGTTTGCATATTCCTCTCAGTTTTACAGAGTATGCACCCTAACACCTTCCATTGATTTAATGATAAAGCAATATTGTAAAGTGCGTTATCTAGTATGAGGGTATTATCGATCAAAAAGTTTCTACACCAATATTATTACATACTATATTTTTAATTATAGAAGTTTTTGCACTAACATTAGGCATAAAGCGAATATAATTATTTAGCAACATTTCATAACTACTAGAATTATCTTAACTATTTGTGAAGACATATACAAGTGCTTTACATAAATGACGCATAAATTTACAAAAACGCTTTCATCATTAATCTGTCTTTGGCCAGGGCATTTCATGAAGTAGTGTTGCTCGTTCAATAAATCAAGATTGTGAGCACTTCAAACTATTTAATATTTATGCTTGGATACATCGTCGAATAAACGATTAATTAATTCAAGTATCATTTATATACTTATGTTGCTTGTCTATATGTGTATATCACTTCATTTATTGATAAATGGTTAAACTATTTCCTGTTTGGATATTGCATCGATTGAGTGATTTAGTTCAATACTTAGGCCTATGTCTTTAATTCTTCATTAAGTTCATTTAAATATTTATATCTTTTAGCGATAGATGAAGAGCGGTATAAATTAAATAGGCCTAATATTCCTTTTATATGGTTAGAATTTTTAAAAAATATAGGCAAAAGACTTTAAACTGGTAAATAAAAAGTGAATAAATAATGACTAAATTCTTCACTATTTTCACTACTGAGATAACCAATCAATCAATTAATCACTCAGTCAATCAATCAATCCATCTATCAATCAATCAATAAATTAATAAATCAAACAAGCAATCAAACAAACAAACAATCAATCAATAATAATTATAATATCGATTAGTCTGTCTAATCAATCCAATCAGACTTCATCGGTCAGAGATATTCCAGTTGTAAATGTCTCTATTATGTCAGCCCATCGCAACACGACCACTCTCATACGTGTAATATTGATTGGCACAGCCGTACACCGACCTCTAACACAAGCAGTGGATCTATTAGCCTACTAGCCTCTATAGGCTCTATTAGCCGTACAATGTTAGAAACCTGATCTCAGTTGGATGTGTGACTTGCGCCTGATGATTTGTTTATCGTCCTTTGACCGTCGACTCTTGAGACCAGTACACCCCGCAGTATCGTTCCCGTGACCTCTAGCATCAGCGCTAAACTCTCACCCGGCTTGACATTCCTCATCCTCAAACATATTTTACTTTCAGCCGAGCCCAGCTCATTGGCGGAACAATAGCAATACGAGAGAATACGTAGCTTGAGTCATTAGAAACCAGCGCTGGCATGATTTGTGTGCTTTCTACATACAGTGTATAATTATGGAGCACGAATCTACATGTATATCAGTATATCGTGCAAATATAATTATATCATTTATAATGCTCGTAGGTGTGCATGTTCACGTACACACACACCTGTCTGTATTGGTAAGCCTATGAGTAGAAAATTATGTTAATGAAACTAAATGATATCTATATTAATCAATAAAAATTTTCTATAAAAATCTCTTTAACCATTCACAAAAGTTATTAAACAAAAACAGAACAAGTAAATACGCTCTACCTAAATGAAACAGTAAATGTAAAAATAATCCTTCGTCTAATTACATATTAATGATTCTCAACTGAACAACAATAGACTATTTTGGCAATCTGCAGAGAGTGAGAGAGAAATAGAGGGAGAGAGAGATAAGTAGAGAGCAAGTGAGAGAGAGAGAGAAGGGAGGAGAGAAAAGGTGTGTTGTGAAACAGAGAGAGAGAGAGAGAGAGAGAGAGAGAGAGTGTGTGTGTTATTAGTTAATACCCTATCATGAAACGCATAGAATCATCCTCTAACCATCTCGTTCCTAACAAAATCAATGAACTCAGCTGCGGAAACGAGAAGTGATGCAGAAAGAATGAACGCGAAAACAAAAAGAAGAAAGCCTAGTTCAACCAAGCTGAAGAAATGAGAATGGATTTTTCTGGGAACGCACGAAGATGACTCATGCTCTCCCTACAAGGCGCTCAGAAATTCGATTCGCTACTCTTGATAGCAAATGAGCGCCGAAACTAATAATCATCATAAATAGGCTACCAATAAAGTATCTGAGACTATTTGTCAACCAAGAAATGTTTCTATCGATGAATCAGCGAAACTGGTTCAATCGGTCATTAATCGATTAACATATCCATAGACAAATAGACAAGTGAAGTAAAGTATGCATGTACATGTGGTTAACAAGGGAAGGACGATAGGCTTTTTATTTTTTTTAAATTTTTTTTCCGTACAGTTACACACAAGACATACCGCATGTGTTTACATAATTTCCTTTCTGTATTGCTGTTTTTGTAGTTTTTCGTTATTTCCTCCATTCCTCCCCATGGCTATTAGTAATCGTTTTCTTTTGAAACCAGAAGGTTGAACCGTTCAGCACAGCAAGAAATACTCGTGATGAGAAAATTAATTATGAATCAAAGTGACAGAGACGTTGCGTGCTCTACGACAAAATTCAGTGTCTGTATGTGACACTAGAGTACTGAGTAATGTTAGATGTGTGACACTGGAGTACTGAGTAATGTTAGATGTGTGACACTGGAGTACTGAGTAATGTTAGATGTGTGACACTGGAGTACTGAGTAATGTTAGATGTGTGACACTGGAGTACTGAGTAATGTTAGATGTGTGACACTGGAGTACTGAGTAATGTTAAATGTGTGACACTGGAGTACTGAGTAATGTTAGATGTGTGACACTGGAGTACTGAGTAATGTTAGATGTGTGACACTGGAGTACTGAGTAATGTTAGATGTGTGACACTGGAGTAAATAAGTAGTATCACAGTAGTATCACAGTAGTATCACAGTAGTATCACAGTAGTATCACAGTAGTATCACAGTAGTATCACAGTAGTATCAACATGACTCGTTGGATTATAGCTTAATGCGTGTACTTTATCAGCGTTTATAGGAATACATGTTATACAGTTAAAATGCATAATATTACTACAAATATGCAGTATTCGTGTTTGTATTTTGACAATACATGTATATGCTAATATATAAACACACGTGTAGAATTATATAGAATAAAAAGAGAGAAAGCTAAGGTTCAGAGTCTGTTTCCATATCTATATGGATACTGTAGAGGATTGCAACATCACATGGTGGTCGGTCTGGTCACGACCAGACCGACCACCATGTGATGTTGCAATCCTCAGACCAATCGAACCGATGGTTTAATAAATTTCAGACAAGAGTGCTACTAACTCTACAATCCACCTGCTATATGCTATTTGCAATGCTAGTGCACTGCCTATTGAGAAGTAAGCTACATGGCTCCTAATACCTTTTTCTTAATACTTTCAGGAATTCTGGCACGTCATCAAAGAGGAAAGCTCACACAAATTAGTCTATTTGGCATTAGTGATAACGCTGCAAAGACTGCATGCTACAGTGCTATTTAACATCTGCAAAAATACAGAGCAGGCAAACAATAATAATACAAGTAATTAACGAATAATTAATAATTAATACTTATAGCCAAATAATTCATTGATTTTGGTCTTCGAATCATAAGAGAGAGATATATGTGTTTATTTCAGCATCAACACCAAATCACTGACAAATGCAAATAGAAATAAACATTTAAATGAAATAAAATTTTAAAAAAATTCCCAGGAACACAGTGTGTCAAACAGTCTATAAACACCAGAACAACGGCCGTCAGGGAAGATGATACACATCTTATCTAGCTGACCACCGTCTTTAACTCATTAATGACATATTACTACTTATAGGCATAAGATTTAAAAAATTCTGAGGTTGTTCTAGCACACAAATAATTGGTCTCGGAGAGCCTGGTATTATATGCAAACGAAATCTGATTGTCAATCAAAATACATCTCATGGATTCTGACATAGTCAGATCGGGAATATTAATACATTTAAAAACATGTTTACCAGTATGTAATTGGAATACTGAAAAATTGGTAATACATTATAATTCATATAAAGTTGTTTTACATTATGCAATTTATGTTTATTCTGTAAAGTTCTTAGAATACGGTTACAGGCAACATGTAAGGGTTGAAGCAACTGTTTGGTTGTATTTGCATAAACTTCAATTCCATATTGAGTCCTTGATTGCACCAATGAAAGGTATAAATTATTATCAAATAATTCATACCTTATTAATTAAATTATTCTAATAATTCCTACGAAAAATAAAATAACAACATTGTCATCTCTGTTTTAGTGAAATATGCAATTATGCGTAAAGGATATGAATGGAATGCACACCTTATACAGACATGACTAATAATGCATTATAACAAACGCAAAACTATTTCCTCACACAAATCGATGGATCGCATTTGATAGTCTAATGTTACACGTTGCAATCAACAGCTTGTTCCATTCGCCATCAATCAATAACACAGCCTTCAGCAGCCAGACACTGTCTGGATAAAATGTAGCAATTCCATTCAATTATTCATTCATACAATAAAATGCATTGGCAGCCATGCCCGTATGAAATTATAATTAATCAAATAATTAATTAGATTAGCTGTTAGACTGTCACGCTAATTGCATCAGATAAGTTCACATTTAGAAGTCAAATCGTTCACTCATTCCACTCTTTCCAGTAGCCCAAGACTAAATGTATAATTCTGTTCAAATGTGCCAATGGACTCAAAAGATTAATGCTGTAGCTTTGTGATGCAATCAAAACTGATAATTTATTCTGCGAAAACCGCTAGAGCAGCAAAGGCGACAAAGCAAGAGCAGAGTAGTATAATTTGAAAAACTCCCTTGTCAATTTCTTTTCGATATAGAACTCATAAAACAAGCTTTAAAGTAGTTTTTGTGATGGATCAATATGTTGATAGATACAATAATACAGCCCGAGAACAAAGATTTATAGATTGGTAATGTCACTTATCAGAACGTAATAGGATATTATAACAAGATATTTCAGTGTACTTTACTTGCTCTTCAGATTGCAGGCTAATAATTCGTAAATACCTGTTAACATGTTAGCCTGCTGTGATGCATTCTCAGCGTATGACTGTAGACATAGCGTGACATAAACAAACCCTAGTTCCTCTCTATTGTCCGTATCACGCGCTAATCAGCTGGAAATGAAAAAAAGTAACTAACAGCTGCTGACAACAAAACTGTATTTTAGTGTGCATCGATTTCAGCCGAAATGCACGCACTATACCAACGTATAGCAGTGTATCAGTTCATTAATCGTTAGACACACGTACCACACACCCCGCAGTTGATGCAAAGCTGGAATTCAATGACTACTACGGCGTAGTATCAATCGAGTTAGCTTGCAGATCGATAACGTTGAAGCTCGAGCTAGAGCCAGAGGACAACCGATGAGATATGTTATAATGACATATTCATATTTAACTGACTAAAAGTCTTCATCGGGTGCTTCGACTCGAAATCAGTACTTCTTTATTTCTTGTGTGTTTGGTTGCTCACATGACTTACCGTGCTACAGTTTCCTTGTTTAGTTTAAGCATATATGTAAGTTTTAAAATAATATGCAAACACAGACCGTATGTAGATTAGCAATCGGCTAGTTTCTACTGCTTGCATTTTCTTGCTCATTTGAAAAATTTAGGGCACTTATGAAAGTTATGATATAGAGCCAAAGCTGCAAACAATAAACCGAAATTAAACCTGAAAGCGTATAAAAAGTGCTACCTCATTTACTTACTCTATGATTTTGTTTAAAGTTGTCTCATTTAATGCTATAAATCTCGACATTTTTTGAGCGTTCTATGATCATTAAAAGTGCTAATATCAATAGTGCAATTAAACTGAGATGAAAAATAGATAGAATAATAGAAATGATAGAGAGAAAAGATAGAGAGAGACTGAGAGACAGAGAGACAGAGACACAGAGAGAGAGAGAGAGAGAGAAAAAAAAATAAAGAGAGGGAGGCAGCAAAAGATAAACGTGTATTATAAACCTATGAAAGGTTGAAGCAAAAAAAACATGAAGAGAAATTGATATGAAGGATTGGAAAAGAAAGAAAAGTAGGAGAAGGATTAGTAAATTCTAGGAACTTGGGCACAGAAAAGAAGAGAATAGAGGGAGAGGAAGAGGGGTAGGGAGAGATAGACGTAGAGGTTGAGGGAGAGGTAGAGGGAGTGAAAGAGACATGAGGGAGACGCAGAAACAGTGATTAGACGGGAGGGGGCTACATGTAAAGTGGGGTGACGTCCGGAGCATCGAATCCATGACTCATTCCTTGCGCACGAACATTCTAAAGTACATCCAACCATACGAGTACACTGATTACTGGCAGACTTTGAGTAGAAATTTGTCTCAGGCCAGTGATTCGAGTGAACATCTGAGTTTTGAGAGAGAGAGAGAGTGAGAGAGAGAGAATGGGCGCATGTAAGCATTTAGACCTTTTTCCCGCAAGGTAATTATCATATTATAATATTATCATATATCATAGTGTCATATTATTAGTTCTCTATCATTTCCATGAATCTATCTCTTTATCATCTCATCTTAATTTCATTGCATTATTATTATTATTATTATTTTATTGTGCTATTACTTAGCACTTTAACAATCATAGGAACGCTGTAAAATGTGAAGATATTTAAGCTTCATAATGCAATATCAAAAAAGATAGGATCTGATGGGTTATGCCCATTTTAGCGAATTTCCTTAAATTAAGTATGTAGCTAAGAAAGAATCTCCGATCTCTAGCTAAAAAAATATAACGTGCAATTTTTCTCTCTCGTATATTCTCTCTCTCACACACTCTCTCTCTCTCTCTCTCTCTTTAATTCTTACTTTCTTTTTCTCTCTATCTCTTTCACACTCATCTCTTATTCCCGAATACACACACACGCACACTCACACACAGACATGCGTGTATGTATGTGTATATGACAGTCTGCCTGACTGCCTGCCTCTGTTTTGCAGCAGCGACCCATCCATCAAGCGCGCGGTGGCTAGATGAGCGATGAAACATAAATATACGCCAAAGCCTGCGCTTCTTTGCTACACCACTGGCTATATTATCTCACTACATCTACATACCTTACTACAACAATACAATAATAATAATATAATAATACGTCTACATACCATATTAAGAGGCCTAATTACATACTCAATTTTAACGCTACTTAATATTTTCTGCACTATAGTAATCTATAATATATAGATTACGTAGGCTTCAAGACGTAGGCTACCACGGTAGCCTACGTCTTGAAAGGATATGCATGACAACTCTACCTCTCATACTAGTGTTCTGCTAAGAGTAGGTTTAACTAAATATTTATATTCCAAGTCCGCATTGAGGCTCAGCTGGAGCATCAGCTGGAGCATCAGTTGGAGCATCAGCTGGAGCATCAGTTGGAGCATTAGCTGGAGCATCAGCTGGAGCATCAGCTGAAGCATCAGCTGGAGCATTATCTGGAGCACTCCATTGATCAACAACATTAAAACACGAAGGATAAGCCCTTACCAAACATTCATGTAACCTTTAGAGCTCTAGCGAACTATTGCTGAAATATTGGAAAAGTCACTTAACGTCCGTTTCCTCTCGAATGCAAATACGCACACGCATATTCTTAATAGCCATGTTCCCACTATTTTTGTCGTATGGTACTACTGTGACGCCATGTTAGATATCATTGTATCAAAACATCATCAGGGAGCCTGCGGGACTAGAATTGGTCGGGCTGGGGGTCTCTAGGGACTCAACGAAACCTGGCTCTCTGTAATAGCTCGGAGCAGCCCACAGGTCCTATTTAACGGAGAATTGCATGCAGCTTTATATATTATATAGTACAGGTAGGGAGAGTATGCACCCATGGTCCCTTAAACACAATTTTGCTCATCACGTAAAGCTATGTAAATTTTTATATTGTAAGTTAATCATCAGTATATCTACTGCACAAGTACTTTCATACGCAATAGTCTATTGCTCAATACATTTAAAGGAGACCTCACAATTCAATAATTTCAACAACCTCCAAATTGGGATCAAGGGTGCATATATGCAGCACCCTTGATCCCACGTGATATAGTATTGACTTATTGATTTATTTTATTCCAAATCACCACACTTTACAAAACAACAACAATAGATATCAAACGTCAATAGTGAACAATGGTTACTGGCTTCCTGAGGAGCTCTAAGACCATCGAGCAGGACACCAACTCAGTATCTCACTCTATACTTATTATTGCAATAATCAGTCTCAGTCTCTACTTATTATTGCAATCATCACAAACATATTCATCTGCAATATCTTCTCCACTACAGTCACTGTGCACCCACATCCTACATAATATATTTATACAATATTTGATTATATTATTTTAAAATTATATTCCTTTCAGTAAGTATAGGCCTATGAGGACTCTCTCGCTCTTTTTTCTCCCCCCCCCCCCCCTCTTTCTCTCTCTCTCTCTCTCTCTCTCTCTCTCTCTCTCTCTCTCTCTCTCTCTCTCTCTCTCTATATATATATATATATATATATATATATATATATATATATATATATATATATATATATATATATAGGCCTATATATACTATATATAAGCACATATCTGTATAAATTTCAATATGTTTTTGGGGACGTCTTCGACATCATTTTTGGAGGAGGAAACGGACGTCAAACCAGTATTATTAGTACTATTATTGTTATTATTGCACTACATTATTTATATGTATTCATTAATATCTGTTAAGAGAAATGATCTTACACCCATTATTCCAGTATCAATGCACCCTTGATCCCGGAATCAAGGTTGCAATAGTATTAAGGGATCAAGGGTGCTTCACTACAGCATATTCACTAAATTGCGTATACTCCTACTGGGACAACTGCTAGGGGCAATATTTTTCACAGTTATATAAGCAAGAGGATACTGATTAGTAATCAATTAGTAAACAGGAAATGACTCGCGATTGCCTGCTCCAGTAGGGTTCGAAAATAGATTTTATTTACTTTTTTATACAGTTTCATTAAAAGTGAAAATATTACACCTAAACTTTTTCTTAATATTATAAAAACACGTTTTAAATTTCTTACATAGAACAAGAAATACGATTTCATTTGGATATAATACTTCCTTCAAGCTGATATTAAAATAGCCCCTGGGATCAAGGGTGCTTTGGGATAATGGGTGCATACTCTCCCCTATGTAACTGACAAACACCTTTATGCATTGCGAAAATTATTATAATTAAAAGAACCGACCTACAAGTTAATTCTCTGTTTATCTTATTTCCATGGCCATAATAGAACTATGAAACGATGGCTAAGTCTGTCTTACGCCAGTAGACTATAAATTATTCTCTCTTTATTCCTTCTGTAATTTGTTTCTTAAATATTTGGCAAGAATATTATATCATTCGCTTACTGAACTGAGAACCTTTTAGGCCAAAACTTGGGCCTCGTCGAAAAGGCTATGTAGACTGTCTGGAACATCATATGTAGCAGTCTTACAGGCAATTGACTTTTGAGTTGATCTTTCAAAACTTTCTAAAGTACGCCTGTTTATAGGAATCACCTTCAGTTTTCGTTTAACCTATTGGTATGTACTTCTGAATCCTGAACGGAAATATAATATTAGACATAAGATTGCATATAAAGCTCTTTAGATTTGCCGAATTTACTTATTGGAACATACATCTCTTGATAAAGACCAGAGTATTATTTAATCAAATATATGTTGGCCTAGAATAAAGGATATATTTAAAGAAATATATACTTAACATTTTAATTTACTTTTTATTTGTTTATCACCTAAGCACTCATATGTGGAAATGAAGATGAAAGCGGAAGACAGAGAGGAGTGGAGGCGTTATATACCACGGACCTTCCCGTAGGCAGTGCACTAAGAGAGAGAGAGAGAGAGAGAGAGAGAGAGAGAGAGAGAGAGAGAGAGAGTGACGGAAAATACAGGCCATACGCTACGATGAACTTTTTAAAATAACGTTTTAAATGCTTTTGATAATAAAGAATAATTTAGCAACTAGTAATAATATTTAGTCATCAGTGGCGATCAATAAATGAATAAATAATTAAGTTAGGTGCGAAATCATTACTTTATATTCTTACCTGTCGTTCTTTTCGTTCGGTACAACATCGATAAAATCAATGACCACCCAAGCTGTTCATCACTTCGAATTAAGCGCTTAATAAGAAATATGATATTCGATTTTGATTCTAATATCATTCAATCTATTCTTGATGATCAGTTGATTAAATAGCGAAAACTAATTTATAGTTTGCGATGCGAAATAAACTTCTATATTCTCCTTTGTCTGTAACCGAGCAAATTTTAAATCAAGTATGCATGAAACCTACATTAATTTAAAGCTAAACATTTTTAGATTAAACTTATCAGCAGTCTGAGATTAAAAATTTTGCTGACTGATTTGTGTATTTAATCTTCTGGATAACCATTACGATTTTTATGGCATTCGTGGATTCATTTGTGATTATTAATGAAATTTTAATTTTCTGAAGACGGCTGATTTATAAGATTACTTTAATAGTGGACGTCGTAGATTTTGTGAATTGAAGCTTCACAGTTAAGTTACTGAAAGCTGAATGGCATCTTTTATATTTTAAATTGTCGAGTGACATTTTTCTTTTTTAAATATACTTCGTATTTCAGTTTTTGTATGACGTTACGACTCCTAACTAATTAAACTAGAGTTTTAGTATAGTAGTAATAAAAAGAACAATAACTAGTTGCGCTTTCTCATACAATAAATAAAATCAGTAAAACATTTAAAATATCATTAATTTACACGTTGTGTTTCCTTCACGACATCTATAATTAAAATAAGTATAAAATATATTTGTATTTACAATTCGGCGTAAGTCATGAAGTCACCGTTCACGTGACGACGCTACAACTGACAGTCGTTTTCTTCAAAACATGTATTGAACATAGTGATAAATGCAAGAAAAACTTTAAAATGTTCCTTAAATTAACATTTATTTGTTGGCATTTACCCCGTAGAAGTTGATGATTACATATGGTTGTAAAGCATTTTTCCATTTCCTATCTTTTATTAAGAAATAAACACATTGCTAACGATTATTTTGTGCATTTAAAATCAATCTACTAAAATCGACTAAAATCTACAAACTGCATCCGGCCTTCACCTTCTAGTGTCTGTTTACTTATTTCCTATTGGCTATATCGTTCAACCTTGACAATTAACGGTCACACTTTTACGGGGAATAAGGCGTCATTCAAAACTTCACACACACAAAATGTCAAGATATAACAGCATTATAATCGATCATAGCATACGCCTATAATTCTTGCTGTAAATTATAAATTAACCTCTCGCGGCCCTTACAGCACATCGTCAATTTATAATCTCTTCCAACGTTGAAACTTTACTGCTATTTATAAACCATCGTCTCTTAAGAAAAAGTCTCTATAATCGTTCTTAAAGTACAAATAAAAAACAGACGAGATATAAAGTTAGATCTGACAGCGACTCGACGTGTTACTGCATAAAATGAATGACAGGGATGTAAATAAACTTAGCTTTCCCATTGAAACTGGCCTCAGCTCGACGTTTTAAAACAGTTAAAAATAATATTATAAAAGAAAGTTGCCAGCATTTATTACACTGTTCGATGCTTCTTTGCGAAACGTTAACTGAGAATGAACTAGAAAAGTCGATAAAAAATCGATTCAAGTCAAGCCAGCTCTTTGCGCTATAATTTATGCCTTTTAGCAGATATAAATTTGACTGTATTGCTTTTTAAATATTTGCGTTATAAAGCAATATCTGCACATCTATATATAATTTAAATGCGCGTATAAATACTTAAAACTGTGGATATATTTGCCTTTTCCTTTCAACCCTTCAGAAAAGAAAGTCTGCATTCATTCAAAACAATCACTGTATATACCATATAATGGTACTTGTTTTTAGTAATATAACCAGCGTCTATACACCTTAACAATGGTAGTTATTCTACAGTTCTACATTTACATTAGTATACATTAAATTAGCATAGTTTATGCAATGAACACATCATACATACTGTATATTAAATAAATAAAATCCTAATGTTCTGTTAATTGGAGCTATACATGTACATGTATATTTTTATGTGTTTATAAAAGTTGATGAATGTTGTACGTTATCATAATTAAGAGAAGTCTGCACTGCCGAAAGTAATTTTTAAATTTCTGCCGTAAGATGTTTCGAACGAACAGAAGCAAACCTTCAGACAAATTATAGCTTTTTGTTCTATACTTCAGATCTATGTTAATTATACAAAGCTATTTCTTTTATATAATACATTTGAAATGTACTTACAAAATACATGTGACTGAGAAAGCTAGAAAATTACTCTTCAGCAAGTTATTAACAGATTATAAGTGTCAAGAAAAATTAAAGATAATCATGCAGGCTAGCTATACATATTATACATATCCAATTAATAGAATTCATAATAGCAAAATGTTCAAATTAAAATTTATTTAAATGCATTGACAGGCGGAGCCAGTTAGCTCAAAGAATAAATTTTCCTGACGAATTCGTGATATGATGTGAGAAGAAGGCAATTCATCAAGTTCTCATCATACTGTACTTGAAACGTTGTCATGAAAGAAGAAGCAGTGGCTTTCAGATTATAAACCGAAATCATTATCTTACACAGAATGATAGACATCACTCATTTCTGGCTGTCTCCGAGTGTTCTCTTTTGTGCATCAACAATGGAATAGGAAAGGGCGGAACACGGAATAAACAGTTTACAGGAGGACATCTGTCTCTTTGAAGTTCACAAAGGTTATGCTTACTACTCTAACTTTGCTAACACTGCCAACAATTTATGCGCAGCCTTAACGACACCCAAAACGCACTGGCATTGCAAGGTAGCCTCCATTTATTTTCAGAATTGTCAGCTTTGCAGAATACATATACGTAATATTATGTATCAATAACATTCTAATTAGCAAAATATGTATTCTTATACCGCAAAATATGCCTTTTAATTATGTTATATATTTTGTTTTGAGAAACATCTTGCTAAATAAGTAACTCTATGAGCATAGCAATCAGTTAATAATGTCAGTGTAACTGGTCCGAGATAGGCTAGACAATATATCAAAGCTTCTATGTTTATATTTAAATATAGGCCTATATATATATATATATATATATATATATATATATATATATACATGTATATATATATATATATATATATATATATATATATATATATAACATATATAGTATCTATATATGCATTTATTTCAATATTGTGCAAGATATACTAGTATGTACATTTTCTTTATCGAGTATTATATTTAAACAATATTAATAAGCTTGCACATAATATACAATATTATCATATTGGCGCAAAAGTGATACGTGTTATTAGATTGTATATTGTATATGCTATAAGCACGAATATATAAATATATATATATATATATATATTATATATATAGATATATATATATATATATATTATATATATATATATATATATATATATATAGTTTATATATAGGGAATATAGAAAATAAAAATATATACTATAATATATAACTATAAAAATATTTTTACAAAATTTGATCAGCTGATGGAAAAATACCTTCACAAGAGAACTGTAAAATTTAAAGGCGAAATAGCAATAATTGACTGAACTATTATTGAACTATTAAGTATTGTGTTAGGACGATATTTTTTAATGCGCAGCCTGTATATATATACATGTATATATAAACGATAATTATACTGTATGCATGCATGTATATGCATACAAATTATATAAATATGTACACTATAGGCCTATAGATGTTCGTGCGTGCGCCCTTGACCTATATGTATAATACTATCTAAGAAGATGCTACACACTTAGAAAACCACATAATGGTACCCAGGTTGAGTGAATAATGTGGTGATAATGGGACGGTTGAAGGAATAATTTACTGATACCCATGTTCTCAAATCCATAGAAAGATGCAGCAGCAATATTTACCCAGTGATTATAACATTGCTAGTAGTATTATACTTGTAGGCCTATATTATTAATCGTATCTATCTCTTTCAATTGAATTGTCAGAAAGGATGCCGGTATAACTATTTTAATTACATCTAAACTTCTACTTTATCTAAGCAATTTCACGTACAGTTATATAAAACAAATAAATCGTAAAATATAGAAATAAGCTTACTTAGAATATGGGACATATTTTTTGTGACGTTATTAATCATCAGCGTCATCATTTCCTGTACTCAGTTCTGCAGCATCAATGCTTCATCAAATCAAAAGTATGTTAGCATTCGGCACTTTTTGAGGCTTTTCCATCTACACAGACAAATGTCTCATTTAAAAGTATAGGCCAATATAGCTTTAAACTGATTTCATTTTTATTCTGGATCTGAGCTAATCGCTTATGCGACAAATTTCCTACCTTTATTCCATTCTCCAGCTTCTATAGCAGGGTAACTATTCTAGCTACCGTCCTCTATTAGTACGTATAATGAATAAATAAAACAATAAATGGTCTACATATGTTATGCCAATAGGGAAACGAAAGCTCATTATATCTTACTGCTACAAAAATAGGTACTATCTTATCCGAAGCAAATGAAAATTATTTCCTTAAGATGTATTACTGCAAAATAATTTTAATTGACATCTGAAACAAGAGTTGTATAAAAATTTTAACAGGCTGCATGTTACCTCATGGATTATTTAGTCAAGAAAATGGCTTGCTATTTATAGAAAGTAGGTTTTAAACTAATAGAAATCGTTGAACAACTTAACGTCTTACATTGCCATAACCTTTAACCACAATACCTATATTCAGTCGATTAGCTAATTTGCTCAGTTTACACAGTGAATCCTCTAATCGCCGATTATTGTCACGTTTACTCGTCGACTACTAATGCTAATAATGGAGTGTGGACTCTCAAGTAGACTGGGTCGCGCCGATGAACAAAGCAAGGTAAACAAACGGCCTAACCACGCTCATCCTTAAATCAACTTCTTTACCATCTCATGCTATTATCATACCAATCGCGCGCCCGACGACTCAATCTAAGCCCGAAGTATTAGCGGCATTGTCACCTCTTCGAAAAAAAATTAAATTTTAATTGAAAAAGTAAGTTTTATACTTCGATAATTATATAACATAAACATTTCGAAATATGAATCACTAGGGAAAGAAGCACTAGATGCGACATGTGATAAGGAGGTATGAGTAAGCTATTGTATGAGAAAGACTATTCTAGATTTTGTTCAAAATCAATACTAGCACATCATAAAAGTCAAAGTTACGTTGTGTTAAATACAAAAACTAAAATTTCAGCATGCGAGTTAATCAATTAAACAGTCAATCAATTACCAAAACGATACAGTCAGTCTATGGCATGCCGCAGTCATCACTAATCTGCCACCTTGATAGGTTTCTAAATTCCTGCTTCTCAGTGACACTATGAAAATTCATCAACCATAAGAAATGGACTCCTTCAAAAAAGATGGTGATTCCAGGATTAAATTTTAAATAATTTCGGTTCCCGCTTTCCTAGTGTCTAATTCTAATCTAATCAATGTAATCTAATATAATCCGTGCTTTTTGAACTGAAATCTTTATCAAGTGTCAGCAATTCATTTTGACGGTAGCTAGAGTGTGTCGGCTATATATACGTGTATATATCTACATGTATATAATATATATATATATATATATATATATATATATATATATATATATATATATATATATATATATATATGTGTGTGTGTGTGTGTGTAGGCATAAAGAGAAATCACAGGCTTCTGATATTGACGTTAAACGTACAATATTAAACTTGCAACCTACTATCCCTTAGACTGAAGAAATTGCAGAGTTTGTTACTATACACACATTTAGCATATTTAGTTAAATAAATTTTCCAAACCTCAAATTGCAGCTGGAGCGTAATTTTAATATTTAAATATCCATTTCCATATTCACTTCATAGTTTCAAATTTCTATTGCTTTCTTAATTTATCTCTAACGATTAGACAGAACCATCCATTGGCCGCCAATAACAAAAATAACTAACCACAAGTACAGCAGCAGACTCGAGATATCGATGACTAATTCATAAGTACAGAAACCTATCTAATTTATATTATCTCTATTCAATACAGTCTGCAATAGACTTATCCCACACGAAGTGTTTGGTCTATACATGTATATGTCTGAATATATTTACTCTACATGTAGACCTATATACGCATAGATAGTCAGAATCATGCTTATTTTATTTCAGGTAGAATACAATCGTACACAAGAAATATATGGGAAAAAGTGAAATGGGACACAAAGCTGAAAGCCCAGAAAGCAATAACATGTGCCCTGAATATATACCATAACTAAAATCTTTTAAAGCAAGTGAAAACTTGGTCCAATCAAGACATGCATACAATATAGGCATAATAGTATACGTTATATAATTATATATACCCTTACACACTAGCATATACATATTACGTATAACTATATACATTAGAATAAATATGCGAAAATTACTTTAAAACATCTGCACCTACAGCCGCATACACTACATTACATAGTTTCTTTAATAGTACAGCTTTAATCTAATCGGGTCAACTAGTGTACACTACTTAACGAACATTAAAATAGATTTAAGATTGATGTGTAGCAATGATATTATTAACGTGTTGTGATATATTAGCATTGCTACGATATGTTATACATTTATGAATTTACTTCTAAAGCAGCACAGTGCACAAAGCATACGAAATATGTACAATACAGTCTTTTTATTTGTCATAAACTACAACGACATCCTTATAAAGTACGAACGCAAGATCAGTGGTGTTCATAAAGAAGCTAATTTAAGTAGTTAAACAGGTTCAACGTCAGTTTCTATATAGCAATGGTGCTGTCAGAAAAGGGCTGACATGATCTACAATGCCAGATCGTTTGAATTCAGCATGATGCCTAACGAGTGTACAACAGATATACACAGACTAAACACCTAACTTTTAAAGTCAACTTTATTGTTTCAGTTAATCGAGTTAATTGTATTAATTTATTTTCATATTCGGTTCTAGAAACAAACAAGAAAAGACGCAAAAATGGATTTGACTAGCAACGTTTAATTTGGCTATTTAGACTAAGCTTACACTATAATCTCAATCTAGTCCACTCACAGCATTCACTGCTCTCGATCTGTCTTGGACTACTGATACCATCTAGTTCATTCTGCTAGCCTGCTTCGTGTTCTTTAGAAAATACTACATGTTCCAGGCGAGCACCTGTCAGCGACAAGCTGTTCATTGGCGGATTAAAATAGAACTCATTTGCTATTGGATGCTTTGTCTATGGTTGATGTGCAACTTGCCAGAGCGTCCCGCGGTCATCAATGATTTTAAGACTGAGATGAGCTCGGAATATAATACTAGTATAGCCAGTCTGCCGTAGAACTGGCTGACATACATTGTTGACATCAATAAGACAAACCTTCTTGGTTAAACCAGAAGCGTAGAGTTGCAATTATGAGTTATATAGGCAGGATGCACTGTGTTAAGTAAGTTTTGAAACAATTGGCATCTCTACTAGAGTTACAGGCAACTCGACTCACTCCAGCTATCTCACCAAAACTATATGAATTCGTACAGCGGTTTAGTACTATGAGTCATTAAACGCATCGTGACGCAGTGGGTAGAGAGCTCGCCTCTTGAACGAGAGGTCGCGAGTTAGAGACTGCATTGAGGGGTGGGTTTTTCTCTACCGAGATGCGAATGCTGGTAGTGTCAGGCCGATGGATGGCCGACCTTAATGTTCCATTTCCTATCCAGTCCCCTTCGTGTCAACCCCGAATAGGGATATACGGCACGCTAAACGGAAGCTTTTTTGTTCTTATTAGTTAACCGGTACATTAAACTTTGTCACATTAAACTGAACTTTCTGAGACAGATATACACATGATATACATGTGTGATACATGATTTACCTGCTTGATATGTGATATAATTATAAAATCGCATTGTTAATTTTCAAAACACTTACCATTGGTAAACCTTCTTACCTTTCCGATCTCCTAATCCAATATCAACCTTCTCTTCTAAATTGCTCACTATTCTATGATACCACATTTCCCAATATTCTAATGTCCATAGGTAGGCTTTCATTTTCTTTTTCAGTTCCTACTGTTTGGAAAACTCTCTGCCTCCTGATCTTCGCTCATGTTCTACTACTTCCACTTTCCGTTGTAAGTTGAAAACATATCTCTTCCCGCCATAAATTTTTTCATTTTGCCTGATGGTTTTTTGATCACCGGACTAGCACCGTTATAGGTTTGGTCTTTGACTACTGAGACATAATGCTCAGGTTCAAAGCTCGACTCGTATGGATATCATGAAACAATGACGAGGCTTTAAAGCAATAAAGCTAAATGTAACTTATGTTACCTTATCGCAAGAGAAACTCTCAGAGACGCTCTGGCTGGGATTTGAATTGATGACCTTCTGCATCTCAGACATGCTCGCAGTCCTTGCATCTGTTCCGAAAAGTGAAAATGAAGTCAAACTCAGCTTTGGTCTCCTTGCATACGTACCTTTATTTGTATTTGACAATATAACAGATTAACAGTTGCAATCAGTAGTTTTGTGATAGTTATGCTGCCATCTTTGTTGCCTTAATCTAGCCTCTTGCTAGGAAAACATATGGCTTCTGAGGTGGTTTCCCATTGCCTGTCATGAAATTAGAGAGGGAACTCCTGCAATATCATATTCTGAGTTTACTTTTCCTGCAATTTGTAACAAGTACTAAAGACTTCTTGAATCATCATATAATCCTATTCTACAATAACTCCCGGTCTTCCAATAAAATGATTACCCTCTAGCAGTTTATAAATTCTGAGTGTTTTGCACGAATGGCTCATCAAATTTAGGCTCACTCCACACTTTGACCCGTTGGGTAAAAATTAAATTAATTATCATTTCTCCAATCTTTCATCTCTTTTTTCGGAAAACGGATATTTCAATTATATTAACTCCTAAAAATCAGAATATCCATTTTTGCTTTAGACCTATAATCTCTTATGAATCAAAGAAAAACGAGGGGGGAGAGGAAATCAGGAAGCGAAAGTTGACATTCAAAGGCTCTGTCTGGTTATTAATTTATTCCAAGCAGTTATGTTGTTCACTTACTTGATATTCTGTCGGATAGCAGGTCCAAGAACACATCCATATTAGCAATGTGCCTTGTGCTCTCTGAGGTGAATGTTATCGACTAGGAAGTTGGTCCTATGACCAATTTCCTCTTTTTAAAGCCATACATTACTCTCATAGTCTACGTATTTTTCTACCATTATATCCTACTCTAAGCTGGACATTTACACATTTTCACAAAGATTAGTTAAGTTTATTCTTATCTAATTTGACCTAAATAATGGTGTTTTAGCTCCGATCAATATTGAAGAGTAAAGAAATTTGTGTCGTGAATATATCCACTAGGCATATACTATAGTAACAGCCGCTTTGACTAGTAACTAATGCCCGAAAATTATTACATGTACTGTTATTAATGTACACTGATATGCCTATCGGAGAGTTTCTATGAACTTGAGATGTTTTCACACGTGAATATATTAAAATAGTTGTTCAGGAACACATTTATAGTAGACTGATGACATTTGGCATTCCAATGAACAATACTTCCGTCTGTTGGTGCAAAGTCTGCTTGAGACGTTCCTGACTTCGCTAGATGCAGGGAAACCCGGAAACTGGATGTTAAATGCTTATTGATTGATCCCAGAAGAAGAATAAGGATACAAAAAAGTCTGCTCCATCTCACTTTAGTGTTCGGCCAAGTCAGCTTTCACGCTCTATATCCAGCACTCCATCGATTAACACGCTAATCCCTTAGCAGAAGGCTATGCCTTACTGATACCTTATGCAACATATAGTTTGAGAAAAATATAGTCCCTGAGATGGTTTCCCGTTGTCTTACTCAGTTAAACGGGCCATATTAACTGATTATCTTTACTCAAGCTGCAATTATCTTTATAACATTTATGAAATAGTGATCGTTATTTAAAGCATAAATTGAATGATACAATGTCGTCCCTGACATTGCCTTTTGGTGAGGAACCGGACGTTAAATTTTTATTGATTGATCGAATGATACGGCACAGTTCCTCCCTCTCGTACTAGTATAGAATAAGCTACTATTTGAAGGTTTACGAGCATCAGAATAACTTTTGAACCTTTGATTGAATTACGCATGCGTATTATCAGAATGCATTGATAATATTGTGTAAACAGCTTCAAGTGAATCCGGAACTTCAGAATATAAACTATACCTTCCTGTATTCTGACTCATACCAAGTGAAATGTAATAGAGCGCTTAAAACAAGCCTCTTGTTCTTTTCATGTACTTGGCTGAGATTTCCTCTTTTATGTAACCCAACTCTGGAGCTCCGAGATATAAATTCTTGTTCACATAATTGATAGCAGTTAAGCTCGTTAGGGAAAGAAAATTAATTTATTAATACGGAGTTTCCATTCTATACACGTAATTATAGGCTCTTAGCTTGAAAAGGAACTGAGGTAATTTTTCGATCCGTTAAAGTTTCAGAAATTAGACTACTTTAGAAGAAGTAAAGATTTCATTTGTCAATTGTTTAAATTTCACAATTAATTGCAGTAGGCCAGCAATCTAGAATCACATCAATCACATGAACGTAAGATGTCCAGCGGTCCATGGCGCATATTCCTATTTACAGGTTTTCAAGCTCCATGAAAAGAATTCCGTCGAATAGCGAATTAATTCTTTCACAGAAATTTATCCTTATACTCACTGTAATGTAGCCTATAGCTTGTGAATAATATGACTTCTGGGTTTCTGAGTTGGTTTCCAGTTGCCTTCTTAAGTTCTTGCTAAATCCCCTCTTACGACACGTGCAGTTTGCAGTTATTCTATTCACCAGTGTTTCTGCCAAAACACGAGAGTATTAAGACATAACAAAGATATAAAAGTAAGTTTTTCAATCAGTAATAGTAATTTTTGAGACAATATTTCTGTCATTGTTCGATACCCTATAAATTTATGCACATTCATCTATACAAAGTACAGACGCTTTCCTATTATTTACATGTAGATGAAAATAATAGAAGAAGAGTTAATTTTGCAGTAATTACATTTTAATATACTTATAAAATAAGATACAATTTAACAAAATTAATATTAAGCAGATTCTGAGCCTCAAATTCCTTTATTCTTGAAAGCACCAGGGCATGAAATTAAAACTAAACAGCTAAAGCCAAGTTAAACGTCAGTTTCCTTCTTATAACAAGTCAATTATGGGTACGGCTATGGATTTGAAACCTACATCTACTGACCCCATGTCGAACAATATGCCAACCGGCTTGTTGGCATGTTGTTGGCAAAGGGTTTATGTTAAACTGATCACAACGGACAATTTTATTAATTATTATTATCTCTTAGCTAGACCTTGCGGCCCAATAATACTCACACATTATCAGTACTGCTTGCAATTGTTTTCCTGGAGAAGAGAATCTAGACTATTTCTCTACAAGACTGAGCCCACCTGGGACTCAATCTTTAGTCACGTGATCACTCTTTCCAGGCTCTGTCATACTTATTAGACCTCTGTCAGACTAGACCTCTGACAGACTAGACCTCTGACATACTAGACCTCTGACATACTAGACCTCTGACAGACTAGACCTCTGACGGACTAGACCTCTGACAGGCTAGACCTCTGACATACTAGACTTCTGACAGACTAGACCTCTGATATACTAGACCTCTGAAAGACTAGACCTGCTAGACCTCTGTCAGACTAGACCTCTGACATACTAGACCTCTGTCAGACTAGACCTCTGATATACTAGACCTCTGAAAGACTAGACCTGCTAGACCTCTGTCAGACTAGACCTCTGACAGACTAGACCTCTGACAGACTAGATCTCTGACAGATTAAATCTCTGAAAGACTAGACCTATATCAGACTAGACCTCTGACTGACTAGACCTATATCAGACTAGACCTCTGACAGACTAGACCTCTGTCAGACTAGACCTCTGACAGACTAGATCTCTGACAGACTCGACCTATATCAGACTAGACCTCTGTCAGACTAGATCTCTGACAGACTAGACCTCTGTCAGACTAGACCTCTGTCAGACTAGACCACTGTCATACTAGACCTCTGACAGATTAGACCTCTGACAGTCAGCTGACAGACTAGACCTCTGACAGTCAGCTGACAGATTAGACCTCTGTCTCGACCTCTTCATTGACGAGTCTTGTTGACAGGCGAGACTTGCGCAGATGATCCTTCCTTCCAGACTGTGTAGTTGAATCCGATTATAAAAAATACAAATGTGCAAAATATTAGTCAATGCGTGTATCCTTATCATATTGAAAAGAGGCGCTCTTATCGACTTTAATTAGGAAATCATTAGCTCTACCCAGTTAACTTAGCCTCACGTCTTTGGACTTATTTTCTACACTTTTGCATCGTGTCTGGACTACTCTTTTTTCCCGTCGGCTTGGATTTGTCTCAATAGTGCTCGATGCTGTGATTGATGATTGTAGCACTCTAAGTGCTGATATTTTTCTATATTAATTCTTTTGTTTGATGGTTACTTTAATGATGACGAGAAACCATTGGTTAACACCGTATTAAAAGTGCAATCTCTTATAAAATAAGTTTGTGTCGTCGCCAGGTGACACGAGCTGATAGGCAAAGGATATTAAATGGTTTTATAAGCTATCAAATTACAGTATTATTGATTGCATAGATTCAGTACAAAATAATTTATACACGTCGATGATTTACTATATCAACAAAGAAGGAGCCTTTAAAGTTATGTAGGTAGAGTTACATGTATGTTGCAGTGAGTTTAACGTCAAGGTTCAGAAGCACCAGAATGCTTCGCGATGTCTTAAATAACTCGAGCTATCATCGCTGAGGCAAGTTATAGATTAATTATTAAACTTTCCATGCGACAAATCACTACTCTGTCTCTTAGCGCAATGCCTACTGGCAGGCCCTTGGTTTATGACTCCACTCTTCTCTGTCTTCTGCTTTTCTCTTGACGTCCACATATGAGTTGATCTTTAAATCATCTAAAATTCCTAATCTCGGCTAGCCTCTGCCTGTAATTCCTTCCATACTTCCTGCTATGACCTCTTTTTGTCGACTTTCCTCTCTTAAATTTTGTCATATATATATCCAAATCTTCTTCCTGTTTCTTAATGCATTTAACAACTGTCTATTTGTACGAACTCTCTCCTTAACTTCCTTATATGTAACCTTTTAAGTCTAGCTAATCCTTTCCATTCTTCTCCATATCCATATTTCCGATATCTGTAGTCTCCTGGTATCTTCTTTCCTTCAGAATCACAAAACACATAGCAGTCTAATATATTGCGCTCCAAATTGAAGAAGAACCTTTTATTATAAAAATTTTGGGTATTTATTTATCAAATTTTCTATTTTTATCAGTTTTTCAAATATCATAGTTCCTGAAGTTTAAACTGAACAGAACTTCTAAACTAGATAGCTAATATTTTTTAATTATTTAAATAGCTGATAACACTATTTGAAGAATTACATTAAATAATACATTGCTGAATCCTTAAGCAAATGCGCTAATGTCTATAATAACTTCACTCATAGATCTATTCATTTAGAACACGCACTGCAAGACCTACTGGTAAAATATATTCAAATATACCAATATTTATCAATATCAATATAATTATAGCATAAGATATATAAAAATAATTCTATGTTATATACATTCCTTCAACTATTTTGACTAATTTTCATAATATTATGGCTTTTAATTTTATAAGCTTTGCTTTTAATTTTCGGAAATCTTCTGTAATAAAGAAATTGAAATTTTGAATCAAGTAATTTAAAAGTTCGCGCAAAGATTAGAGCATATATTAAGAAACAATGTTTAACTAATACTCTATATATGAAATTAGGGCATCAATTTTTAATGCAAAATGAAATAAATTTAAATGTTGGCAACGGAATGAAAATAAAATATTAGATCTAACCTTGTACACGGACTCAAGCCTATTCATCTCACGTCTTCTTCCGTATGGCTTTAAATTAGCAAAAACATAAACAATTTTAAAACATTTATTAAATCATAAATCCTTCTTGCTCTAAATCCTAAACAAATTTTAATGTTGACGTCAAATGCTGCTACGGATTGCTTCAGTGAATTAATGTGGAGTTTAAAATTGAACAGTCGTTGACATGAAGGACGTGTGTTTAAGAGCTTTCAACATTCTGACTTAAAGAGGTATAGACAATCACCGTTGTACCCCTATATACTATAGTATTTACTATACTAAAGAAAGTACAGCGGTACAAATTAGAATTAGATTACATAATTAAGTTTCACTATTGTATGAAATGGGGTTTGCATTTTGTTTTGTATTATCTTCCTAATCTTCTCCTGTACCACCACTGCCTATAGAATTGTGGCATAACAGCAGAAGTTAAAGGACACGGCACAGTTTGATATAAATTTCCTGTCTCGAATGCGTGCCAGTTACTGGAACGATTACTAGATTTAAACCCTGCACCTTCTGATCCATACTTGGACAACTTACTGACGTACCAGTTCAGTGAAGATGTTTGCTCTATTAGGCTGTATCACATAGAGCGATGCTCTTACAGCGCTAGATCTCAAGAAGCTTAGAATATTTTAAATTCCAATTTACGGAGGTTTTCTTTTACATTTTCACATTTTTAGCGCCGGGGAGGAAATGAAAGTGAGATTCAATCTCTTCTAGCCCGCATTGAGTTCTAGCACTGATTTGTTTCATACCACGATGATAATCCAGACGGCGCAGAGGATGCTGAAGCAGACGTAGACGACGAGGAAGACCCATCCAGCGACGTGGTCAATGTCAGTTCTGAGCCAGGCGCTCCTCTGGAAGACACTGATGAACCTCTCCCAGGCCGTGTCGCCGTCGTAGATACCTTGACTGGTCAGTGGACCATCGCGCAGACGAGAGAGGAAGGCCTGGTAGAAGTTGACTGCGAGCTGAAGCGTCAGGATGCCGATAAAATACCAGTCCTAGAGTGATAATAAACGAGTCCAAGTGTGATAATAGGAGTGATAATAAACTAGTCATAGAGTGATAATAAGAGTGATAATAAACTAGTCCTAGAGTGATAGTAAGAGTGATAATAAACTAGTCATAGAGTGATAATAAGAGTGATAATAAACTAGTCCTAGAGTGATAGTAAGAGTGATAAAAAACCAGTCCTAAAAGGTTTGATGATCTAAAAGGTCTTGGAAAAAATCAGTCCTAAAAGGTTTGATGTTTGAGTGATAATAAACTAGTCCTAGAGTGATAGTAAGAGTGATAAAAAGCCAGTCCTAAAAGGTTTGATGACATACCTGTGCAAGAAAGAACAAACCAATCCTCGAAAGATTAAGAAAGAGTAATGAAATACGAGTCCTAGAAAAGTGATAACAAATATGTCCTAGTAAGAGTAATAAAATATCAGCTCTATAATCGTATAGCGAACATGTCAAAATAGTTTATAATAGAAGACAGATTCAGTCTCTTAGTCATAGACAAACAACAATCCTGCGGTTGCCATAAGCCCGTGTAGTTCTAAAGTAAGAGAATTGAAACTAGTTTTGAAACCATACACAGTTTAAGACGTACTAATATAGTCTTCTTCAATGCACTGCCAAGTGGCAGGTTCAAGGTACATATTCATACTCAAAGTCTGTTTTCTCGTTCCATAAGAGCACTCCTTAGAACAACAAGTTAATCCCTTCACAAACTCTATGCCTTATCCATACCTTTTGTAGCCTATAGCTTGGGAAAAAATGGCTTCTGAGATGGTTTCCCATTGCCTTCCTCAGTTAGATGGATTAATTACCATTTAATCCTGGAGGAGAATATTTCATGGTGGGGTGGGTCCCCTCTTGCCATCCTCAGTTCCTGCCTTTAGTCGCCCCTTACGTACACGCGGCAGATTGTTTGCGGCTGCCCTATTCTGCAGTGGTCCAACCACACCCGAGCACAACACGGGGACCGAGAACTAAACGGGGAACTAATATAATATAAAATAATAATATAATGGATAAAATTTGTCCCAAAATAAAAGATAAAATACTACTTACTACAATTAACAGATAAAAAGTCAGGTCTGAAAATGATAAATATCACACTATATGGAAAATTTTAAAATATGTCATTCATTAATTGATTATGACTGATCTATTGATATTCATATAGTGAAATAGAATTTTGAGTGCTGATCTTTTTGAGTTTAATTGGTGAGTAAATCAAATGATTAATCCGTTGAATGATTGATTTATGCACACTTGACGACAAGTGAAGTAGTTTGGGTGAAAGCGAATTGTTAGACATTTTTTAACTGATTTATCTATTTATCGATGGAGTGGTTAATAGAGATAGCCTAGTTAATTGACTGATTTATTAGCAGTTACCTAGAGAGTGAAGTGAGCTATTTAAGGAGTGTAAATGAAGTTATCTGTCTCATATGAGACTGATTGATATGTTTGATTGATTGATTAACTGATTAACGCTTACAGATATAGTGAAGTACGGTACTTCTGGAGTGTGTGTGATGATGATTTGTTTCAGAGTCACAGAGGCGACCACGGACATGAAGCAGACTTGGAGCCTGTGGGACATGAAACCGTCCTCATGGTTCATCACTAGGCTCAGGAAAGCCAATCCTCCTATAGCAAACTACCAAACAAACTCGGCAACTTTACCGAAGTGAAATAAACGTGATTCAATTCAATTCAATTTATTGTTATCGCATAATCTAATGGCCTTCTAATGGCCATGATCTTTGAGTAGTTTAAACAATGTCTGCATAGACCTATAACGTACAGTATCATCACACAGTATGTTCACACGTCACTAAGCAATGTCTACATAGACCTGTGACGTACAGTATCATCACACAGTATGTTCACACGTCACTGAACAATGTCTACACAGACCTGTGACATCATCACACAGTATGCTCACACGTCACTGAACAATGTCTACACAGACCTGTGACATCACACAGTATGTTCACACGTCACTGAACAATGTCTACACAGACCTGTGACATCATCACACAGTATGTTTACACGTCACTGAACAATGTCTACACAGACCTGTGACATACGAGTTTCAAAAATAATAATGAAGTACTTATTGAGTTAATTGACAATTCTCAACCTACTATTTAATTTATAGCAAAAGTTGATTGCAGGCAAATTACACTATGTCAATCAGCCAGTCGATAAACTCATATAGTTTTGTTATGTAAGAAACTATTGTTCTGTCAATGGGCAGGTATTCAACGTTCTGTCAATGGGTAGATCATCATGTCTGATTCTAAATGAAGAGTTTCGTTGTTTCGTATTGGAATTCCGCAACTCCTTCGATGTAAGTTTGATTTACGTCATTACGATAGCATTTACATAATAGCAAAGGGCGTACGTCTTGAGTCCCCCAATCCTAGCTTAATTAGATAAAAGAACAGAACAATCGATTTGAACATGCTAGAACGTACACATGCACATAAAGATGATTTGCTTAGCAAAAAATACTATAATGGATGAGCCTAATGAGATCTAATTAAGACCTCAATATTGAAATTAAGGCAGTCAGTGCTCACTACGAATATACATCATTAGATAACATTCTATTTCACAAGGCACATAATTCCGTGTTAATGATTAAGGATTAGGAATCAACGAGATTACGAAAGGAGTTAATATCCAGTTCAGCATACATCAATATCTGGGACAGGAAATCATCTGGCATAAGTGATTACACCGATTCCTGTTCCATCAAAACTCTTACAGTAAAACTGCTGCTAAAAGCCTGTTCTATTTCTCTTTTTTTCTCTTTGAACTCTCCTATTCAAACATTGCACAGGAACTGAGACCAATACGTAAACCACCATATCACCCTACTTCGGACTGAATTCCCGGATTTTTGTCTAACACCGTTATTGAACCCTACACTCTGCTCATTTTGATTGGATTTGATACCATAGTGCTAAATTTTGTCATGGACGACAGTAGCACTCTAATTCTGCTGCTGTTGTTGCTGTTCTAACCAGCGTGACGAAGATGTGTATGATGTAGAAGCCGGGTCGCCGGGCCACTCTGCAGTAGACGATGAGGACTGGCTTACGATGGCGAGCCACCGCCCGTCCTTCCTTAGGCAGGCTTGGAGTCTCGCTCTCCACGAACTCGTAGAAGTGGAACTGCTGGTCGTGCACGAAGGAGCTCTTGTAGATGATATGCTTGTTGACCAGATCGTCTACTAGTTCCGTGTTCTTAGCTGACGTGTTGGAACTGATCACTACAGACAAGTCCTGCGGTGATGTATCAGTCACTGTGTCAATAAGTTAATCGATAGATCGGTGATGAGGAATTAATGTAAAGATCAATGCTAATAAGTCTATTTTAGATCATTGGTATTGAATTAAATTACAGCTCTGGCTGATAACTTAATGTATAGATCAATGCTATTAAATCAATAATATATTGATCAGCGCCAAGAAATCAATGTATAGGTCAATGCTAATAAATCGATGTATAGATCAGTGCTAACAAATTAATGAATAGATCAATGTTCATAAATCAATATGTATAGTTCAGTGCTACTGATTACTGCGTAGATCAATGCTAACAAATCAATTCACCGTATAAATCAATGCTAATAATTTAATGCATAAATCAAAGCTAATAAATCAATGTATAGATGATCAGTGATAAGAAATCAAAATATAGATCAGTGCTAATAAATTAATATAATTATCAATGCTAAAAAATCAATAGGTGGATTGGTTTTAATAACTACACAATTCAAAACTCCTCAGAATTATAATTATCAATTGATTACTGCTATGTACAGATTTACCATATTGATCAATGTTAGATTCGCCTACTAAAAATAAATCGTGGAAGTTAATCAATTAATAAACGAATTCATCTATACATTTTAAAGTCTATTTCATTATCACGCCATGCTGATTGGCCACGCCATCTAACGATTTGGTCACTTTAGCTGTATATAAGAGGTGGTGCTACAATGGATAACAAATAGATACTTCTTGGTTTATTTTTGTGTTCGGATCTTTAAATAATAGATCAACCGTAAACAGTGTGTCTTGTAAGAGACGAATGAGGAAGATCTGAAGAAGAACAATCACCACCAAAGCAAAATGTCTCCCAAGATTAAGGCTAAGTAGTTATGGTTATTGCGTAGCCTTTCTGCTTGAAATCAGGTCGTGAGTGGAAATGTGAAGCCTAAGATCACAGAGAGGAGGCAATAAAGAAAGTTACGAAATACAGCAGCTCAGTAAGTAAACTCAGTATTCGACATCCAGTTAATAACATTAATCATAAATTAAAGAGATCCAAGTATATTGCTTCACTGTAACCTTATATAAGCTAAAACTAAAATTGCTAAATATCTAGTTATGACATGAATGCATTCAACTGTGATGTTTTGGTTGCCAGTGAATGCAGTAATTTGTAAAATAAAAATAAATTAAAATTCGGAAAACTGTCAAAAAGCTGTTTTTAATAAATTCTTTGTAGAAAAATCGCTACATGTATAATAGGCATATATGATATAAACTTTGTGAAGCAGATAACAGTTTGGCAAATTCGACAGTGAATTCGTCGATGCAACAGAGTTCAAATCCAGTTCTCCAGCTCCCTTGACATGCTATTGAACAGGAAACTGACGTTAAACTTGGCTTTAGCCTTTAGATGAACTATCATCATCATCATTTTCCCTTAAATCCCAGTTTAACCAGGGTCGGGATACGAATAGACTTTCTCCAGTCCTTCCTGTCCCATACCATATCAACAGTCAATCCCCTATTCCTTTGGATTAACTATCCTTTAGATTCTTTATTGATATCCTTTATTCCTTTAGATGAACAATAAACCTGCATATCAAAGGGGAAATGGTGCCCGTCCATGTCTTGGATGAAGTTGGCAGAGATCCTGATGGTCTCGACCATGAAGATCTCGTTGTTGAAGTGAGCGACAGAGAGCGTCACTGTCCTGTCAGGGGACCCCACTATGTTGTCCACGTAGATGTCCGGGTTCCAGAAACTTCGCAATGTTTCCGTAGCGTACAGCTGAGGCAGTTAATTGATCAATACATTAATCTGTCAACAAGCTAATCACTCCGTCTATTAATTATTCAGTCGGTTAGTCAGTCGGTAGGTCGGTCTGTCAGTCATTAGTCAGTCAATCTGTAAGTCAGTCATGCAGTCAGTCAGTCAGTCAGTCAGGCAGGCAGTCAATCAGTAAGTCAGTCAGTCAGTAAATAGTTCATTCAATCGATTAATCAGCTAATTGATCACTCTATCAGTTAGTCATATACTCAATAAGCCTATTAATTAATCAATCAGTCAATCAACAAATAGTCAATTATTCAATTCTATGCATTTCTGTAGAGTAAAATTAAATGCATTTACAAAGCATTTTTGAACAATATTAAAAAGGTCTAGACTTGTGTAGTTCGTAATTGATTATGCAAGGTCCGGGCATATCTACATGTATAATTGTCTAATTTGGTCCACCAATTCGTTTAGTTGTCAAACGTCACGACGAAGTTAGATTCCATAAAGTACAGTATATCAATTAGTCGCCCCTATTAGGTAGTTTACAACAGACCAATTTTCTCACAGAAACATTTATAAATGTTATGATAAAGAAAGTAAGAAGATTGCAGATGGAACTGCCATAGTAGACGCTTTTTCTAACTGAAAAGTAATCGATACGATGAAGGTCAAGGGCTCATCCATTTCTACTGAGAAAATGGCCAATAAACTACAATGGGCTAGATAAAGGAACTAATTCATTAGCTAAACTTACAACTGAAAAAGGAGATAATGTATTACTTTTTAAAATTATCTTTAATTTATTTAAACTGAAGTTAAGATTAACGTCGAGTAACGCGGATATTAAGGAAGGCACTGTAAAACCATCTCAGAACTTCAGAAGCCATCACATATCATTTAAATTTTGTTTTTGAAAGTGATAATGAAAGTTTGAAAAGATTATTTGATTTGTCAATGGTGTGCTCAGTGTGATGCAATAAAAATCTGACAGATATGCTGAGTATTCATGAGGGGCGAATACCTGCTTAACATTAGTTTCGTCACTGACTGAAGCCAGTGGCGAAGTCGGTAAGACACTCAACCGCGGATCAGTATGTGCGGGGTTCAAATCCTGGGCTCGCCCGTCAATGACATCACTTTCGAGTGAAGCATCTGACGTTAACCTTAGCTTTTATAGCTTTAGCTTTTTGCCGCTCAAAATCATATCGAAGCGCCCGAGTCTAGACTTTAACCCAGTAGCTACCGACCCACGATCCTTAAACTAGCTGACCAAGCAGAAAACTCAGTAGTTTTTATTGACGAATGAAAAAATGTATTAGTGAATTTAGTCTGAATTAGTAAACTATTATTAGTATTATTATTAACAAAATAGTCAGGATTAGTAAACTAACTTCTACATCTTCAATATCAGGCTCCTTCCATCTGAGCCTGATGGTAATCTCCGCTTCGAATGTTCCTCTGATCGCATCGATTGTTCCAAACTTTACAAAAGTCACTTGCACATAGACCGTTCTCTGCACCAGTAAACCACCAGTGCTTACAATACACATACATGCACATAGACCTCTGCACCAGTTAACCACCAGTGCTTACATTGCACAGACATGCACATAGACCTCTGCACCAGTTAATTACCAGTGCTTATAATACACAGATATGCACATGAACCTATGCACAATCTAACCATCAGTGCTTACAATTCAATTCATATATAATAGAATGTCTTAATAGCTAGGGGTAGCGTCATGAAGTTTTAAATGACAGATCCTGAGGTGAATTGAATCCTCGTGGGTTCGAATCCCAACCGCGCTGATCTCAGCAAAATCTTGGACATTCACTGGACTGGTTACACGGAAAATGGTCTAAATTGCCTAACGGTTTAAATATGTGGTATTAAAAGTGATATAAATCAACATAGTTGATCATTTCACTATAATGCGTGTTACTTTTTTACATAGATATGCGAGTCTGCGTATATTTGCGTACAACTAAAACTTTGAATTGCTTTTTGAATATTGGATTTGCACGGTTTAGAAATGTTTTGTTTTTCTCTTCTGCTTGAACATGGTAACACAGTACTCGATAAAATCATTGAGGATGGTAGCACTCCAATCGTTCCAGTTACTAAGCATTAGGATTTAGTTTCCTTGCTCTAGCTAGATTAAATCTCAAGACAATAAATGTCTTGAGATTTTACTTTCTTATCCGCTCGACAGAAAAAAGAACCAATACTAGTTCTTTGACAGCAACTTTAAATCTCAATACGTTACCCGACTCTCTACACTCTGTCTTAGTTGCTGCATAAAGTATTTTTTGAGAGCCAGTCCTACTTTGGAGCAATGCACTGAATATTGGGCTTGCCGAGTTTTTTAACTTTTTTGTTTTTGTTCGCGAGATTGTCTTTTGTTTCATAGTACTCGATGTTGTTATTGACGATAGTAGCACTCTATTGTTGCTGATCTAGGGTTGCTGATGTAAATGATGGGCATTCAATTCTGTAAATATCTCGAGTTAAAACGGTCTGTGAAATATACTCGATGCACTTTCACCGTATTTAAAATATAACATTTTTAAAATTCCGTATACACATGACGTACCGCACGTGCAACTTTGTTTCCTTTCTTAGTTGCTTCTTTTGGAGTTTTTGTTATTTCCTCCTTTTTCCCTTCATGGTTATTTGTAATCGTTGCCTATTGTTGGCGCTCCAATAGCAGCCGACGCGGGTTTAAGAATAGCCTCCAAAACGCTGGGGATTATGTACATGTACATTCAAAGCTGTTGACACTCGGTCTTCCAAAGTTTCTCCCACAAAGTAACAACCGCGCAAAAAATGGCTTTACTTCGTTCATTTAACGCGCAGCTTAACTGAGTGTGCTAAATCTGCTCGCCAACATATCGTATTATCTGGCGACAAAATTCAGTTGAGGAATATTAGACATTTGGAACCTAATACTATTGAATACAATATTGAAACATATATTTTGTGCAAAATGACTCGATGATAAATCATGCCTACCTTGGTCACTACGTCAACAGAAAATGCAGACATTTTAACCGAGAGTATTTGATACTATAATCTGATCATTGGCTTAAATAAAGACTGATTCTGATTAATTTCGATCACTTAGAGTTACATATAATCCACGGAAAGTGGTCGGAAACAGCAATTTGTTGATATAAACATGCATGACGTAAAAATTATTTTGAACAAAACAAGTTTTCTAAAAAGGCAATGAATTATATATATACAGATCCTAAGGCAGATGAAGTGCCTGAGAGTATTCTAGTTTTCTAGACTTTTTATACAGCTTATTTCTGTTTACCTTATTCCAGTTTTACTTGCTTCACAATGACAAGTAAGTGTAAAAATGCAGCAGCTAGATAAGTGTAAAAAATAACAGGAGGAATGCAGGGAAAGGAGTAAGAAACTGATCGAAGGATATTGGATGATTTGTAAAAGAATTCGTTCATAGACATGAAAAGGAAGGCTGTGGATAGAATTTGTTTCGAAGAGTGACACGTATATGCTATGGACCTGCCGTTAGGCAGTGAAAATATAAGTGGTTATAAAAATATAAGTGAAATATAAGTGGTTGAAACAGTTATATGCTATGGACCTGTCGCTAGGTGTAGTGAAATTGGTTTGGAAAATAATTATGTAAGCATATGATAGTAAATTTTATAAGGAAACGTCACTTCGTTCAAAGTGACGCGCCTATGACGTAAGAAATGTAAACATTGACGCGCCTGTGACGTAATAAATGTAAACATTGGAATAGTATATAAGTGAGGCTGAAATTCTATTTGGGATCGTATGTTTTGTGTTTGCATACGGCACTGTGCTTTGTGTATTGCCTGTCGGTGGGTAAGTGCTCCCAGGGCTTTGTAACGTGTGTATAGCCTGTCGGTGGGTTAGTGCTCCCAGGGCTTTGTAAACGTACTATATAGCCTCTCGGTGGGTCAGTTCTTCCAGGGCTCGTAACGTGCTGTGTATAGCCTGTCGGTGGGTCAGTTCTTCCAGGGCTCGTAACGTGCTGTATAGCCTGTCGGTGGGTTAGTGCTCCCAGGGCTTTGTAATCGTACTGTATAGCCTCTCTGTGGGTTAGTGCTCCCAGGGCTTTGTAAACGTACTGTGTATAGCCTGTCGGTGGGTCAGTTCTTCCAGGGCTCGTAACGTGCTGTGTATAGCCTGTCGGTGGGTCAGTTCTTCCAGGGCTCGTAACGTGCTGTATAGCCTGTCGGTGGGTTAGTGCTCCCAGGGCTTTGTAAACGTACTGTATAGCCTCTCTGTGGGTTTGTGCTCCCAGGGCTTTGTAAACGTACTGTGTATAGCCTGTCGGTGGGTCAGTTCTTCCAGGGCTCGTAACGTGCTGTGTATAGCCTGTCGGTGGGTCAGTTCTTCCAGGGCTCGTAACGTGCTGTGTATAGCCTGTCGGTGGGTCAGTTCTTCCAGGGCTCGTAACGTGCTGTGTATAGCCTGTCGGTGGGTCAGTTCTTCCAGGGCTCGTAACGTGCTGTGTATAGCCTGTCGGTGGGTCAGTTCTTCCAGGGCTCGTAACGTGCTGTATAGCCTGTCGGTGGGTTAGTGCTCCCAGGGCTTTGTAATCGTACTAAGTTGTGCAGATGATATTAATTAGTCACAAAAAATATACTGAAAGTGAATTAAAATCCAAATAAAAATAAATTAAAATAAAACATTCTTCCAAGGGTTGACCGCGCATTCTGACAAATATTGATGAATAAAACTTTCCGGGAAAAGGAAAGCAAAGATAAAAAACTTGTGTTCGTCTTCAATTAATTATAAGTAAAGAATAAAATATGGAGTCATTTTCAGACGAGGGATACGTCCTTACCCTAGATCCCAGACGAGTTAAATCTCGAATCTTGGATACCCAGGAACCCAATGAAAAAGGGGAAGTAGCTTCAGTTTCCGCTTGGTTAGACAACTATTGTTCAGAAACAGAAGATAGTAAGTCAGAAGAACTTCCTAGAAGTAATAATTTCATAAGAACTAAACGAAAAAATGACAAAACAAAAACAGCAAACAGATCAACCAGAGTCGACGACGGAACAGTAACAACACGTGTTACTACACTAGGCAATGCACAAAGAGATGAGGAGAGATTATAATATATGTAGCAGATTTAATTTAATTTATTATGATTTCTTATCTATTTTTAAAATTTATGAAAATCTGAATTTAGTAAAACAACGCATTAGTTTGAGAGTTTATGATATATCGCTGGCGGTGTTTAGAGTATCATATTATTTATGATACATTCTTGTATACTGGTATAAGTTATGGTATATCATGGGCAGTGTTCAGAGTATCACATTATCATGATACACTCTTGTATCCTGGTATCAGTTATGATATATATTGGGCAGTGTTTAGAGTATCACATTATCATGATACACTCTTGTATACTGGTGTGCACTACGCAACATGACATAAACCAAAGATGCATAAAGTATTAGAAATTGGATTAATTTTTGTAAAATTATCAGTATCACTGATAAAACTTTTGTATATAAATGCCAAAAGATGCTGACACACAATTAAATGTTGGAAAGATATATTTTCTGAATAACCTTGCAATTACTTAATAAACTTAATTATTCCATCACCTTGACTTGAACAGTATATTTATTGCACATCTACTGTAGTTTCTTTTCATTCATCATCGTCATCATCTTCTTCCCTTAAATACAAGTTTCACCAGGGTCGGGATACGAATAGACTTTCTTATCCATTCATTTAAGATTTTTAGAAATTTCTGGAACCTAGGCGTAGTTTATTGTAATTTCCTATGCCAGTAGTTTCTTTACATTAAGAGATTAAAACATATAACTTAGTAAAATTATTATCTACAATAATATCTTCACACTTTTAATGTCCAAATGTTATCATATAGATGTCAATGTAATCGTCGCATCGACAGGTTCTAGTTTTTAAAAATTATCTGGACAGATTTCTAAATAAATAATCAATGTATCAGCAGAATGTATCGTGACTATTAGGTAGGCATTTAAAAATAAACAAAATTACTTAATCATAACTGAAGCTGATATTTAATGACGCGTTACGAATTAACTACAAGAAATTATCTCAGAAGGTAGTTAGTTGTCCACACATATTTGATGAACTTACCTAATGTTGCATGCAGATGTGTCAATATTGGTCCTACCACACCCATAAGTTACTAATTCAAAGAGACGCGTAATTTAATGTGGTAATATGATTTTAATTGTAAATTAGTTAACCTTTGAGTTCCTCAAAAATTCTTAAAATGCATTTTATTAACAAAACTGTTTATGTACGCTAGAATGTCCTATTGTTTGCTGTCTATACTCTTTCGTACTTGTCTACAGCAGTTGCTCCGCCTCCAACCAACGTCTGAAAACAGAATAGAAACTTAAATTGAATGATGCCTTTTAACTTATAATAGAAATGTATTTTTGTTTATATCCCGTCACATAAAACAAGAATATGTAATTTTCATTAATCTTTCAATTTCATTCAGTTCACATATTTCTTAGCCTCTTCTAGAGTATACTACGATATCCTGTATAAATCTCGACAAAATTCTTTGTATAAGGTAAAAGTAATTTTTTTAACCTATTCCTTTATTTTATCACAGTCTGACAACTTCAGATACTAGAACAACGGAATAATAAAAACGGGAGAAACAGTTAATTAGGTAAGATTAAAGTCTCAGCACTTACATAAACAAATTAACATTCCTTTGCTTTACATACATGTACATGCAGTTAAGTTAACTTGAACACATTAGAAGTAAACTTCAACTTTAAGTTAAGTCATCAAAAAATTCGTTGATAAGTTTCAATAATTATAATGCGAGTTAAAACATGTTAAAATTAAACATTAAACTTGTGAGTAATACAATACATCATAGATGGGAAATTCGGCTGAGAAGGACCATAGTTATTTCTAGCATCATCTATTACAGGCAAAGTTATAGTGTTAATAGGTCACAAACAGTTTAAATATTGTTTGTATTTTTAAACCTGTTAGCAAAATATGATAATAATTTTTCAACATTGAATCGCTTAGTCACACTAGTATCATAGAATGATATCAAAGCCGGTATCTAGTTAGTAACGATTCAACGACCTTTGGTTGCTTAAAACAAACGTGTCGCAAAATATTTCGGCTAAAAATTTAATTTTAGACCAGCGATTGCTATATATACATACATACATACATATATATATATATATATATATATATATATATATATATATATATATATATGTATATATATATATATATACAAGTATAAGAGTAGAGTTTAAAAGTAATCATAGCAATAAGAGCTTAATAGTAATCATCTAATAATAGCATATTAGAAATTTTAGTAGAAGTAGTTTACTAGTAAGGATTGTAATGATAGTTTGATAGTAATGATAGTAACAATAGCTTAGTAATAATCATAATAATAGTAGCTTAATAGTAATAGTAGTACTAATAGTTTATCTAGCAAGTATAGTAATGATAGCTAAATAGTAATCATAGTAATAATGGCTTAATAGCAATCGTAACAATAATAATTTAATTGTAATCATAGTAATAATAGCTTAATTGTAATCATAGTTATAATAGTTTAATAGTAGTAGTAATCGTTTAGTAGTAGTCATATTACTAATAGTTAATAGTAGTTTGTACTAGTCTAATTAAACTGACCAGTGTCAGCTGGTTTCCGGTGACCTCTAGAGTAGAAGTGGAGCTGAAGTCAGCGCCGACCTCTGTGCGCACGATCTTAGTGTCTGACACCTTCTCCACTCTCAGCTTGGCCTGCAAGCATTCATAAATAGTCAACATGCCAAAACACAACCTAGTTTAACGTCAGTTTCCTACTCGATTGAATATCAGTGACGGAGAGATCACGAATTTTGAGCCCTGCACGTACTGATCGGCAGTCGAACGACTTGCCAACAAACTATCGGCAAAAATAATTAAATGCACAGGCCTACAGCATTCTGCTGCATTTGGCTTTAGTTTTGCATTAAATTTATATGATAAAAGCCAATTGAATTGAAACAATAAACATTGGGAAATCTGCTGAAATAAAGTTGCTAAGAAATATTGAAATTCAAAATTTAAAATAAATGTAGTATTAAGTATGAAAGATTCAATTCACACTAGTCCAAAGTAGTAATTAGCATTGTATATCTTTTTGCTCTGATGCTATGCTAATACTCCATTCTACTGAAACCGCTCTTCTTCGTATACATAATGATCTTAGCTTGGCCATGAATAGTAAACAGGTTTCTGCCTTGGTTCTTCTAGATCTCTCTGCTGCCTTTGATACAATTGACCATGGCATCCTAATAAATAGGTTTAAATCTTGCTTTGGCATATCTAATTCTGCTTTTTCCCTTCTCAAATCATATCTCTCATGTCGCACACAATCGGTTGTTATTGGTCAAATCGCTCTTCTGAACTACCCCTCCTACGCGGTGTTCCTCAAGGTTCAGTGTTAGGTCCATTGCTCTTCTCTTTATATATCACTCCTCTTAGCTACTTGCTTGCTCAGTCTTCCATAAATTTTCATTTCTATGCAGACGACACACAACTATATATTTCCTTTTCTAATCATGAATCCGATCAGAAACTGGCGTATCTCTCATCTATTCTAGACAAGGTTTATTCTTGGTTTTGCGCTAACCGTCTTGCTGTTAATCACTCCAAAACTGAATACCTTTTAATTGGCACTCCTTTGCAAAGAAGTAAAATTACCAATAACTCTGTTAATTTTCGGACCTTACTTCTCCTCAGCACATTTCTTTCGCAGATTGGTCTGGGTGAATTGATCTGCTGTTGGGGACGTCCCTGACATCATCCTTGGATGAGGAAACGGACGTTAAACCTTTATTATTATTATTATTACTCCAACTGATAACATGCCATTAATTTCTTGCTTCAAGCTTTGAAGGTGAACCTCATCTTATGAGATCGAAGTGTGAGTGTGATATAATATGAAAAACTAAATGCTGCATACATTTAATTCTAAATATAAGATTTACTAACCTTAATAAATATACTCAGAACCATTAATTATAAAATAAGACAGAGTTTATAATTACCGGCTTTCCGTGGCACTTTCCTTCCCCCTCTTCGCCGAATTTGACGACCCCGGAGTCCTTCTTGAGCTCTCCCTTGATGTAGACGATTCTCTGGATGGTGTTGGCGCCCGTATCGACCTTGATCTCCTCCACGTACACGCCTGGGTTAGCCTTGTGCTCGGCCGCCAGGGCGCGCAGCTGAGTCTTGAAGTCATCGGCAGCGTCTGATTACAAACATAAGGTAGTGGTTGAGGACAAATATGTAAAAAGTAAACACGCATTATAGTGAAATGATCAACTACGATGATATCTATCACTTTTTAATACCGCATGTTTAAACCGTTACACAATATATTCTATTTTCCGTGTAACCAGTCCAGTGAATGTCCGAGATTTTATTCTCGGATCAGCGCGGCCGGGATTCGAACCCACGTGGGTTCAATTCACCTCAGGATCTGTCATTTAAAATTTCATGACGTTACCCCTACGCTTTTAAGACATTCTGAATAAAATAGAGCTAAGGTTAACGTCAGTTTCCTCACTCGAAAGCGATGTCAGTGACGGGCGAGACCAGGACTTGAACCCCGCACCTACTGATCCGCGGTCAAGTATCTTACCGACATCGCCACTGGCTCCAGCCAGATATGGAAATTATGGGTACTTTGCTTTAAGGTTAACAGTTACACAAATAGGCAATCTCGCTAGTGTTCTCTCAGCATCTGACAGCTGACGTCAAGCACCTGACATGTTCAATGACAACAAATTATATAATTTAAAACATAAAAATTATTACCGTATATTTCTAATCAGAATAGGCCTAACTCATAATTATTTTCTGTATAATTATTCATCCATTTGTTTTTCTTCATGGAGCTTGACAACAGGCTGTGAATGGGACTATGTATTATGTACCTTGGATTTGCCACTTTGCAGGTCAGAAACCACTATCTACATCTAGTTTAGTATCCGGCACATGCGCTTTCAAGAATGAATCTCTGTAGAATAAGTTGATGCCATCTGAATACGAGTCATAATAGATGTATGGAAAATGAATTCCGCTGGGGTATTCGTGATTCACCACTTTGTGACTGAGGCCAATCTCAAACCATGAAACGTATTGTCGAGGAGTGACCTCTAACCTGTCTGACGGTCTGTCTACGTTAGGCTGCCTCACAAGTGAAGCAGTAAGTCATGGATTCACGCTTACGCTAAATCACTATCATCTTCCTTTGAACCCCAGTTTAGCTAAGGTGGATACCAGTAAATAAATAAAACATTACACTATACTTTCATTGTTAGTTTATTCTGTAATGTCCTGGACATCCCACAATGAATCTTAAAATGTGCGTGCAGAAGGGACTAAGCAGAAATGCGGAAGGCACTGAAAAACTAACTCAAAACCAGTATATTCCAATCGAAAAAGCTAACGTTAAGGTTTGGTAAAGCTATAACCACGTCACGTTACTAAATTCTTAGTCGATGGTGTTTTAATATACGCTAAAGTAGAACGTATTTAAGTGTATGTACCTTGGTCTTGTAATTTAATAAATTGGACTCTAAACATATGATTAACTTCTACTTACTGACGGCGTTGAAGAATGCCTCGGCATTCTCGCTGCTGACCAGTTTCCACTTTCCGTTGAAGGCGGCCATTTTCACTGATTTCTTTGTGACTCGAGTCAACAACTGAACTGAAGCTCTTTGCTCAACAAATGTAGTGTGTGCTGACTGCAGTCTAGCGAGTCGCTTTTATAGGGATTTCAAGCACGATACATCTATCACTAGAAGAGGCAAAGAAAGAAATCTTGAAGAGACTTCATTATGACACGATGACCCATTAAGAAGCAGGACAGGTTCAAGCCTATCATAAATAAAACCGCTATATTGCCGATTCCTAATTGCCGATTCGATATGTTGCCCTTGAGTTAAAACTGTGCTGCTTTTCTATTAGTCACATTATATCTCGAGACAGTCTGAGTACTTTAGAGAGGTGTCAATTCAGATACTTGTTGCAGGTCCTTAATCGCTACAAATAATAAATCTGACGGAGGTTATTCATCATTACGATGATACACATTAAGGTACAGTGCAATATATCGTATAACATATAGTCCCGTGTTGTGTCCGGGACATTGAAGAATAGACCAATTGTTACTTGCACGTGCCATAAAAGACGACTATGCTAGAACTGAGGATGACAACGGGAAACCACCTCTAGACCATATATTCCCAAGCCATAGGCTAAGTAAGCTATGGGATAAGCTTAGTCTTGTATAGCCTTGTGTGAAGGATTTAACTTGTTAATTTAAGGAGTGCTCTTTATGGAGAGTAAAAGTAGTTTCCCATGATTCTGAATATGTACGCGACACTTTGCAGAACACTAGAGAGAGAGAGAGAGAGAGAGAGAGAGAGAGAGAGAGGAGAGAGACAGAGAGAGAGAAAGAGGCAGAGAGACAGAGACAGAGATAAAAACAGAGACAGAGAGACAGCGAGAGAGAGAGAGATAGAAAGAAAGAGAAAGAGAGAGAAAGACAGACAGACAGGCGGAGAAGAGAGATAGAGAGCTATCTTATATGTCGCTTTTTTGCAATGTAATGCATTAGATTGCGTGGCTTAGGTTTAAAGCAATATTATCACAGACGGCAATCACTCTGGTTAAAGTTCCTACTAATTTAATATTTAGTTTAAACTCTCATTTTTTCTGAGGTGCGTTCAATAATAAAAATAATAACACACATTATAGTGAAATGATCAACTACGTTGATATCTATCACTTTTAAGACCACATGTTAAATCCATTTTGTCCAATTTCCGTGTAACCAGTACAGTGAATGTCCGAGATTTTACTCTCAGATCAGCGCGACTGGGATTCGAACCCACGAGGTTTCAATTCATCTCAGTTCCTCTGTTAGGGGCTCATAATGGATACTAGGATACTAGGAGACCAATAAACATCGGGGGGGGGGCAGGGAAACATGTCCCCCAGAATTTCGAGTAGGGAGATCCACAAGCAAATGCCCCCCTAGAATTTAGGTTCAAACATATTTGATGTCTATTTGATGTAAGAAATTTATGCCTCTTTGATGTAAAAAATTTAACGTGTTTTCAAGATCACTCAACAACTGTCTCTTTCACTAGCTATGGAATGGTACACTGATATATTTCCATTGTATTCATTAATGACATCTGTAGTTAAACACTGTATGCTACGCTACTGATGTTGGGTGAGGTCTACAAATCTCGGAAGAGTGCCAGCTAACCGAGCTAATGGGAGGTAGAAAAGTACCTTAAAATCTCAATAACAACCTAGACTGAACGATGTTGCTATCTGCCATGTCCATTATGACGTCTCATGCAACTGTTAGTTCATGAATCATGATATATGAAGGAATTTGTAGAACTGAATGACAGTAGAGAAAATGTGTTTGGGACCATATAACACAATGCCGCAAAAAGTTGTTCTTTATTCAGGCATAATTAAAAGGCATTCAATAAATTTGATAACGTATCCACTGAGAGAGATTTAAAAATACTGCTGTTAACTCTGATTTACTAATTTTCTCGTAGCAAAATTGCTGAACTATTCTGATATAACCCCGTCAAATCACGACATCCCAATGTCATTAGGCCTATAATGCAGATGATCGGTGTAATGTTAATTGTGTAGGCCTACTGAATAAAGACAAAGTTCCTTATTACCAATAGGAAATTTTTACATAAAAATTGTCTCCCCAGATTTTCGATTGTGGTTACGCCTATAAACACTTTACAGGAAGGGGGGGGGGCGGAAAATTTCTGACCGTTCCCCTAGCTCTCAATTTGCACACTAACCACTGAAAACTCAAAATAAAATACAGAAAGAATCTTTTCATGTTTGCCTACCTACACTGATACCCCTATGAGTGACTAATTTATTTCTGTATAGAGTACGTATTGTACATGTACATGGCAACCTAAGGTTGTCGATTCCACCATAAACACGAAAAATCTCCTGTCCCAGAAGGATGATCTATTTGAAAGCTTTTTCTTATGCAGCTCCTAAGAATATGTATGTAATAGGCCAACATTTGAGTTTGTAGCGTATTCTGTTCTGAAGTTTGATTATTTACCGAAATTATTTACGTAGTCTGTAATTGTAGCCATAGTTAAGAATAAATCATATAAATGTACTACTTTTTATGAACTGAATTCTTATAGGAGGTACTGTAATCTACTGTAAAGTGTGCAACATTGTGTCTACAGTAGGCCTATAAAGGTCTCGGAAGAGTAATTAATTTAAAGACCGAGCAACAGCAGAATGCATCACTTTCTTCAAAGGATACGTAAATTTTGTCCAGCTAAAGGGGGTGAAGGACTTATACGGCATAGATTAACGAAACTGTATTGTAAATGATACTTGATTTAGTCTGTATTTATTTATTTAAATTTCCGATTTTCAAGCAAGCATACATGTACAATGTAATGCAAATAATTTAATAGCCCATAGTTGCAAAATCAGAGTTAGCCCAAGGCTTAGGACACTTATAGGGACCCATATAAGTTTAAACAAATTAAATGTTTAAAAAACTTTCTTGGCTATAGATATAGTGTAGCTTCGATGCTGGATGAACTTGGGTGTCCCAGTCTTCAGGATTTTTTCTCTAGTTCTGTAACTAATTTTCAATAAAGATGGATTTCAAATTCCAATATGTTGATTAGCAATGCTAATTTGCTTTGGCTGTAGGGGCCTAATTATATACATAAATATAATTATAATTATTATGATCCATATCAATATAGGCCTATTACTATTATTGCTTAGTGTTTGTATTGCATTTATAATCCATATTTAAGTTAATGTATTAGCTAGTGGGTTTGGAACTCTGATAGCATTAAAAAATACTAAGTAGGCCTATATACTATTTTTATGACTGTTTATGTAGATTGCGTTCAGAGAGTTCTTCTAGTTTCATCCACAATCACTTTAGTTTCTCTTGTTCTGTTATATAGACCTGTATATGAGTCTGAAATAAAATAGTTTGATTTGATTTGATATGGAATACATATCAGTGTCATGAATATTGAAAGTCAAGGCATTTGGAATAAAACATAAAATATAAATGTTGACTTAAGCAGCATCTCCATAAAAACACCCCAGAAAGTAAAAAAAACTAGAATACACAACTATGTTAGAATTTATAATTCAATATCTCAGTTAAAAGCTATTATAAATTATACTTTATATAGCCAGTGCAAAAACTTTAAAACGGATATATGCCTATATAGCATGTGAGTAGGCCTACTTAGAACTACACAAATTTCCCGTCAAAGAGAATTATATTATAATCGATCTATCTCTGTGGTAAGATTCAAAAGCAGGGAATTTCATTTAGGAGGCTAATAAAAGAAACATTGTTATAGATGATCATTTCACTATGTATACATTTTAAGCTTGAATCTTTAATTGCTAAGTCAGGAACACATAATGGAAGTGTTTCTACATTTTTAATATTTTAAATGAAAATATTTATTTTACTAGAAGAGGCCAAAGAAATGCTAGGCCATATATGCATATTTTGTCTCTAAAAGTATGCAATGATCTATTATGCAGATGAGCTATATGGTTGGTCAGGAGAAAGATATCAATTCACAATAAAGAGAATTCAGGTTGAATATATTACGATCCTATGAAAACATATTTTAAATTGCTTTCAACTGAGGCTTTTCTCGTTGACCTCTCGCATCCACCCATTGCACAGGAACTGAGACCAACACATAAACATCCATTCCACTATAATACCCCCTCTCTGGACTGATTTCCCGGATTTTTGTTTGCACCGTTTTTGGACCCTACACTCTGCTCATCAGATTGGATTTGGTACCATAGTGTTCAATTTTGTTATGGACGACAGTAGCACTCTCAAGTTTTATTCTCACTTTTATTGTTTAAATTTTACTAAATTTTATAAGTTTTTAGGGTTACGATTAGGATGAGGCATTAAATTTTTCGGTTTTTAATTTTTGACAACACGGGTAAACAATTCATTGTCAACAAAAGAACCTAATATAAACTAAAACACAGAATATATTATTTAACCTAAAATTTCCTAATAGTTTTCATGTTACCTTGCCAGGAAATTTGTTATTTGATAGAATTATGACTGATAGACGCAGGTTCAACAAAGCATCAGCAGCTGCTACTGCTAAGCCTGATGCTAACACTGGTCTTGGGCTTACAAATTGTATACTGCAGGCCAGAAAATCTGGCCAACTAAATTTGTCTAACAAGGCACTAACTGAAGGTTTGTAAGATGTAGTTACTTGTATATAGATAGAATTAAAAGCTGACTAAGTCAGTAGTTTTGTTTTATTTAGAAGGATTATGCTGGTTTATATCTTGCTGTGTCCACTGTCCAACTTTTTTATTGACGTTGATAAAAGACTATAACAGAAATGCACTCTTACTGATTCAAATGACATCTACTGGTCTCTGTGTAATTAATTTGTATCACTAAACATTTCTTTCTAGTGTACATATATTCTTTGCTCACCCATAATTAGTTGTTGAGCCATAATTGTACAGGTCTGATGGCAGTTCTAGATTAATTTATATGCTAAATGTCTTTATTCTTGTGACTGTATGATTTACTTGTCAATCCAGCATTGATTCAACAAAGCTATATAATAGCACCCGGTTAATCGACAAATTGATTTGCTAGAATACTTGGGTGTTGGTGTATAATTGTATTTAAAACTACAATCATGCACTATATAATTGTAAAAGTACTTGACTGTGATAACTAACTTGTTGGTTAAATGCACTTGCCAATAATTATAACATTCTTGGTCTCATGTGCGAAAATACCTAAATAAAAACCCTTATACACAGGCTTTAGATTTGTTAAACTTCATATATATATATATATATATATATATATATATATATATATATATATATATATATATATATGTATATATATACATGTTTATAATGTTTAATATTTAATAGAGTATATCATGCTAAGGCATCTCTATACTTTACAGCAGTTACGGTAAAACAAGCAATATACAATAAAATGCACTCAGTAAAAATATATATATATATATTTTATTATAAATTTCATATATATATATATATATATATATATATATATATATATATATATATATATATATATATATATATATATAGTGCCACAGGCAGTATGGAGAATAAACATAGATACACCGGAAGCTGGAAAGACAGTGTCGATGGACTCTGGAGATGACAGGTGGTGGGAACAAGTTGATCTGAATAAGCTAATACTGGCATCAAATGCACTGACACAACTCTCCTCTGATATAAGATTGCTGCCAGCTCTTACTGTTCTGGACGTAAGTTACTGAAGTGCTCAGACAGTGCTTGTCACCTACTAACATGACTTAGTTTTATTTTTTTAATATTTTAATTATGACAATCAAATTGTAATAATTTTTGCTGTTTTTGTTGAATATATGCTGAACATGTGTATCTGAAAAAATATATTGTTCTTATACTACAAATGGACCTCCAAAATAATGACAGCATTCTAAGAGTCATAAAATTATCTGATAATTGTTACATAATAATCTACGCAGTATATACCATGCTTTAGAAATACTTTACATCTGTCAGCAATTCTCTACTTCATTATAGAATTTAAAAATGTAAAAAATTTTTAAATTTTAAAATTAAAAGTTTTAAATTTTTAAAAGCATTATCATTTTTCTCTTTTTAAGTATAACTAGTGGAAGGTATGTGGAATGTGGTTTAAGTTTATCTTTAACGATATTCTGAAGAAATTCACTGCTCGCATTTTAGCTACCGTTTACTGAGCAGATTTTGTTTAACATGCATTATTTTGTTTCTAAGATGTAACATTTTTCGCAGGTTTATTCAAAAGATATGAAGGGCTATTCCCAATGGTTCTTTAATGGCTATTCAATATTCTACACTTTTAAACTTGGTGATACTGATTTATTTGAAGTTTGTTATTTTGATTTATTAAATGATTGTAATGCAGAAGGGATTCTAGAAATCAATTTCAAATAAAATTTGATAAATGTTTGTTTAACATTGTTAGGAGAATATGTTTAACTGCAGCTGTAATAATTGCCTTCTTTATTTATTAGCTTCATGATAATCGGCTGACAAGTGTGCCAGACAGTATATCAGAATTAAAAAATCTTCGACGGCTGAATATAAGGTGTGGAAATCTTTATTGCTTCATTCTAAAGTGTCTATATTTTTTCCTAGTTGTTTAATTTCTATGGGTAGAAATTTTGGTATAGGATATGAAAAACATCAACATTGAAGCATATTGATAGAGATTTAATGTGATTGCCTAGTTTTGATCTAATTAATTTATTTTAATTTATTGCAAATTTTTCATTTCTTTATTAACATTGTATACTTTATTTTATTTTAGAAATACTGAGGACCAATCATATGCTTAACATTTTAACAATCTGCAATTGTATGCTTAACATTTAACATTTACTAATTGTCTCTGAAGTTAATCTAACCATGAATGGATGGAAGGTTAATTATTCTATTCTAGCAAGTTTATCAATTACTGTCTACATGTATATATCTATTTGAATTTTCGTCATTGTAAACCTGCAAAAGCCTATTTTAACGTCAGTTTCATCTCTTGAAAGTGATGTAACTGACGGGCGAGCCCAGGATTTGAACCCACACATACTGATCCGCGGTCGGATATCTTATCGACATCACCACTGGTGCAAGCCAGTGTTGTTTACCCTTTCATTTTTTGTCTCATAAACTTTCTTACATTTGACTTCACTTCAGTGTATTTTGTGTGACTAAAAATTTCTAAAATGTTCTTTTTCATTTATTTTCAGTCACAATGAGTTGGACAAGTTTCCAGATTGCATAACAAAACTGACAGATCTGCTCATTCTACACATACAGCATAATCATATAACTCAATTGCCAAATGATATCTGCAATCTATACAGTCTACAGGAACTTGTATGTAATTCAGTTACATTTAAAATTTATTCAGCTAATATGTAATTAATTAATTTTTTTGTCACTAGCTTTCACATATGGCTTGAGCCAGTGGCAATATCGGTAGGATATTCGACCGCTGAATATCTGAATGAATGCTGTGTAATAAATGCTGTGTATAAAATGCTGTGTGTAAAATAGCTGAATGCTGTGTGTGCAGGGTTCATATCCTGGACTCGCCCGTCACTGACATCGCTTTTGTGTGAGGAAACTGACGTTAACATTAGCTTTACCAACTTTTATAAAGATCTAATTTATAAAAGTGTAAGTAATTTCAATTGTAATTAAATTAAATTTTGGTGTTGTTTAATTTCATTTGTCAGTTTTGGTAATTTTTATTATACTACAATTGTCTCAGCCAAGGTATATTTTTTCAGCTGTACAATATTTCAACGTTGTAATATTCTTATATCTGTTTTGTGCATTGTAGGACATATCTACGAATCAGTTACAAAGTTTACCTTTGACTATTGATGGACTGAGCTCATTGACCAAGCTGAATGTGTCTCAGAATAAACTACGCACATTGCCTCATCAGATTTCTTGCATTTTGGGTTTGTCTTCATGTTATTAATTTCAAATTACTTTTATATAATTAACTATTTTTATTAGAATATCGTTTTCGTCTCGTTGTCGCCATAGTTTTTGTATTCTGTTTGGTATTTTTGTGCAATTGAAATTTTATCTATGAGGACCCGTACGTGGTTTAAAGTCATTTTTAATGTTCCACGTAAAAACAATGGATATAAATAAATGTTTATATCCAATGAAATATTCAAACTGTCGATAAATTATCTTGAAGAAATTCAGTTTTAAATTTTGTAGCAATTTGAAACAAAATTAGCATTTACTACATTAATATGAGAACAATAAAAGAAATAAACAAGTCTGGTCTAGATTGTCTAACTTTGGAAATTAACCTTTTTATAAACTATTAGTTTCCTTGCAGAGTTGCTATTTTTGTAGCTTTTCTTATTTCCTGCTTCCTTTCGATGGTTATTACAAATTGTTTCTCTTTAATAGCTCAATTGAAGCTAGTGTAAGCTTAAGAATAGCCTTCAAATATGGTGGGGTTTATTTCATTTGGCAATGCTTTTCTTCCAAGGTGATCACTCATCTAATTACTAACTAAAGCTGACATTGCTTAACTTCACTTACATCTTGCATGCTCTACCAAGTACACTAAACCCTGCTACCAATATTTATTATTACAGTACTCTTATAATAATACTGTTTAGAAAAAAATCAGTTGAAGCAATTGTAGTACTGCTTAGTACTATTCTAGCTTTAACTTATTTCTCTAAGATCTTTTAACTCTGCTTATACAAATTTGTGATGATGAAGGTTATTGAGTAAAATTACGCAGGCATATTTCTATTGTGTTAAAATGTTGAAACTGTTATTAAATAATGAGTCGATTGGCTCTGAATTCAAAAAGATAGAGTGGCGTAGTTGTAGTATCTATGCCACAGTGCCACTATTTTATAAGTTATACCTGACTTAAATTCTTCTACTATTATTTTGTTTGAGCGCAGGTTTGCGAACGTTAGATGCTATGAGATTAGGTATGTTAGATGATTTTTAAATCATCTCATATGTGGAAATGAAGAGAAAGGTGGAAGACAGAGAAGAGTGGAGGTGTTAAATACCATGGATCTGCCAGTATATACCATGGACCTGACAGTAGACAGTGCACTAAGAGAGATCTGACTTAAAGTCTTCTACTATTATTTTGTGGAGTGTAGGTTTGCAAACGTTAGATGCTACGCACAATGAGATTCATACAGTGCCGGATGACTTAGGTCAGCTGATCCATCTCGAATCATTGTATTTGAGACACAATAATCTCAACAATCTGCCTAACCTCATGTCTTGTTCAAATCTCAAGGTATTATTCATGGTTTGGAGGCTGTAGCCTATACTCATTTATTGTTTATTTCACATTATATTTGCAACCTTGTATTCGATGCTTTCTACTTTTATTTTCTACTACATTTTGTATGTACATAGTTTCTATTATTTCTCTGACACTTTCTTATGCTGTTTAAGAACCTCTGTTCAAACCGGAATAACGCCTTTGTTAAATATTGCCTAGAAATCTTTATATAAAATATATAAAAAAATCTAGAAATCTTCGCCACTCGCTGGAGCCAGTGGCGAAGTCGGTAAGATACTCGACCGCGGATCAGTAGGTGCGGGGTTCAAATCCTGGGCTCGCCCGTCGTTGACATCACTTTCGAGTGAGGAAATTGACGTTAACCTTAGCTTTACCAGCTTTTATATAGCCTCATATTTTTATTCTAAATTCTCATTTCATTTCAACCGCCTTTTTATTAGACAACTTGACTGTTAAATTGGTGTCTGTGGGTTAGTTTTTCACTGTTTCTGTCAATAAAGTAAACATGTTAACAGGATATGGTGACTGGACTGTTAACTGGCATTGGATTTGGCAAAGTAGTGCTCGATGTTGGCATTGACGAGAGTAGCACTCTAATTGTTGTTATTGTTGTTCTTTTCTTAACTGAACTGAAGACATCAGTGAATAATTTGCCTATTATTCTTTTATTTTAATTTTAATCTTCTATTTTATTGTCATCGTGTGGTGCTTTGGCGCCTGTTTGTGTAGAGTCTGCAAGAGACGTCCCTGACATTGGCTTATGGCGAGGAACTGGACGTCAAATTCTTATTGATTGATTGAAATTCTTATCGATTTTTTAATGTTAAATCTTTGATATTAATTTAATTGTTGAATGCAGGAGCTGCACGCTGGTAATAACGCTCTGACGAGTATCAGTAGTGAGAACATGAGATCTCTGACTAGACTCTCAGTGCTGGACGTGAGAGATAACAGAATCTCTCGTATCTCTGATGAGATTGTGTTAATGGAATCTCTCGAGAGATTGGATCTCACCAATAATGATCTCTCTACGTAAGTCTCATCTTTCGACTATTGAAATTTGCTTACTTTTTGTTTATTTTATTTTTATATTTGTTTACTAGAGCTGCTTCATAAAAATAGGTTTAATCATCATCATCATCATCTTCTTCCTTTGAATCCCAGTTTAACTAGCGTCGGGATACGAATACACCTTTCTAAGGTTAGTCATGACAATAAAGGAATTGTTAAGCATTCTCGCTAGCTACAAAATGCTCCTTTTATCCATGCATCTAGTGCTTAGAACTTCTATCCTTAAAGATAGAATGAATATTTTAGTAACCTTATCAAAATATTTAAATTAAAATTTAGACTGCTTATTTAACATATGGTAACATTTAATTTTACTGTAGCAATTATTATTTATTTTTTTAAATCAATATTAGCCCTTACGAACCTGTGCCTATTGACTTGGCAGGGAATAAGTTAATTGATTAATTGAGTATCTATGATTGTTAATTGGTAACACTATGATTGATTGGTGCTTCAACCTAGCATCAGCGGCTGCTTAAGCTCAGACTAATTTATTAATTAGATTTATTTATATAACATGAAGCTCTAAAGATAGCTATTAATAGATCCTCGGCATGATTAATTGTAGTGTAATGTTGCATTTCTTCTACGTAATGGAATCAGAGCTTATACGCTTTACTGATGAGCAGATTGCCAAATTCTCTTGGTACAATGGTACACTTAAAGTCTGTGTCACTGGAAGGAAATCCGCTAAAAAGTATTCGTCGAGATATTATAATGGTTAGTTGTAATGGACCCTTGATATTTATATTTTTCATGTTTCACAAAGATTACCTAAAGTTTGGTAGTAAATGTCCTCAATTTAGCTTACTGTAAAAATCTTGCGTTACTAGTTTTCTTATTATACATATTCATGTTTTTTATGCTTATTTGATTGACATAAAGTATGTGTTGATGTATATTCTGTTAGACGAGGGCATTATTACATGTATATTAAAAACCCTACCTAAACTGGGATTTAGGGGAAGATGATGATGATGAATTAGTTTTGTTAAATTAGTGTTTTTAAATTTTATGTAAACCTACAAATCTGTCGCGTGTGATAATAAGCAAAATCTAAGTTAATATTTCAATTTTAAAGTAATTTATTGCAATTATATCTAGTTTGCTGCTTTCCTTATTGGTTCTGGTAATTTAGGAATAGACTAGCCAAAATTGTGCATATTTTTAAATACCTATATGAAGGAGTTCTTCGGCAAACATTCTTAGAAGCCTTATCCTACCTAGTGCAAAAAAGTTACATCTCTACAGCAGGACAAAAAAATACAGGATGTATCTGTCTAGGTATATTTATATATCTGCTGTTGTAGTATTGTTAATATTCATGTTTATCTATAGTTTAGTTTATATAAAATTACTCTATTCGGTTACCTATGAAATTTAGTTGTCTATGAAATTTGTATTTCTTTGGTTTTAGTGTTGTTGACAAATTCCTTTATAGAGGAGTACTATATTACCAACGTCAGAAAGGCCATTCGTTTAGTGAACTCCTTGCCTCCAGTAATTGCGATTTCCACAACTAATTGAAAGAAGGTATATTTGTATCCTGATTCTAGTTAAACTGGGATTCAAAAGAAGAAGATGATGATAGGATTAATATACTGTTGTTAAATTATTGTCACTGTTTTTAGAGAGGAACCAATGAATTAAAGAAATATCTGCGGAGTAGAGTTTTGGATACCGAAGAGAGTGAAAACTCGAAGATTGGTTGCATCAAACCTCAGCAATCTATGGGCATCATTGGTGGTGCAGGAGTGGGAATAGACAAACACAAGCTGTCGTCAACGAAATTGCTCGATTACTCGTAAGTCAAGCATTCTCTTGTGCATTAGGAATCTGAACAAATGTTGCATACTTCACATTTAAAAGCTAAAGCTAAGGTAACGTCAGTTTTCTCACTTGAAAGCGATGTCAGTAACGGGCGAGCTCAGAATTTGAACCCCATGCATACTGATCCGCGGTCGAGTGTCTTGCGGACTTCGCCACTGGCTCCAGCCAAATAGAGGAGAGTAAAGATTTTTGTGCATTAGATCAACAATATATATGGGAGGAAACCAACAGCAAACCTCCTCAGAAGCCATATTTTTCCCAAGCTATAAGCTATATAAGGTATGGATAAGGCCTAGCCTTTTTGTGAAGGGATTAACTTGTCTATCGATTGAGTTCTCTTTATGAAGCATGAAAGCAGGCTCTGAGTGTGAATATGTACTTCGGCAAACAATTGAGAGAGAGAGTGAGAGAGAGAGTATGCGCAGTATTTCATCAGCCTCGTTTTAGAGGCTATTACGAGGAGTCTATGTTTTCGCAGTCACTTGTTCTCCTGCTTTCTACTTGTATTTGTATTACGACTTTTCGGGACTAGCTGTAGACACATCTACCTACTCTTTGCAGCTCTTCTTAAATTTTTCTTGTCGGCAAACAGGCTGTGCTGTTTCCAATCTCGTTTACTTTTCGTTCTATACCTTAAAAATTATAAAGTAATTTCTTTTAGTATAAAACTTTTTTGCAGTTACATATTTCATTCTTTATGAATTCCTTTATTTCAGAATTAATTTAAGAGCTGGCTGTAATATAAGTGCGTATTTTTTTTCAGAAATAAGAGTGCATCTGGTTTGTCAGATGAAGTTTGGCTTGCTGCCAAAGAAGGTGGGGTTACTTCAGTGAATCTTAGCAAGAATGTTTTCTCACAAATTCCTTTCGAGTTAGTCTTAAGTTATACGTTTTATATAAGTGTTCGTGTTATTTATTTTAATTTGCAAACATGGCTGCTTCTTATGTACTTGTACTTAATTTGCATTTAATGTATACTGTATCTTTTATTTAGCTACTTAGCTACTTTGTTTCTGAGGAGTTTAAGCTTTAATTCCGTAACGATAGAACGAGTGAAGAATGTAGTATTTGCTCAGGTTATAATGCAGCGTACGTTGTCTTGATGATAAATGATTCGTTGTTAGATTAATTATTTTTTATACTAGTTTAATTTTTAAAATCAATGTGTAGTAATGGAATTTCTTAAATTAAGCCTTAGTGTTTTGGTTTTGTGGGATTCTTGATTCTCTAAGTATGAATAGCTCTGAAAACAATAAGAATTTATCAGATTATATACTTGTAATGTTGATCTGTGTACAATATAGTATCGTTATGTTATATTACGTTACGCGTGTGCATGCGTGTGTGGTGTGTGGAGGTATGTATGTAAAAAGCAGCTAATTTTAACGTCAGTTTCCTCATTTGAAGGCGATGTCAGTGACGGGCGAGACCAGAATTTGAACCTCGCATATACTGATCGGATCCGTAGTCGAATAACTTACCGATATCGCCACTGGCTCCAGCCAATGTATGTACTGTATGTAGGTATGTACGTATGCTTGTATGTGTGTATGTATATATGCGGGTATGTATGTGTATAATTATATTTTGTATGCTAGACTGTTTGAGATGGAGAAAAGTTTGAGTGAGCTGGACTTAAGCGCTAACAAGATACAGGTGATTCCAACTGATATACAGAGACTCACTCGTCTTACAATGCTTCACGTCGGGTAATTCTATGGCATTGCCCTATAATAAATTGATACATTTTTACCCCTTTAATATTAGATATCGCTCTGTGTATATATAATATTCAGAAGGTCCAAGATATATATTCCTACTCACAGGCTATTTTCGCACTCCATTTTGAGCACTCCATAGAATAAGTTAATATTTTTGCAGAAGGCTACCATTATCACACCTTGTGTAGATTAAAGCTTGGGAAAATATGGTTTTTGAGATACTTTTCTGTTGCCTTTTTCATTTCACACTAGTTGCCTTTCACGACTCGTGCAATTAACGGTTGGTCAAGTCTTCTATACCCAGGACTCCACGCAGACAGTATCCTGCACTAAATTGTTTTATACGATATCTCAGACACAACACGATGCAATACTTAAAGCACAACGGATATGACTTGATACGGAATAAATTATTTTATTTTATTATTTTGAAAAATCATCGGAATATTTCAGAATTTTTGTTAGATAGCTTTTCTAGTTTATCTAGGCTATATTTGAAGATTAAGGCCATACACCCTTCTGAAGATCTGCATGAATCTGATATACATAATCAACTTTGCACCGTGTTTCCTTATTAAATTTTCTAGTCCTTTCTCGCTATAGGCCTGGGTATATTAGAATATGTAAGCATAATATCATTAATATTAATTATTTGCATGGAATTTGCAGTTTTTATTTCGATTTGGCAAATATCTTACTGTAAAATGATGGCCACTTATGCATTATGTATTTATCTAAATTAAAGACATATGGTTCATTGTTGTGTGTTTCTTATGTACCAGCAACAATCAGCTGCAAGAGCTGCCTGCTGAAATGAACTCTCTGCAATCACTGAGAGAGATTGTTCTGTCATACAACAAGTATGTGCTTCGTGTTTCTGTGCTTATTAATAAATTTACTCGTCGTCAACTGCTCAAAATTCCAATGGTTCGACTAACGTTTTGATCACCGTACCGGCACCTTTAGGATCTTTTTCTTTCTCTTCAGCACATGTTTTTCAGATCGTTTGGGGTGAATCGATTTGTAGTGACATGTGATGGGGGGACGTCCCTGACATCATCCTTGTATGAGGAAACGGATGTTAAACCTTTGTTATTATTATTATTATTATTATTAACGTAACAACTACAGTTGTTTCTCCTGTGTTCTGGTCGATTTAAAGTTGTCTGATGTAATGGAGTGTAATTGATTCCAACTTCAGACTTCTCATGTGAAGGTCTTCACTACAATTGTCTGCAATCCACAATTTAAGTTTGCGCTGTGTCATTTTATGTAGTTTGCATTAAATGAATTAAGAATTTAAAAAATTGTTTTTGTTTTGTTATATTTAAATTTTGGTTTTTCATAGGATTCTCATATTTAGCCCTAAAATGTAACAGAATTTTGTGCACGTATTACCTATTTTAATTGATGCTCTACTCTCAAGGGTTGTAATGGGTATGGTTGAGAAGTGATGACGAAATGATTGGGAGGTGATGATGAAATGATTGAGAGGTGATGATGAAATGATTGAGAGGTGATGATGAAATGATTGAGAGGTGATGACGAAATGATTGAGAGGTGATGACGAAATGATTGAGAGGTGATGATGAAATGCTGTTTTGCAACAGATTTTCCTGTATACCGGAAGTGCTGTATTCACTGAAGAAGCTGGAGATATTGCTTATAAGCGACTGCAAGGTGTGTGAGCTGAAGGTGGAAGGTTTAAAGGGTTTGCAGAAGTTGGCAACACTGGATCTGAGAAACAACAACATATCTTCCGTGCCCCCTCAGCTCGGCAACTGTGAGCAACTTCTGTGAGTAACTTCTGTGACTACTATGAGTAACTTCTGTGAGCAGCTTCTGTAAGTAACTTCTGTGAGCAACTTATGTGAGTATAACTTCTGTGAGCAACTTTTGTGACTTCTGTGAGTAACTTCTGTGAGTTACTTCTGTGAGTAACTAGTGTGAGTAACTTGTGTGAGCAACTGCTGTACCTTCTGTGAGTAACTTGTGTGAGCAACTTCTGTGAGTAAATTCTATGAGCAATTTCTGTGAGCAACTTCTGTGAGTAACTTCTGCGAGTAACTTCTGTGAGTAACTTCTGTGAGCAACTTCTGTAACTTCTGTGAGCAACGTCTGTGAGTAACTTCTGTGAGTAACTTCTGTAACTTCTGTGAGCAACTTCTGTGAGTAACTTCTGTGAGTAACTTCTGTGAGCAACTGCTGTAACTACTCTTTTCAGCTTTGTTTCCACTAGAATGTGGAATGATTTATGCTTATAAAAGGTCCCTGAGTACCTGCAAGTGTTTTCAATAGATTAATGTGCCACGCTGTGTGTGTGCTTATGTCAGATGAACGGAATTAATGGCAGAATTAATATCTATGGATATTATATAGCTATTGTTAAGGTAGGTTCAATTCATTTTCCTACTTTTTAGCATGTCTGTGACCAGTCTAGAACTGTGGATTTGAACCTTGCAACCACTGATCCGCATTGGAAACTAATCTATATGCTACCGAATCAGTCCCTGATGTTTGTATTCTTTTGATATATACTAAAATATTCAATTTCTCAATAATATTTGAGATATATTTATTTGTAGATCACTTCAATTGGAAGGTAATCCATTACGACAACCAAGAGCGGCCATTATTGCTAGTGGTACAGTCGCCATCTTGAAATATCTACGTGACAGGATACCAGCCTGACAGCTGCGTGTTTCGTCGAACTCAAATAGTTGCAGATATAAAGCCATGCAATAGGAAAATCAGAGAACTCAATCGTATTCTTAAGTCGAGAACGTTCGGACGATTTGTACTGATAATTCAACGTCAAATAGTGCGATCCAGTTATTTTTTACTAAACTTTAGTGCAACACTGATAGTTAGAGCTTTCTTTAATGTCAAATATTCCATAGTTGTGAAATCTTCATTAATGAAACAAACTTCCTTTTAGCGTGCCGTTAAACCCTATTCGGGGTCGTCACGGAGGAGGGATCAAGATAGGAAATTGAACATTAAGGTCGGCCATCCATCGGCCTGACACTAGCAAGTGTACACGACTAAGTCTTTTAAGAGTGAGTCCCTCAGAAGAGACAAGCCCACGTCGCTACGCAGTCTCGAACTCGTGATAGGTCATTCAAGAGGCGAGCTCTCTATCACTGCACCACGAGGCGTTCCGTGTTAAATCTTATGTTACGTGTTAAATCCGTGTTAAATCTTGTCTTACGTGTGAAATCTTTAATAATTAAACCATTTAATCAGGCTGCATAGAATTAATTTAGTCTTGTGTATGCTGTACTTTCCAGTGCTAAATAGTAGATCATTGTACAGTTTTAAGTACTCATATGCCTTGGCGCTCTATAGAGTCTCATAAAAGGGCATTCAATTAAAATGTTGGTTTCGCTACTAAGATGATTGAGGCATATTATGCGTCTACCATATCTAGAATATTGCTCTTAGATTGAAAACTATTTCTGGGAAGGCTTCAAAGAAATACAAGTTCAAATTTACATTATATTGAAATCATTTGTATTTGTAGTAGTTGCATTAGTTTTATTATATTTATATTACTGTTGTATTATTACATTTTTATTTATAAGAGCTGCATTTCATGAAACACGAGTACTTTTCAGTTAGTCATGTTTTAGACCAAACACAATAAAAGCTTTAAAATATAATATTTCATAAACTATTACTAATTACTGTACATGTGCCAATATAAAATTTATTTATATCGCTAACTGTTATAACATATACTAAGCATTTTGATTTGATTTTGTCAATTGAATGTTTAACAAATACGGTGTTTTTCATAACTAACTTTATAAATCGTCTCACAGTGTAGCATAGCAACAATCATACAATATCATAATATGAAACTAGAAAATATGTATGCTAAGTTCAAACAACTATACACTTAACTCTATACAAATAAATAAAATCATGTTTGTAAAAATATTGTTAACGCAGCTAATAAAGTTGTTCTGATCCTGTCAATTCTGTAGCAGTAATAAATAAGAGTAATCATAGATCGATTCAGCAATGTCAGTCTACTCATGCCGCATTAGCATCTACCTTTTCTGCCATCATTCAAGAATGATGGAAGAAAATAGATTCATGTCACACATGCCGCGTGTCACTATCACAGAGTAGTGTGTCACACATGCCGCGTGTCACACAGTCGCGTGTCACACATGCCGCGTGTCACTCATGTCACGCATGCCGCGTGTCACACAGTCGCGTTTCACACATGCCGCATGGTTATGTCACACAAAAATTGAGAATAGTCCATACTAATGATCACTCCATACACTGTCCACTAGCTACGAATGAGCCAAAAAACTTTCACATAATGTTTTGTGAATATAGTTTTAGAAGTTCAGAATACTGTTCTCAATATCTTTTACAACGAACACCGGATACTACTATGTTAATGTTGTTAGAATAAACAATTACGTCGGGACTATTGTTTCCGAGAACTACAATGAAAAATACTAGCATACACAGAGATGCAAATTTATTCATAATATCAATAGTGGAATACTAGCAAAAGACTTAGAAAATCATCAAACTTCTATATTAAATAATACACACGGGTCCCCGTGTCGGGTCCGGGTCACTGAAGAACAGATCAATCGTAAACTTCACGTATAGCACTGAACAAGAACTGAAGAAGGTCAAGTGAAACCACCTCAGAAGCCATATTATTCCCAACCTATAGGCCATATTAAGAGGTAGATAAGACATGGCCTTTTACAAAGAGATTAACTCGTTAATCAAAGGAGTACTGTTTATGGAGCTTGATGGCAAAATGTAAGTAGTAGGAATATATGCCGTGAGCCTGGAACTAGGCAGAACATAAGAGAGAATATACAAAAGACACAAGTCGGTAAAAGGGGAAAACAAGAACGAAAGAGTAATTAGATAATACAGATATGTTAGAAGAATCAAGACGTATTCATAATAGTAAATAACTAAGATGAAGGCAAACAACAGAAAAGACGCGAAGAGAGGTTATACACCACGGACCTGCCATTAGTCAGCACACTGAGACAAAGGGATAAAATATATACAAATTTTAACATTACACATAACTCTAAGTACATAATGTATATTACAAAATTACATATTAGCATACAAATACAAAATACTAAGCAACTATAATCAGCGGCCTTCAATGACAGCTGACCCTGTACCTAACTTCTACAGCTAGTGCTCCCCCAATGGTCATCGTCGTTCTCAGAAACCGACCTTTAACCGATCATCTACGCTATATATAACAATATACAAACATTGCATGTTTACAATGTTTTATATACAATGTATATTGTATATTATATACAATATACAAAAATAATGCAGCACAATAATTCATCATATCTACATGTATATAGAAACCAAAGCATGCTAGAGTAGATAGGGAGGTTGGAGACATGCACACAGATTCTATTTCTAGCAGGACTAGCCATCTTAACAGCAATTGACTTGAAAGTCCAGAATCACACTACCATCTATTACAAATTATTTTCTATTGCATATGTGAAACAGACTACCGATTAATCACGCTACAAAGATGCATCACGAAGGGATTTCAGACCATAAATTTTTGCATTGTGTAGACTAAAATTTGTGATGCTATCACAATCGTCAATAATTATCAGCAAGAATAGTTACATTTGCACTAGTTTACAACAAACACAACTGCATTGACAGTTAAACATCCACCTTAGTAACTGACAGTCATACAAAACTAAATAATATTTAACAGTACCAAAATATTACCAATGTATGAAAACTAAGATACAAAAGGCTTCGATTACAAATTCACCCAGCACACTAAGTTACTCTAGCATTTTACATTTATAAATTAAATAGGTCAGATCTTTAATCAATACCGGTACCAGTGTTGTTAATCTTTCACATTAAAGATACTAACTGTACTTAAAGGTTGCTTATAATTTAATAATAATTGTTGTTTGTGGCTCTGAATTTAGAGGCCTCTAAAAATAATCGGCAAAGCTTGCATTTTAAAATACTGTAGCACAATCTCGCAGAAGCTGTACGTTGCTAAGGACATAATGAAATAGGGTAACACGAAACGAGAAGCATTAGAAATGTGGTTATAGAGAAAGGTAGGTAGACTCACAAAATTACAAAAGACAAAGTTTTTCAGAGAGTTGGTACTGAGAGACAGTTAATATATGTCATAAGAAATTGAAAGAAAAGCAGTACAGGGCATACATGTTTTATATGGGACTGCTGAAAGTTGAAATATAAGAAAGAATGTAAAGGAAAAGAATTAAAGGAAGATGGAAACAAAGGATGTTAGATAATTTTAGAGAAAGAGAGAGAGCTTCACAGAATCTTTTTTTTAGAAATTCAGGGTGTTATAAGTCAAAAGAGCAACAATTTGTAAGCAACAATAAATCAGAAATTATAGTTAGTAACTCTAATACATCTAATGCAACTATTAATATATTTATAATAACAATATTGACTGAATAACAATTTTAACGTTAATAATACAATATGAATTTATAAAAGATTAATCAAACGGTTTTTTAATTTTGAATGGCGATAAAAAAAATACTATAGTAAATTCCTAATTGCGTACTAACTTCAGTTCAAATTGCTTAACAATTACTACATAGATGTGTCACAAGTGCAGAGTCTTCAATGCATTAATATGACTTCCTGAGCTACAGAGCGTATAGACTCAAATCAAAAGGAAAAGTTTCAACTCATATTATATTAATTCATAAATAAAATACAATAAATCCAAAACAACTTAACAGCCAACATCAAATCAGAGAGTGATGTCAAGAAACTAGCGAATTGAGAGCAAAAGTAACCATTCCAAGAACCTGAAAAGCAGCCTCTAAGACAGACATAGCACTGCTAAAGCAATCCTCGATAAAAAAAAACAGAATAAAAAACATTAGGTCAAAACAATACACTGTGAGTCATAAAAAAACATGTGCGCAGTATTTCGTGCACAACTTTGACAATTGTGAACCGATTTTGAAAATATTTTCAGAATTATAAAGAAGAAGAAAAGTATTAATCTTAAATCTAGTGTTTGTGACACTTCTGGTTTATTTTAGACAATAAGAGACGATTTTACAAACATAGTCTGTTCTTGTTGAAATTTTAAAATGGTCTTTACTAATGAAGATAACGTGCTCATAAAAAAAACTTGTACCTCTCAAAGGGTGATGGTGCACATTGGTTGATTGCCGAATTTCCAACAAAAAATTGATGCTGGGACGGCTAGATTGCTTAGTAGAGAAATTACTCCGAAAAGAAGAAAATAAATAACGTGGACGAGTTGAAGCAACGCCTAGTGGACGTTTGACAAGACATGCAGCAATCTCTCATTGACAACGCAAACAATAAGTAGCGCAAGCATCTCTGTGCTTGTATTCACGCCAAAGGAGGACATTTTGAGCATATGTTTTGACAGTTGACAGTAGCTGTATGACACTGTTTGTTTCGTGTGTTTCATTGTTAGTTCCACAGGATTTGTAAACATTCTGTAGCGATTGATTTACTTAAACTGAATATTTTCAGTCGCGCATATTTTCAAGCACTGCTTCAACGCAAAAATAACAATTAACAGAGTCACTCAATGTTATTTTATAGCAAATGTTTTCCTGATTATACCCATGCAAGAAGTTACAAAATTGGTTCACTAATATAAAAGTTATGGGCATGAGACTGCGCACATATTTTTTTTTGACTCACAGTGTACAATTCAATTGTTCTTGGAAGGTAGGCATTCCCAAGTAAACCTACACTGAAGTGCACTTTGCCCTCACCCATAAATCAGTGTTTGTACTTGATCAAGGATTACGACCAACATCTATCTATTCTAGATCACATGTCTGATAGAGGTGGAAGATTCTTGCCATTTGAATTACAAGACTTGTAAAGCCTATGTAAGCTTAAAATTTGCAGAAGAGCACATAGTGCAAGTGCTAAGTTGGCACACATGAGCGATCATTACTTAAATTACGAATGAAAATGTTTTATTTTCCATACCACATAATCGAAAAAAAGCTGTAGTGTCTCCTGGTGCTTCACTGTGTTCTACAAGTTGTCAAAATAATAATTGTGTAGTAGATTGACTAGGATACCGACACTGGGGATACTAGATGAACTGATCATGCATTTGTGTGCAGATAAAAAGAACAAGGAATACGGAAAGTAGCATAGATTTTGCTGCAAGATCAGTACCATTTAAGTATTTAAAAAGAGGCATCCTCCCATTTTACACGCAATTTTAAACTCGTCCGTATGTAACGCATCATAATATATTAAAACTATCTATGTAATTATACAAGATGCCACTTCTAGAGGCTTAATCTATCACTGCCCATAGTAACTATCTGTTATAACACATAGCTGATGTTATACTGCATGCATATTTAAAGTCATGAAGCAAGGATGTACATGTACATTTGAGGAGCCACTTTATGCTAGAAAGATTCTTCAGAAATGGTTAACATCAACCAAAAGAAAACATTCATAATATTTTAGTAGATCTTCTGACATAATGTGGGTCGGTCGCATTTCCTAAGCTGTGACGATAATTAAGCAAGCGATAAAGCAACACACTGAAGTTGTAACACATCAATCAATGCTGTCCATTATTCCAGATGGTCTTGCTACTATGGGCAGCCACCAGATGGCGTTGTAGCTCGTTGGCGGAGGAGAAAGTTTCCGTACACAGAGGGCAGAGGTTTAAAGCTGATGCATGCTGGGTAAGATGCTTCTCGTAACTGCGGCGATATTTAAACGGTGCTCTATCTACACACACTGGACACTTAAACACACCGGAACTAGAATCAGTCCCTGCCATATCTGGCGAATCTGACCTGTACGATGACGATGGTTGACTGAATAACGGAACACTTTCGTTGCCACTTCCTGTGGAATCCATTGATCCATGAGGACCTTTACCTTGAGAATTATGTGCCCCATGGCTTAAAGCGCTTCCATACATTTCTCGATGATAATTCTCAATTTCATTTAAATAAGCCATTATTTGAGGAGGGAGAGCGCCTGAAAACGGACCCATGGTTGCAGCACGCAATATTTCATTCAAATGCGCAGAAGTTCCTTCTGTGTCATCGGTACCAAAGAAAACATTCAAATATGGATTGTAGTTAAATCCATTAAGATTTCCATTGCCCATCGAGGCATACATATTACTAGCACCTGGCATATAACTGTTCATACTGAATTCAAGAAGTGAATTCTCTTCTGAGTTTGCTCCTACTGTTTTGTTTCTTTTATTTGAAGGCTCCTGTTTGACGCCATGATAGAACCTTCGATGCAGTTCTAGCGTGCGAGCATAGGTTGCCTTGAAGTCGCAGTCAAGCACGGTGCAGGGAAACGAGAGAGGCGCATGAGAGCTGACATGTACACGCATGCTAACTCTATCCTGCGACAGAAAACTACACAATTTGCACATAAGCTGCCGCGCTGCCAAATCATCACCACTACTGGCTCTTCGTTTACCAGAAAACTCAACATGACTCGAATCGATGTGTAGCTCCCACTCAGCAGCATCATCGTAGACAATGTTACAAACTCGACAAGTTCTCTCTTGCTCGGTAACTTCCGCCGAGCTCGCTCCAGCGCCGCTGAACGGATCAGCGCTGCTGTCCCACGTCCACCCTGTCGTCTCTGAGGCGCAGGATATCATGTGACGCTTGTACGAGTCAGCGTGGGCAGTGGAATAGGACTCACAATACAGGCAGAACATCTCCCCGTGCGAGCGCTGATGGGTGAACAATCTGTCGATACGCCTCGTCTCGTAGCGACATACACGACATCTGTGGATCAAAGCAACAGTATTATCCAATTATAAAGTATAATTTGATCTTATTTGATTTGAGCATCTTATTTAATCACTAGCTGGAATACTTAAGGGTTCAGGTGGTGAAAATGCTTGTAGTAAATAACTTGTTGCTATATAAAGACTTCGTAAATCGTGACATCATAAATGGGTGATTTACTGCATACTACGAAAGTGTTGAGAGCACCCTTAATTAATACTATGAATCAATCATTGCATCCTCTAGGTTAAAAGCATATTATTCTACAATTATCAATCTAAATCTTGAGGCATCAATTAAGTAATTAGATATACTGCATCCTACAGTTAATAACATGAGAGTAAGTATAAACATTCTGGTACGGATTCCATCACAGCAACATATTTAACTCTTGAAAAATATCATATTACTAAAAAGTAATACCATTCGTTTTTACTTAAAAATCAAATATTTACAATGTTCCATATAAGTGATAAAGTATAAACATGTACGTATAAATATGTAAATAAATAATAATATAATAAAATAGTATCTATAGATAAAGTATAAGTATATATAAATATATATGTATAGATACAAATATATTATATACATATAATTATGTGTATATACATTTATCTATTATCTAAATCATTTCCATCATATGTATATATACATGTACATATATCCGCCCATGTACTCTAGCTTATATCAGTGAATTTCTATTTTAGTTTCAAAATTTTATTTCTTTTCATTCTTACATAATTATTTCTCCCCACTGAACGTAATAAAATCGACTTTAAATACTAATTTTACTGAAGTATTCATAGACATACTTATAGTGACGCTGACGAACATGCCTGTCTCCAATATGGCGTCTCATATGCCACACATCTCTGGCAGCATATTCACACAGTGGGCACTTGAATGGCTTCATACCTTTGATCTTATTCGCTATTGACTGATTAACCAATTCAGCTAATTCTGCGTCTGCAATGGCATCATCAATATCGGTGGGATCATCATCCGTGCGTTTACTAGAGGGTGGGGGAGGTGGGGGGTGTACTCTAACAGGAGAAGGGGCCGCAGGTTTAGGTGGCTGCGGAGTTCTAAGCTGTTTTAGATCGCACTCCACTTCGGGATGAAGCATTCGAAAATGTTCTTTCACTTTCTCACTTCGTGCAAATTCCACAACGTCAGTGCAGACATTGCAGCGAAATAACTTCTCACGATCATGCACACTGCCCATATGACGTCTAAGATGAGAGATGCAGTCTGTCTGATAGCTACAGAACTCACATTGATGTTTGCGCTTCTCTGGTGACGCCATCGCTAGACCGTCTGGGTTACTAACCACCATTGGGGTAATGTGGTGATCACTAGGTAAAATTCGTTCAGATTGTGAGCCATTAAGAGGAGCTGCACGCTGCCGGGAAATGCCGCCCCGATAGTGTATTGATAACTCATGCCTCCGAAGATGAGAAAGCCTATCAGTACTGTATTTACAGAAGCGACACGCGTGTCTGCGTCTAAGAAGAAGATCGCCATTTTTCTGACTACTGGGAGAGGAATCGTTCGACTGGAGACGCATCGATGAACAGGAGAGATCCCACCCATTCTCTGAATCAAAATATTCATCCAGACAGTCCGATGACCTCGTAGGCATAAAATTAGATTCCAAAAAGTTATTTGATTTCTTATCAGCAGAATTGGCAATTTCTTGTTCAATCATTGAAACATAATCATCGCCATACAGTCTACTATGATAGTCATCTTCACCATCAGATGACATCAGACTATCATCATCGTATGATAAACTGTTGTCATTTTGACTTAATCTGCCCTCATGGTCACTTCGATCAGATTGGTGACGACTTTTACTATATATAAAACTTTTTGATTCTGTTTGTTTAAGTTTTTGTGCCAGTTCTAGTAAACTCATTTTTGGTTTATAAATGTCATCGTTTTCATTATTATCATCTTCATCATCAGCCTGGCTTGTATCCTCCCTAACATTTGATAATCTATCCTCCAACGCCGAATGTCTGTCAGATGGAAATGATCTTTCTGAGTCATTGTTTGAGGTAGCAGTATCATTAACAACATTTTCTCTATCATTGCAGTTCTTGCTTGTACTAGACACAGTCACAGACAGCTGATAGTCATCTATTAGTGTTGAATATCCTGAAAAAGGTTGATTATCTTCATGTTCTGTGGTATTTACCTCCTCTTCATTGGCAACAGATGAGGATGATTCGTCATATTCTGAATTCATCATATTTTCATAAGTGTCACTTCCTTGTAATTGATTCATCCTTTGATAAACAATTAATGCTTCAGCTTCGGCAGTGTTCATAATTTAGCACCAATTATTTCTCTTTTGATATTTAAATTAATATCTGCCTTAACATTAGCATATAATAAATAATGCGTAACATGTTAGAAATGTAACTAATATTTTACGTGATATGAAAATCAGTAGGCCTACATATATTTTGTGTGTTCATAGTGCTCGAATTTGTTATGGGATGAGTCTCTAATTGAATGCGTGATGCTTCTTTCACGTCGTTCAATTCTTTGTGACATTTCGTCAATTGGTGCTTCGATTAGAGACAAATCAATACAAGTTCGTTTCGTTTTTATATTTAACCCGCAATCTAACTATCTAACTAGTAACTCTTTTTACGTTTAAAAGCTTCAAATTCACTGCCATTATTCATATACTTACTACTGATTTGAATTTTAATAATAATTCTAAACAAACTTTTTGACATATTTCACTTTTACTATCATTACCTTTTTATTATCATCAAATACCATTTAAAACTAAATAAACAACAAAAGAGTTAAAATCACCTGCTGAATATACTATGTTACCATGGTCAATGTAAATTATAACCTTTTTGCGACAGAATAAGAATAAAACTACATTTAAAACATTTAATTTGTCGTAATCTTTGCCGAGTCGCCGCACCAGGTACGTAACCATGAAACATTTGTATATTGTAACTTAATTGTTTTATAAATTAATTAAAAATAGTAATTGTTAGTTAAATTAAAAATTATTAATACTTGTTTTCTAAATTAATTACTCTTGTGAGACCTAGATAAAGATATTCTATGGACCTAGATTACCTTCACGCTCTAAGCTATCTAATCCTTCTTTCCAGCATGCTGCATCGCAGAGCCGAAATTATACTCATCCTTCCCCTCTTCGGAAGTCTTTTTTGAATCACATCGGCCTTCGCTGTCCTTTGAGCATTTCCATAGGCAGTTGAAGACCTGTAGTGCGTTTTCCATCTTGTGTCCATTAGTTGAGACCAGTTAGCAAAACTCCTTTTCTGTTCTCGGACTGGTTTTCTTGCTTTTATTTTTGCTTTATACTCCTTGCGCACAAAAGGTCTATCAAATGAACTACTTCAGATAGTGTTCCAGGCTTCTACTCTTAGTAAATTACTCTACGCCTCACAATTTTGGTGGGGGTTTACTTCTGCTGATGACAGAAACCGCCTAGAAGCATTTTTAAGACGAGCAAAAAGGGCTGGTTTTTATAACAAAGAGCAAACTTTTGAGTATCTCTGTATGTCAGCTGACTGTAAGCTATTTAGGTCAGTCTGTAATAATTCTGACCACTTGCTGGCTCCGCTTATGCCCCCACTAAACCAACATTCATATCAAACTCGAAGAAACGTTGCAAAAGAACTTACGCCATACCAACAAAGCGTAACTCTTTCAAAGATACAAACTTCATAACCCGCATGATATCAAATGATGCTATAAAACTATACCTAATTTAATCTTGGTTTATGCAAGATTAAATTAAAATGCATTGTTAGTATTTAGCGTGACTGTGCCATTATCTTGTAGTATAATGTATGTTCGAATGAAACCTATCTGCGGTTGTTAGATTGTTTTGAAATAAACGCAAGTTTTATTTATTATATTTTATGCTCAGTAAGAGGGTTCATCCATTTTAAATCTCATTTAAACGCACTTCCTTCGTGGTTAAGATTTTATTATTAGAATATCGTATAATGACTGTTATGAAACATTATATTGGACTATTGGTATCTAGGTATTATTGAGCTTTATACTTACTTTTTGTTCCATGTATGTCAGTACGATTTCTGCGGTATGTCAGATTTCAAGTAATAAACGAATATAATAATAATTTTGAGATTTGTACCGTTTTGGGCGTTCTTTTTGCTCAGATGAGCAAAAGGAAGGTCGTATTTTTATTTGTTTTTTCACTAGACAAATCCGCAAAATTTCTGGATTTGCCCAGAGCTCGATGTTGTCATGGACGACAATAACACTCTAATTTTGTGTTATTATATTAAAAGACTGGACTCAAAGGTTACAAATGAGTAAGTTCTGGAGAAAGTTGGCACAGATAGACAGTTGATAAATGTATTAAGAAATAGGAAGAAGAGTTGGATAGGACACATTCTAAGGGGGAGGTCTATTAAAAGAGGTCATAGAAGGTATAATGGAAGGAAAAAGAGGCAGGGGCAGGCCGAAATTAGATTTGTTAGATGATTTAAAGACCCCCTTATATGTGGAAATGAAGAGGAAGGTGGAAGACAGAGAAGAGTGGAGGCGTTATATGCCATGGACCTGCCAGTAGGCAGTGCACTAAGAGAGAGAGAGAGAGAGAGAGATATTAGAAGAAATACAATTTAAAATACATAATTTATTTGGTAAAACGAAATTATATATACTCACACATATATTCAAATTTTGTTTTGTTATGTTATACATAGTAATTAGCAATTCTCACATCTCTCCTCGTTTATGATCACGTACGTCTATACAATTATTTGGATGCATTAGACCATTTGCCTTAGACCTAATAGTCCCTACATACATGCGTATTTTAAATCTTCTACTTTGGTTTCTTCAATGAACAGTTTTTCACGAAATAAGCCCAATGCGGATTTATCTTGTCTTTATAGACTTTAAACTAATGACACGTTTTTAAAGCAACTTAATTCCTTTCCTTAAAATTGCTACTATTGAATCTTATAATAAAAGTAGAAAAAGTAAATAATGATATTGTTAATCAAGACATAAAAGTCAAATATACTCGATTTCGTCATTTGAGTATCATTCTAAGGGAGTCTACCGAAGCATATGAAAATTTTTTTCAGACAACTCAGAATTTAAATTTAGCATATGTAACACCACCTTTACTTAATTGATGGGATAATATACTGGGTAGTGATAAAAAATTAACACGCATTATAGTGAAATGATCAATTATATATGTTGATATCTACCACATTTTAAAACCGCTAGGCAATTTAGTCCAGTTTCCGTGTAACAAGTCCTGTGAATGCCCGAGATTTTAATCAGCGCGGCCGGGAATCTAAACCACGAGACTTAATTCACCTCAGGGTCAGTCATATAAAACTTTATGCCGTTAACCACTGCGCTATTAAGACAGTATCAATCCATTTTGATACTAATTATAAGACTCCAATGAACGATTTATCATCCAACATTGACATTAGAGCGTTCAATTGGACATCAGTCAACGCTAAATTAATCTTAAAGAGTCCAAGTTAAAAATTTATTGAATAAGATTTTCAACCCTAGTTAAACTGAGATTCAACGGCAGATGATGATCTGGACTTTCAAGATAAACGTGATCATAGTTCATTCATCTGTCACCTATTCTCAACATTAATAATTTTAACATTAAGAACGTGAAATATTGCATTATGAAGTATAATAATGCCAAACTGGAACGTGTGAATGTTTAAATACAGTACACCATGGTATAGTAGATAACCAGATAGGTTTAAAGATTATTTAATATAGAGAAAATCATAAAGACTTTTTCATATTAGTATAATTAGTAAATCAAAGTCCAATATGTAGGTAGCTCTTCGAAGCTAAACTTGGATTTCTTAGTGCTAGATACTATCATCAATAGCCAGTACAATCCAAATGTGCTACTTTCCTATGCACCTCAACAATAAGACTACATTCATAAAGCACTGCCCCATTCTAAACAGGGCCGCACGTACTAATTACAATACAATAAACAGACCAAAGAGACCATATAAAGTTATAAACACATAGTAGTATTAGCCATAGTCCAGCCATACACAGCCAGGAAAACACTAGCATATGTTGTCCCCAGCCACACAGAGCCAAGAAAACACTAGCATATTTTGTCCCAGCCATACAGAGCCAAGAAAACACTAGAATATGTTGTCCCCAGCCATACAGAGCCAAGAAAACACTAGAATATGTTGTCCCCAGCCATACAGAGCCAAGAAAACACTAGAATATGTTGTCCCCAGCCATACAGAGCCAAGAAAACACTAGAATATGTTGTCCTCATTTTGCCTGTAGTCGACTAGCTACTAGCACTAGTAGATGATGCAGATGGTCTACACCCGCCGTAGAACTCTGCGATACACAGATGACAACTCCAGCTTCCTAAAACATATGTGCATATATAGGTTTAAGAGAAAAATTTAGTGCAGAGCTTATATATAGCACATTATTATTCGTTTTCATTAAAAATCCTCCATGCCCGAGTTATAAACAAGAAACAGCTGATAGACCAAACATATACTGTACGCGTGTTTAGAGTTTACCAAACGAAGCATTGCTGCGCAAAGCAATGAGAAATCAGCCCAGCACCCATACTCCTTTAAACTAAATCATGCATTAAAGTTTGATACAGGCATTGCCTAAAGGCATAGCCTTTGTGATGAGCCAACAACAATAATAAAAATAATAAAGATTTAATGCACATTTTCTATATACAAAGATGATTTCAAAGACGTCCCCTCATCACACGTAAATACAAATTAATTCACCCAAACGATATGAAAAAGCATGTGATTGTGAGAGAAAAAATCCATAAGTCAAAGAGGTATTCTTTATTTAGTTTTTATTTAAAATAATTTGAAGAAAAATTAAATTAATCAGTCGCTGAGGATTTTCTGGTTTCTCAGACAAAATGTCAGGGGACTAATGTCTAATGTTTCTTGGTGTCGGAAATGAAAAACACTCTAAGAACTCCTTAGCAGCATACTGCTCTACAGATTTTGAATTCTCTTCCTTCCACTTTGCCCACCCCTCTTGTTCCCCATATCAGCCATTTCTTCTTTATGAACAGTTTCATAGGCAGTTATAAGATTTCTCCTTGATCTCTCCTATCCACACAATGTACTAGAACTGAGACCAACAGTTCCACTCCGCTAGTACTCTTCCACGGACTGAATTCACGGATTTTGGTTCGCACAGTTTACTGGACCTGCTTATCAATAGGATTTGGTCGTATAGTGCTCAATTTTATCGTGATCAGCAGTAGTGCTCTAATTGTCTTGTTGTTGTTGCTAATTCATCCTCATACATACGAGCTAAAGCTGCTAAACAAGTAACGATGATTAAAGATTAAGATTATTAGCAACGAATCTTTAGCAGGAAACAGCAAGTGAGCCATACCTTCAGGCGGCTCAGTCAGCGGAGGCTTCAGACAGTACATGTGATATCCTCTGTCACAATCATCGCAGAACAACAACTGATCCTAGAACAAACAGCAACTATGTTAAATAATGACTGATTTTAATATAATACCATCATCATCATCTTTACTTAAATCCCAGTTTAACTAGGGTCGGGATACGAACCAATCCTCTCTGTCCCACACCATATCATCAGTCAATCCCCTATCAGTCAATCCACTGATTTTAATATATTATACTGTATGTTTTAAAATTTAAAAAAAAAACCCATTGAATGCAAAAAAACATTTCCCATATAACCTATATTAAAAGGTATAACTGCTTCAATACAGATGACGTAATTGCGGCGTTGAAGAACAGTTTTAAGAGTAAAATAGATAATATATTTGTGTTGGATTAAAATAAGCTTTGAGCTTTCTTCGCTTCTACACAATCATATAGTAATGATAAAAGCGAATGACACATGTTCGAGCAAATCCAGTACAATAAATTTCACCAGGGCACATATTTCAAAGGTGTAATACAACATAGCAGAGTGGAAATAACAACAACTCAACAGATACAAAAGGAAAATATTTATAATTTCTATAGAGTCAAATTAAAAAGATAAAGAAAAATTGTAATTTAATGAAATTGATTCAATTTTAACAAAAAAATTTAAAAATATAACAAATAAAATACTTTTAATAAAACTAATTCAATCTAACCTAAAAAATTATAAACATAAATATAAAATAAAACAGACTGTATTAAAACCACTAACGCTGAACGCTGACAGGAAAGAGAGAAGCAAGAAGAGAAGACGTTGAAGAGAAATAAACATGAAGAATAATCACTAACGTTAAACATAGGCAGGAAAGAGAGAAGCAAGAAGAGAAGACGTTGAAGAGAGAAAGAAGAATAATCACATACATCATTATCAGATGTTCCACAGAGTCCACAGGACTTGCACTCGATACACTGCCACGGATACTTCTTCACCGATATGATCATGTTAGCAGTGAACTGCAGACAGGTTGGGTGACCTAAATATATGATCATGATAGCAGTGAACTGTAGACAAATTGGTGACCTAAATATATGATCATGTAGCAGTGAACTGCAGACAGGTTGGGTGACCTAAATATATGATCATGATAGCAGTGAACTGCAGACAAATTGGTGACCTAAATATATGATCATGTAGCAGTGAACTGCAGACAGGTTGGGTGACCCATATATATACGATCATGTTAGCAGTGAATTGCAGACAGGTTGGGTGACCTGGATATGAGTATAACCAGCACAAGTACAAACGGGTTCTGACAAGTCAACATCAATTACGTGATAATAGTCGAGTTTTTCACTCTAACCACAATTTTAAAAAACGCTATGAATAGTTTAAAGAATATTTCCGATGGCATAAACAATAACAGCATTGTACCGCCAGTCGTTATAACGAGTTGAGTCCTCAATGACCACAATATGAAATTATATAACTAATAAAATTATGAAGACATAAAACTAGGTGCTATGTTAAAATACATCTACAGAGACAATCAATAATACATATTTCCACAAGATGTGCATAGAAGTTATTCAAATATTCAGACTTACACTATATAAAAACATACTTCTATCACTTATCAGCTAAAAATCATATACAGGCTTGATCATAAAAAAAGAAAGTAATAATAACAATTAATGGCACGAGTGAAATTGATACATTTCTTTAATAAAGCGCAAGAATTGAAAACAGTACCTGATCTGCCACAGTCAGCGCATGAGACCATTTCCTCTTTCTCTCCCGTCTTCTTGTTCTCACACTCATCTCCCAGACAAAAGTCGCAGTAGCGACTGTTAGGCTTGGAGCCGCCATCTTTAGAGCCACTCGAAGATCTCTTCGCTGGCAAATCAATCAATCAAAGCCAAAACAAGTTTAGTATTCAGTGTCCACCATTAGAAGTTTAGTATTCAGTGTCCACTATTAAATTCAACATTTATCAGCGCAATGATTATATAAATTCTTAAATATTCTGAATAAATATTTAGCTTTTATATTTTATATTGATAATTCTTCATCATGATGATGATGATCATGATCATGATCATCATCATCATTATCATCATCATCATTATCATCCTTATCATTATCATCATCATCATCATTATCATCATCATTATCATCATCATCATCATTATCATCATCATCATCATTATCATCATCATTATCATCATCATTATCATTATCATCATCATCATCATTATCATCATCATTATCATCATCATTATCATTATCATTATCATCATCATTATCATCATCATAATCATCATCATCATCATTATCATCATCATAATCATCATAATCATCATCATAATCATCACCACCATCATCATCATCTTCCCTTTAATAGCAGTTCAGCTAGGGTCGGGATACGAATAGACATTCTCCGCTCCTCTCTGTCCCACATCATAATATCAGAATAATATTACACTGATTAATATTATACTGTTACACTTTGATAGGGCCTATTGATAATTACATTAATTAATTATTATACATGTATAAATAAATATTATTACATATCAGATGATGATTATAATGTTTCAATCCAAGCCAATATATCAGTGTAAATCAATATATACTTATACATATGTATGTATGTATGTGTATATATATATATATATATATATATATATATATATATATATATATATATATATATATATATATATACATACATATGTATAAGTATATATTGATTTACACTGATATATTGGCTTGGATTGAAACATTATAATCATCATCTCATGGGCATCACAGCACTAAAGCGTGAAATTTCTTATCATCAGTAAACTCACCCATCCGCTCTTTCTCAGGGGTAATAGTTGAAGCGGCTTCAACAGTGACTACAGCAGCTTCCTTGTCCTTGTCTTTGTCCTTGTCTTTGTCCTTACGCCTGCTGCTGCTTCTACTGCTAGCTGTTCCTCCTTCACTGGCTCTTCCTGCACTCTTCTGCAGCAGAGACACAAGAAAGACTTGCATATTTTATTTATGAGGACAGCGGTTATAAATCAATCAATCAATCAATAAGAATTTAACGTCCGGTTCCTCGCCGTAAGGCAATGTCAGGGACATCTCACAAAATGGTAAAATGTTGTCAAACATCAGACGATGGCGACATTTGAAATCTTATTTCGGCTAAATGAAAACTTTGTTGCCTTAGACACTCTACTACATCAACATCGTCATCATCATCATCATCATCATCACCAACATCCCTCAAATCTCACTTTAACTAAGGTCAGGATTAGAAATATCTTAGAGCAATTTCTGGATCCCAGGCGCTCATCAACCAAATGCCATTTCTGACGTTGAATTAGACAACATAATCTAATAAGTATATATCATAAAAGCAGTTTCAGATTCAGGATATACCATATATCAAATTTCTATAGAATATTATGTTGACTATATTATTGCAAAGTGTTTTAGGCACTATAATATACATTGCAATAAAGCAACACAGTACTCTTTATGAAAAATTGGATATCTGAACTATATATGGCAACCTGAATCATAACTACTAAATGCATAGAGATACATACATGAAAATTATACAGCATAAACTAAACAATTAACAACGCATATACAATAGAGAGGGTTGTCAGGACTTTTCTCTTACAAAAAATGATGCAATTGGAATGAGAAAAGCACCTAAGCATTTTTTTTATTTCCTAAGCCTAAAGATATTTATCTAGTAGTAAATCGTCATACTGACAAAATCACTACACTATTAATCAATCATACATTTAGAAGTAATTGCACATTAAATTATTGATTTACTTGCACATAATACACACTATCTTTACCACCAAAAGAATATAAATGAAAGTAAAAATTAACATATAAAATAAGCGTAGTTTACTATATCAAAGAACAAATGCTTATATACTAAAGAAAATACATTGTATATTAATATAAATATAAACTTTTAATTTGAAAATTTAAGAACATATATAAAAAATATATGTGCATAATTTATAGAATAGCTAAGAGGTTGTGCTACTGTAAATATAACAACTCTAAAGAAATTTAAATATTCTAAAAGGAATTGCAATGAAACTTTTTAAACATGGATATTCTATATTAAACTAAATTTTCTCTATCATTTTCTATGAAAATTAATTAATATAGGTGTACAGAATTAAAATATCCGAGCACAAAACTTGTGATATCTAAATCATGCTTGAAGCGATTTTGATATAAAACGTCTGAACACACAGAAACACAAACTTTTTTGGTGTCTTTCTTCTTTCCTCTTTTTTTAACATAAGTCTCTTCATAATCACTGCAATCTGACTGAACTTTCTCTGCGTCAGCCCCGTCGTATTCACCCCCCATTTCATCCCACTCCCCGTAATAATCCGCTTCTCCGTGGTAATCGTTGCTCTGTAAGCTAGCACTAGTGACTGCAGCTGATTGGTCCTCGGGTAGTGTACCAGTGGCATCGTTAGAGTCGTCGGCAGCAGACGTGCCAGCCAACCCCTCTGCTGTGGAGCTAACAGGTTGTGAATCTACATAAAAAACACGCATTATAGTAAAATGATCAACTATGTTGATATTTTTCAATTTTAATACCACATGCTTAAACCGTTAGGCAATTTAGTCCATTTTCCGTGTAACCAGTCCAGTGAATGCCCGAGATTTTACTCTCAGATCAGCGCGGCTGGGATTCGAACTCGCAAGGGTTCAATTCACCTCAGGATCTGTCATTTAAAACATCATGACTTAACCCCTATGCTATTAAGACATTCAGAAATAACAAATCTAAACAATAAAAAATATTAAAAGAAATGGCAATGAAACTTCTTTAAAAAGGATCTGTTTATCTTAAATGTATCATATATATGTATATATCAAACGCAATATATCTCTGCATTAAATGCAACATGTGTTGAATAAGCAAGCAATGAAAATAAAATACGCAGCTGATTGGAAACTACTATCATGCCTTAAACTATCCCCATAAATCATAATGCATAATGCATCTCCCTCTATTCTCTCTCTCAATACGGCTTTGATTCTACTTCGCTACTGGCTGGAGCCAGTGGCGATGTCGATAAGGTACTGGACCACGGATCAGTATGTGCGGGATTCAAGTCCTGGACTCGCCCGTCACTGACATGGCTTTCGAGTGATGAAACTGACGTTAACATTAGCTTTACCCGCTTTTCCCAAATTTCATGAACAAAGGCTCATCACAGTGCTGTTTGACCACCCAAATTGCAATCCCTATAAATAATAAATTTTTGGACTAATTTACATTTAGTAAAGAATGTGGCATTCCAGGCCTTTGCGTAGTAACAAACTATCAGCGTACCTGATTCATTAGCAATAGTGGGTTTGACATCAGGAGGGAACTGGGGTAGAAGGAAATCAGTGAATGCCAAGTGACATTTCTTTTTCCACCTCTTGGCAGGATAGCTGTACAACTGCCCATGTGACCTTCCTGTTATTATTAAATCAAAGACACAACCAGTACTACTTCTAAGTGGAGTTAGAATTCAGTCAAATACCAAAACATTTAACGCAGGAAATTGAAGGTAAAATGTTCATTCAAGATATATTTCTAAACATAATACACACTAAGCTATATAAAAAATATCTTCAATGCATGAAGACTCATTTAAATAGAAATTTACTACTATTTAATTAAGATATTAATTAGTATTATTAACCTGCCAGATAGTAAGCGGCTTTTATAATCAACAATCTTAATTTCAATACATCTTACAGCATCATTCTATTTGGTGTAACGGGAATTTCTTATTATTATTAATTTATTTATTATTCTTTTGGAATTATTTATGTTTCGTGAATTGATATATAAATTAATTCTAACCAGATTTAATGAGATTAATAATTTATAATTAATACTTAATGAAATTCATTAAAAATATGACACTTTAATTTTATACTTTTCTACCTAGTGTAGAACATCATAAACATTAAATAATCTATTAAAGAACAGAAAATTAGGGACTTAAAGCCAAAAAGCTAAAGCTACCAATAAGTTGTTGAACCACCCTTCACCTAATAAGCTGTCAAACAATTTTCTAACAAGCCAACAACAATGCCCGGTGGCCTACTGCCACGCCACCTCTGAGGCGAAGTTCACTTTACCTCTATCGTAAATATACCACATTCATGTATCCTTTCTATTAAAATCTTAAATATTTTAACTATAGATGTAGCAATAAAGACTAGCTATAATGCACTGACTGGAGCCAGCGGCAATGTCAGTAAGATATTCGATGGCGGATCAGAATGTGCGAGGTTCAAATCCTGAGCTCGCCTGTCACTGACATAGCTTTAAGTGAGGAAACCAACGTTAACATTAGCTATACCAGCTATATTTATATATATACCTTACCTCTCTCACGATATCTATATGGCATCCATAGATTGCAATGATTCTGAGCTACACCTGTCTGTGAGTCAAGGAAAGGTAACCGCATTCTCCTCTCCGCGCACAGTCGTGCATTAAAGTTTGCAGTATTATCCATCATGTCCCGATAGTACTGCTCGGATACACTTGCAGTCATCTTTACAACTCTGTATCTGTTGACACACGCTATCACAACCAATCAAACTGTATTCGTAAAATAAATAATAATATTAATAAAAAATACAATAAACATTGTTACTATTTACCGTCCGTCCGTCCGTCCGTCCGTCCGTCCATCCATCCATCCATCCATCCATCCATCCATCCATCCATCCATCCATCCATCTATATATATATATATATATATATATATATATATATATATATATATATATATATATATAATATATATATAGATATATATATTATATAGATATAGCACAGATAGTAGTTGAATGTATTAAGAAATAGGAAGAAGAGATGGATAGGACATATACACTGAGGCAATGATGGAGGAAGCCATGAAGACTTGGAAGAAGGAATAAAAGTAGGAGGGAATTTGTTACAAGATGTGCGATTTGCAGATGACCAAAAAATTGTAGAGGGCAGCGAGATTGGATTGCAGAAGATAATGGATAGGCTGAATGATACGACCCTAAGATATGGCATGAAGATTAATATAAAAAAGACCAAGGTCATTAGAGTATCCAATAATAAAGGTGAAGTTAACATCACAATAAATGGTACGAAATTGGAACAGGTAAGGAGTTTCAAATATTTGGGTCATACTATAACCGATGATGGGAAATGTGAGACGGAAATATGCAGTAGGATTGCACAAGCAAAAGCGGCCTTTGGTAGTAGAAAAGAACTATTAACAAAAAGTCTAAAGAAAGACACAAAGATAAAGATAGTGAAAACTTTGGTTTGGACCATGCTATTGTATGGATGTGAAACATGGACCTTAAGGAAGGAAGATATTAGGAAACTGGAGGCATTGGAAATGTGGATTTGGAGAAGAATGGAGAGGATCAGCTAGACTCAAAAGGTTACAAATGAGGAAGTCCTGGAGAGATTTGGCACAGATAGATAGTTGAATGTATTAAGAAATAGGAAGAAGAGATGGATAGGACATATTCTAAGGGAGGAAGGTCTATTAAAGAGGTCATAGAAGGTAGAATGGAAGGAAAAAGAGGCAGGGGCAAGCAGAGATTAGGTATGTTAGACGGTTTAAAGACCCACTCATATGTGAAAATGAAATAATAATTTTGAGGAAGGCGGAAGACAGAGAAGAGTGGAGGCGTTATGTACCATGGACCTGCCAGTAGGCAGTGCACTAAGAGATATATATATATAAAGTTAAAGCTAAAAAGCTAAGGTTAACGTCAGTTTCCTCACTCAAAAGCAATGTCAGTGACGGGCGAGCCCAGGATTTGAACCCGCACATACTGATCCGCGGTCGAGTGTCTTACTGACTTCGCCACTGGCTCCAGCCAGTGGCGAAGTTGGTAATGTAAATTACATTTATATATATATATATATATATATATATATATATATATATATATATATATATATATATATATATATATATATACAGTACTATATTTTTACATCATTTACATCATGATCCTGAATACATATGATTAAAACTAGATACATAATATTAAGTAAAGAAAACCATAATGCACTACAGTAACATAATAAATGTGCAAATCTACATAATGTAAATTCTTAATTATGATGGATTCTAAAATTACTTTGCTACAATAAAAGCAATAAAATGTATATCTATTAAATAGTATTACCCTGACAATGAAACAATGCATAGAAAACCGACAGGGATTTACAGGATCCTAACGTAATGTTTTTGTTTGGTACTTGTAGCCTTTGCTTCAATGGAATCTATACAGCTTGATACTAATTGATGATGTCATTAATTTGCTATACAGTAGAATCTTTATCAAGATCATAGCCTCGTTAACCATGTTAACAAGGAAAGAATTGCCCTCTCTGCTAGTCCGATGAGTTGAATCATTCCCTGTGTTTTAAACGTGATTTACTCCAGCAGCCAAAATATCAACACATCATAAAAATGTCGCTGCTGTTTTAGAAGGAGCACTTAAGACAATTTAGGGTTGACGGAAGATTTTATTACACTTCTATATATGTACGTATCCTTTGCACTTTCACTCCCTCAGTAAGGTCTTTCAACATAATTCTTAAATTAAGAGTTCAACTGAAACGGTGCTTCTATCTGTGTGCAATTCTATTGTTAATGCCATGTGCACACAACGCTTAACTGGATTATGTATGCTTGTTCTTTCAGCTGCTTTTGATACCATTGATCACAATATTCTTCTGAAACGTCTTTCTTTCTGGTTTGGTGTTCGTGGAATTGTTCTTGATTGGTTTTTTCCTATCTGACGGATCGTTCTTTTAGTGTGAAAGTGATGGAGTACATCTCTTCGCCTTCTCACTTAAAGTATGGTGTGCCTCATGGCTCCGTTCTTGGTCCTATCCTCTTCAACCTCTATACAACACCCCTAAGCACTTTAATCTCTTCTCATTCTCTTGATCATGAACTGTATGCTGATGACACTCAAATGTACACTTGTTTCACCCCTAACTCCTATTCTAATGCTGAAACCCTCCTGCAACAAAGTTTTCAGTCTATAACCTTTTGGATGTCTGCTAATTTCTTGGCACTTAATCCATCTAAGACTGAATTCTTGTTGGTCGGGACACCTCAACAGCTTCTGAAGCTGAATGGGAAAACTCTTTCGTTATCTTCGGGTATTAAAATATCACCTGTTTCTACTGTGAGAAATCTCGGTGCTATCCTTGATAAACACCTAACCTTCCACAAACACATAACTAAAACTTCACAAGCGTGTTTCTTCCATATCCGTGATCTTGGTTGAATACGTCCATATTTGTCACGTGAGACAGCTGCTACAATTGGTGCTGCTCTTGTGCAATCGAAATTGGACTACTGCAATTCTGAACTACTGAATTACTAACTAATTACTGGACTATTGCAAGATTTAAAAACAGCCCTGTTTTTAAATCTGCCTGGCTGTGAGATTGATCGGTTGCAGTTCAGAATTCTCTTGCGCGAGCAATTTTTTGTAGTTCCAAGTACTCACATGTTACGCCTATTTTAAAGTCCTTGCACTGGCTAAAGATTAAAGAGCGTATCATTTACTAAACAGCTTCGTTAACATATAAGTCCATCACCATCCCAGGACAAACTTGTACGTCTCACTTGATTAAAGTGATGCAGCCTGCTATTACTTGGTCTTCTAAGTTAATTACTCTTGTGAGACCTAGCTTACCTTCATGCTCTTAGCTATCTAATCGTTCTTTCCAGCATGCTGCACCTCAGATCTGGAATTCTCTTCCATCCAATCTTCGAAAATCTTCATTTGAATCACATCAGCCTTTGCTTTCCTATAAGCAGTTCCATAAGCAGTTGAAGACCTATCTTTTCCATCTCTCGTTTCCATCCAGTGTCCATGAGCAGCGACCTGCACCTAAACCACCTTTCCTTTAACTCCCTTTACTTTGGACTGAATTTCTGGATTTTGGAATTTGCACCGTTTTTGGACCTTCCTTTTTTGCTCGCCGGCTTGACTTTGTCTCAATAGTGCTCGATGTTTTCATTGATGACTGTAGCACTCTAATTGTTGTTATTATTATTGTTATTATTATTATAATTCCTGTCCCCTATAACAATTTCTTAAGCTATGATCTGGATTAAAATTGTCAATTTCTCATAGCTTTACAGGACCTAACTCATTGGGCTAGCCTGGCTTCATAGAGCGAAATTGTCTTGGATAACAGTAATACTATTGCTATAATACTCTCGTTAAACATATAAGTAATTATTTACAGAAATTTGTTTTCTTTATTTACCTTTTGTTTATGAGCGGAAGTTAAATTTAATGTATGACATTTGTAGAAAAAAGTTTAAAAGAGGCTCTCTTAATATTCAACTATAGCAACAACAACAACAACAACAATAAAATCATCTAATACCACTCACTGAACCAAATTTTAAAAGACCCTAAAATCAAAAGAGTTCGAAAATTTAGCTTAATTTTAAATATAGAATATCAGTTCAAGGATTACTAATTTTTAACGACCGGTTTTTGGTTATTATGTGTTTTGAATGAAACAATAAATTTAAAAAACTCAAAGTTAAATAACTCACCACATTGAGTTATTTTGCTACAATGAGCTTCCTAAAATTCCTAAAGTTTCAATTTCTTGAGTAAAAAAATAGACTTGATTCAAGGCCAAATGAATTTCTGCCATATAAATTGCTTTGTTACGGAAAAGTCGTATATGTAAGCCTATACTCGTTAAGAAAATAGCCTAGGATGCAGGAAACTAAAATTATTTAAGATGTAGAACTTAAGGATAAATATAGAGAATATTAGCTGAACTCAAAAATTTACAAATGAAGAATTTTGTGAGACAGTCGGAGTACGTTATTTACCTGTAATTAACAGATTAATAATGTATGTTATCATCATCATCTTCCGTTAAATCCTAGTTTTACTAGGGTCGGGATACGAAGACCTTCTCTGAAAGTTTTACCATTGGTTTCCCCGTGTTATCTCCGAGTTGCTTGAAGAATAGACCAACCGTGTAAATATGCACGTGTCGCAGAAGGCGACATAAAAACATGATCCAAACCGGCGCCAGGAAGGGCATTCGAATGGTGAGCACCTAGGCTCCAAATTAAATGAATGTAAAAAATATTTATGTGAAATGAAATTTCAGGTAATTGATCTAGGATCCTGTTATATACTACACATAATTGAATAAAATGTCATTTTTACCTGTAGGACTACATCAAGAAAATATTATTTGTACAAGTGTCCTTTCAATAAAATTTTCTTTCAATATGATCCCATTCAGATACATGTATATTAAAATTATATTTTAATTGGTTTGACGTCAAGGTCCGAAGCCTGAAGAACTTCTCTTCAAGACGTAAGGTTACAGCGGTAAACCGTTTTACCCATGAAACTCGGTCATCGCCGTGGTTGACCAACTAATCGACTAATCAGTCAGACTTTACTGGATGATGACACGGTTCTCAGATTAAGTGAACAATGCTCTAAAAAGTCTCTGAGTCCTTGAGACCAGAACGAACTCCAGCAGGAACCACCTCTCGGATTGGCCTCCTCGGTAAGGAACTTAATTAGGATACGCTGCATTTACACTGCTAGGATTGTTTAGTCTTCGACCATTATTCCTACCCCGAACAAAGCTCCAAACAGTCTCGGGGGTCCCTGAGAGCAGCGATATCGATGATATACATGTAGTGTGACTCAATGATCATGCAATGAAATGTTGTAATATGAAAAAAGTGAAATTAGAAACTAAAACATTTCACCATAAAGAAAGTTATGATGGTATGCCATGTTAATCGTGATAAAATCGCATAAACAAAAAAGTCTGAAATATTAACTTAAATTCACTTTAGCAATGAGTAGTTAGAATAGGCCTATATGACTGATCAACAGACTAACTGTTCGATGTTCAATTTGGTTCTAGCGTAAAAATTGCCAATCTCAAATTTCACAAAGTGCGAATTCTAAAGTTGCAGTCTCAAGCAAGCTTGCACTTAATTCTTCGAATACCTGTGGTTCCTTATAGCGATCATGTTATTTTCGTTGTCAATTTGAGAAATATTTTAATTATAACAACTGAGTAAAGCTAAACCCTGCAACTTTCTATCCACGGCGGGTGTTTTAAAGCAAACACCACTTTATACACTCTCTACATGGTCTCTTGTACTCATTTCAACTGAGTTTGTCACGAGCTCATGATGTAGCAATTGAGAAATTTTTCTGATAGTTAATTTTTTACTCTCTTTTAATTTAGGGCCTATTTAAAACGTACAATATGTAGTATGTGAAATAAAATTGTAATGGTAGGTTCTACCCCGGTCTATCGAAATAAGTGACGTGATTATAACTTAGGTGAACTGCGGTTTTTTATAGGCCTGCTGTAAAAGGGCAGTTTTCCTTAAATTACATCTCTCCTTCGAGATCATCACAATGCCATGACAATGGCCCTATATGGAAAAATATAATTATGCCACTGTAGAAGGTACCAGAAAGTTTCTGAAGTCTTCCTCATTTGGTATACGTTCATAATTTTAGGGAACAAAAAGCCCAAATCTTCATGAGATTCATTAAAAATTTGGTTCAAGGTATGATAATATGTATAGGCCTATTTATGAGCGAAACACCAGGCCTACACCCAGCTCTGTGGTCTTTGAGTCAACATAAAGCCTCTCAAATTTCTGAACTATATTTTTTTAGAGATATTAACTCTTCAACAGCAAATTTCTTTTTTGTAAAACAAGCCTAGCTAAGTTTTAAGACTCCCATGGTCTTGCTTGGTTGGTTGAATAAAACTTTGCAGTTCATCGAGTCATTATGGTATTGAAGACTATATCGTGTTTCATAATGAATTGCACCGTTATAAAGGCAGGGGGCGTTATGTAAGCCTTAGCATTGTGCACAACAGAATTATAGAGACCAGCTGGGATTCTTTTCTATGTAGATGACTTTTCGATGAAGTCAAGATAGTTAGAAATTTTGTAGCCAAGACAAACCTTTGCTAGTTTGAGAAATCGTAAGTGTTATAGAGCCTTACTTGATAACATATTAAATGCCTATGGATAGAACTACTTAATTTCTTGTTAGATTACTATAATTTGATTAGCAAGTTTATCATAAGCCACATTATAGGCCTAAAAACAATTGATATAAATCAATTCCCGTGTTGTGTCCGAGCCATTAAAGAATAGATAAACCTTGAACTGTACGTGTCGTAAGAGGCGACTAAACAAGAACTTAAGCAGGCAACGTCAAACCCTATCAGAACCAACTATTCCCAAGCTGTAGGCTTGTACAGTACGGAAAATGTAGGCTTTGTAAGTGAGGGAAAGGCAAGACATTTTTAAGGGTTAAATATTTAATCGACTGAGTCTGTTTGGAACACGGCAACAAACTGGGAATATAAATATCATGACTTTTAACCTGTCACTTAATTAAGAGAAAACAGAACATTATAGGCCTATATATATACATTATGTATATATATATAATATATATATATATATATATATATATATATATATATATATATACATGTATATATATATATATGTATATGTATAGGCCTTATATCCTTATTATAGTCCTTATTATATGATTTTTATGGTACTCCTATATGGCAGTGCATGATTTGATTCTTGCATGTTATGAGCTTCTAGATTTAAAAATTTGATTGACTCAGAATTTAGAGTAAACAACGACCAGAATGCCACAAATTTCTAAAATCCGTTTCCGTTTCAAATTTCAAAGGTTTATATTTTGATCCTCTTATCATGAAAATTGGACTTGCACTGTTTTGATCTCGCTTTTTGTAGTCTTTGCAAACTCAGTCGTCATCGTGTGATATTTTGGCGCCTGTTTGTACGGAGTCTGCAAGAGGCGTCTCTGACATTGCCTTATGGCGAGAAAACCGGACGTTAAACTCTTATTGCTTGCTTGATTGATCACAACCACACAGTCACAGACCTAATTGATATTTAGTTGATATTATTAAAAGTCTTGAGAAGCCCTATAATCTACTAAAGATCATTATCATGATCTATCACGAGTTCGAATCTCGCATGCTCCCATTGGAGATCTCAGTTATTGACTGACAGAAGAGGAAAATATTAGTGAATAGAATTAACTGCTAAACCTCTAAAGTTTCAACTGCAAGTGATAGCTAGATATCATCATGTATACTCATTTTTCTTTTTGTTGTGTCTCAGCTGGCAGTATTGAGTGAGAGGCAATGAAAGCACTCTTTAGAGGAGCTTTGCTCCTGGCACTGATTGGAATAGCGGCATGTCTCCAGAGGTACCTGATTATTTCATGCATAATTGATTAATAATAAAAAAAGAAAATTACAGCCCTGATTTTATTACAAAAATCTAAATAACTCATGCGTTTTAGCGATATTTAGAAATAGATCCAAATTCCACAAGGTGGTCACCCACTAAGTACTAACCGGGTTCAATATTGCTTAACTTAGTTCAGATGACTAATACGTTAATTCAGTTAACAATGCTATGACATATTAGTGCTAAAACTATAAACAATATGAGCTATTAGCTCTCCTTCGTTCCAAATTAAACCAGTTAACTTCGCCTCTATCCTAGTCCTGATCTAAACCATTCAACCATAATTTTTATCCGAACCTTTACAATCATCACCTACGATTGCAGAATCTATTTTTTCTTGTCCTTTCAAATTAAATTGTCGATTTAATTTTAAAACTTTAGTTGATTAAAAGTCTATGATTAAATTTATGTAGAATATCTCTGAGGAGGAGCCCGACCCTGAGGGAGACAGTGGAGAGAGAGATAGCGATGAGAGGTCTAGAGGATGAGAGCAGAGAGATGATCTACAGAAACCTGTATGAGGAGCGTACACAACGAGGAGACATCGATGTGTACAACATGGACAACGTACGCGAATTAATTGAATTATTATGTCTGGAGCCAGTGGCGAAGTCGGTAAGATACTCGACCGCGGATCAGTATGTGCGGGGTTCAAATTCTGGGCTCGCCCGTCACTGACATCGCATTCGAGTGAGGAAACTGACGTTAACCTTAGCTTTACTAGCTTTTTACATTTACATACGGAATAGATTAAAATGTAGGCCCTATATAATTTTATTGAAATTACACATACTGTATACATGTACGTACGATTGAATGGTCAAATGAATAACAAGCTTGCTTGAGAAGCAGGAAGCCATAGGTTAGAATCCCATACAAATTGTCTCTAACAGTGTCTCTAGTGATACGAAATAGACGTTGAATTTAATTTTTAGATTTATGTATTGTGTTTTCTACAACTTCTATGGTATGGTAGAGTGCTGCACCATTAAAGAAAAAGATAAGCAAGTAAAGCGGGTTCATAGAATAAACACTGCTCTATTCTAAATCTTTGAGCGGGCTTATATAGTTTACTAGTTTTGTTTAATTTTCTTAATTACTACTAGGGGAAAATATCTATTTGGAAATCTGCCATTTATCAGATCTAACTCAATCCCAGCGTAGAGTTTTAATTCACATGGCTGGAGATAGTGGCGATTCTGGCGAAGCCGGTAAGATATTTGACAGCGGATCAGCAAGTGCGGGGCTCAAATCCTGGGTCACTGACATCGCTTCCGAGTGAGGAAACTGACGTTAGCATTAGCTTTTTAGTAGCTTTTTACATGAAGCATAAAGTAAGTAACTAACAAAACACGTACAATAAGTAAAAATAATGCCGTTTCGTTTACTACGCAGCTTATTTCTAATTACTTATGAGCTTCCTGAATATTGTTACTGATAGTGCATGATGTTGTCATGGATGATGTAAGCAGCACTGTATTCGCTGATATTGTTTATGCATGTCATGAGCTTGATGAGATGTTGTAGATGCTGTACTACGCTCCTATCTCCATTGGGTCTCCGCCTCAGCACTTTAACGTCTGTGTCGACACCGGATCTTCGGACCTCTGGATTCCTTCCTGCCAGTGTCCGGATTCCTATCCCTCGTGCGGTAAGAAAATATTGAATTGTATGGATTTATGTTTCTCTGGAAATACGTGTCATATTGACGCATTTATTTTAATTCTTGGCAACCCGGACAAATAAATTATAGACCCCTGAAAAGGATGTAGCCAAGATTAAAGACAGATTCTTGTCTCGAAAGCGTAACAGAGACGAGCGAGCAAGAATTATAAACCCTTCATCTACTGACCGGCTGTAGGAGGCTGCTCTTTGAACAATTTTGCTCAGCCAATTGATCAATTGTGTGCTAAAGATTTAATAATTATAATAGTTAATATCTTATCAGTTAACTTACCATTTTAAATTTTATAGTCATCAACAGTATATTGAGATCAAAATGGACCAAAGTTGCAAGTTAGCCCTAAATAAAAAACACTAAAATATCAAGTTTAACGTCAGTTTCATGCTCGATTGCATGTCAGTGTGACGAGGAGAGTACGTGATTTGAACCCTGAACCAATTTGTCAGAATGTCAACGATTAGGCAGTAAAGGCAATGCCTCAGACGGAACTAAATGATCACAAAGGCAGTAAAAACTCAAAGAAGTAAAAACTCTATCAGGAATTTCTGTATTGTCTTTCTCATACACTGTCTAGGCCAATTGCTTCTTACGAAATAATTGCAGCTTTCGATTGCATTTTTTCTGAATGGACGCATGCTCGGGCGGGAATCATTCCTTACTTTGATTAACATCATGACATTTTGTGAACAACGATTGCAGCTGCAGACGACAAGTACAGCGCTTTGAGTTCAACTACCTACCAAGCCGATGCAGGCACATTCGAGATACACTACGGGACAGGCGATGTAACCGGTCGATTCAGCAGAGATACTGTTAAGGTTAAGCCTTCCTTCATCATTAATACTAATTTGCTAAAATTACATTCGGGATTCATTTTCTTAATGTTCCTGACTTTATCCGTGAACGAGAAGACGGACGCTAAGCTTGATAAGTATAAGTTAGACATATTATGCATATTGCATATTAATTAATTAATTAATTTAAAAATAGGGCCTATATTTGATAATAGTGTGCAATATAATTTTGCAGGGTACGTGTCAGTGCCTTCAGGCCTTTGTGCATCAATTCATGTTCTCTCCATCTGAAATAATAGAAACAAAAATAAACTCGAACATGTATGTCTAGAGAATTGTTCACTAAATTAATACTTAAACTTAGACTATGTTGTTGAGCAAATTATGATAATATGCTAATAATTTCATTTTCAATAATTTATGCTGATGTTTCTTCTTATTTTATATCAACCGTCGAATCTTTCGATATTCTTTATGCAAAAAATTAATTAATGAATCCCATAATATATAGTTATCGTCAAATAGACATTGCTCTGCTAACTGAATTATTAGTGAGCAGTTAATATAATAAGCAGATCTTATAATCAGAAGAACGCAAAATTATCTAAGCTACACCATGACTATAATGATTGTAATTTACCCAATGAATATGCTTATCTCAGCTTGGAGTGCTTACCGTTACAAATCAGCCTTTCGGCGAGGCTACGGTAGTGAGCAACCACTTTCTGAACGATCAACCGTCTGATGGGATTTTAGGGTTGGGTTATCCCCGCCTGGCGAGGAATCAACCCACGTTCTTACAGAGCCTGGTCGCTCAGAAGCACATTGAGAATCCTATCTTCTCATTCTATCTCGCTGAGTAAGTTAATGAATTGTGATTTAATTAACTAGTGTGAGTTATGATTTGATTATTAATAAGTTACGATTTAATTATTAATGAGTTACGATTTAATTATTAATGAGTTACGATTTAATTATTAATGAGTTACGATTTAATTAGTTATTAATAAGATGTGATTTTAGTATTAATGAGATTTGAATTATTTATTAATGGGTTATGATTTAATTATTAATGGGTTGTGATTTAAATATTAGTGAATTGTGATTGAATTAGTAATAAATTGTCATTTAATTATTCATGAGTTGTGGTTTAATTGGTAATGAGTTATGATTTACTTATTAATAAGATATGATTTAATTACTAATGAGCAGTAGGGCCTAATCATTTTTTTATTGCTAACGAGTTCTGGTTCTTGCTATTCTTGTCAGTCCTTTTTCTCATTAGAAAGTAGGACTCAATGATAAGAGATTTTTCCGGCCATGCCACTGCCATAGAAATTGCAGGAGGTCATTTATTAATATATTCTCCAGATGGTTCATGACATGATAGCCTGCAGCAAAGCTGTTTCCCTCAATCCAATTCCACTGCAAAGTAAAATAAGGCTGTTGTTAACGTCAGTTTCATCTCTCGAAAGCAATATCAGTGACGGTAGAGCCCAGGACTTGAACCCCGCACATACTGATCCGCGATCGGATATCGTACCGAAATCGCCACTGGTAAATTAATAATTTAATAATTAAATTAAAATTAATAATTCATAATTTTAATATTATCCTTCACCCCATCAGATAAACACATTTTTAGAGAATTTTCGACGTTGATATTTGCACAACTCTCTTTTCTTTAATATCCTGTCAAATGGCTGATCCAAGATATATATTTTTGTATCTTTCCTCAGTCACCTTTCAAGCTCCGACAGAGTATTTCAATCACCAACAAGTAGATGAAATCAAAACGGCTATACCTCACTCAAACCTTAATGTAGCCATTCCAGAGAAAATATGGCTTTCGATGCGGTTCCTTTACTTACTTCTGTTCATGCTCAGTCACCTCTTATGTACAATTTTGATATGTATGAGTGATGAATGAAAGTGAATAAGAAAGTAAATAAATTAAATACTGTGCTGTATGAGCAGCAGCAACAGAGATGATCAGGAGAGTTTTCTGATATTCGGAGGACCTGATTCAGATCTATACACGGGTGACATTGTCTACACACCGGTCACACAGAAAACTCACTGGCATTTCAACTTGGAAGGGTTGGAATTTAGTCGATATAAAATGCCATTGATATATCGGTGTTAAGACCAATGACGAGTCTCGGAGATTACTTTGAAAGTGTTGCTATTCTATTTTTAATTTGTAGTATTGCACATCTCCATTGGCCGTATTGTGTCCGGGTTGTTTGAAGAATTGACCAACCGGTGACTGTGCACGTGTCGTAGAAGGAGACTAAAGCACTGAGATCCATACCAGCAGAAGAAAGGGCATTCGGTTGGTGAGCGCCTAGGCTCCAGAAATTGCTACAGAAATTTAAATAAATGGAAGTCTAAAGTGGGGACTGGCTGGTGGTGTGGTGTGGGACATTGAAGATTTGAGACGGTCTATTTGTGTCACGACCCTGGTTAAACTGGGATTCAGGGAGGATGATGATTGCATATCTCTATTCGTGTTAAGAGAATTTAAGGACAAGTTTAGTTTAAACTAAAAATATTTGTGTAAGTCTAAATCAAACACAAGATCTCAATTTTCGCTTTCAACTGTAATGCTCAGGCTAATGAATTTTTTCATTGCCTCAGATTTCAATTTAAAAATTCGATCAGTTAAATAACTGTTCGTTAAAGTATCTGTGACTTTTAATTTAATTTTTTAAATCTGCGTGCAATTTAGCTATCATATGTTTACATTTATCCATATACCAGTCCATAAGATTTTCTAGATTTCACTCCCTAATCAGCTGACATGGAATGAAGTCTGCGGGATATCAATGGACCTCTGGATAGGTTATTTGAAGTAGTATGACTCTACCTGTTGCTTTACTTTGCTACTTGGACATGGGCGTTTGTGATTAAAGCATCTATTGTAAATTAATTCTGATGCATTATGCAGTATTCTTTCGTGATTTGACGTCGCAAAAGAGTTCATTATATATCAAGGTGAGAAAAAACGATTAGAGTACAACTGTCATCATGAGAACATCAAACACAATCGAGTAACGTTTAGAGTAGTTTTTAATCAGAATGATATCGCTCGTTTTACTGCAGAATATCCATTGACGGTGAGACGACGTTGTTGAACCAGGACGCCATTGCTGATACAGGCTCCACCCTTGTGCATGGACCTTCTAGTGTAGTCAACCGCATTAATGAAAAACTGGGCGTTGTGCGCACCGATGACTCTGTAATTATTCAACATTCAATCTCTCTCTCTCTCTCTGTCTGTCTCTCTCTCGCTTTCTCTTCCGTATTTTCTATTAGCTCACACTACGAGTTAGAAACATTAAACAATTAGATAAAATGCACAAATTCTTTATATTCATAATTAGTATGAGCCTATACGTTTGATAAATTAATAATGATTAATTAACAGGTCTTAATAATCTGTATAGGATTCATATTTTAGACCTATAAATTGTATCTCTCATACTGCAGAACGCATCAAAAATATTATCGAAAATGCAGTAAGTTTACCTTATCATGCACATCACACAACAGCAAATGCAATTGCTGCGTTTTGGACAACTCCAAAATTCAGCAGGTGGTATCATTACGTTCTAATTCCTTTAAGATCGATTTCAGGTAAAATATTGTTACTCGATCCAACCAGGAATTGAATTAAGTTGTTATGTTTTTCAAAACGATTTTGCCATATTTCACAATAAATGCCTAATTTGTACTACATAAACATATTCAATTTTATTAAACTGATACAGGGCGCAATATACGTCGATTGCAGTTCTATTTCTAAGGGACCAGTGGTAACTCTAAACATTGGAGGCTCTCAACTGAAACTAGAACCATCTCAATATATTATTCAGGCATGTTGACTATCTTTCGTCGATGTTATACTGCGGCATATGCATTGTTATACACTTACCGGATGTGCATGTATGCATTCACTGGCTGTGAGACTGATTGGTTACTGTTTGTTCCCAATTCCTTTGCAATTTTGATTTTTCTGATGCTTCAAGCACTCACAAACACTAATTTTGAAGTACTTGCTCTGGCTAAAGCTTAATCCTTCGTATTGGCGAAATATTATAGATATTATTGTTTCTAGGACAGCTTCGTTAATATATAATTCCATCATCATCCCTGTGGAAAGTTGTGAGGTCTCATTGATAAAAATGAATCAGCCTACTATAACGCATATCAGTCATCTAAGTTAATTACTCTTGTGAGATCTAGCGCACCTGCAGATCTTGAATTCTTCTCTATCTACTCTTCGGCAATCTTCTTTAGCATCATATCTTTCTTTATTTTAGTGGGGTTAACGTCAAGATCAGAAGCTCAAAGAGCCTCTCTTCAAGACGTCGAACTTGACCATCGCCGTGGTTGATCAACTGACCGACAAACCATAGCAGCAGTCAGACTAGACAGCGCGATGATCCAGTTCTCAATGAGAAATACATATCAAAAATATTCAAATATCTACGGTGCAATAGATATAGAATACAGCATGCATTTCCATGAATGTCGTATTTTCTCACTGATCATACGGTATATTTTGCTTTCTTATGAATAGTTTTACAGAGGCAGCTTAGGGCCAAAGTAAACCTTCGTTTCTTTAATTTCCTATTATTACAGTGCTCTTCTGGACTTTGAATTTGCATCGTTTTAGAGCCGTTTGTTTTACATAACAGTTTAATTTTGCCTCCATAATTCTCGATGTTGTCATTGACTACCGTAGCGCCCGTTTTTGCGGTCAATAACAAGTGCTTCAGTTGTATCAGACTGACTTACGCATTGAATGATTTTCCACGATTTTATCTTCTTCTTCAGTGCACTGCCAAGTGGCAGGTTCAAAGTACATATTTATACTCAAAGTCTGCTTTCTCGCTCCAAAAGAGCACTCCTTAGATCAGCAAGTTAATCCCTTCACAAAGTCTATGCCTTATCCCTATCTTATGTAGCCTATAGGCTATAGCTTTGGAAAAGTATGGCTTCTGAGGTGGTTTCCCGTGGCTTCTAGTTAGATGGATTAATTACCATTCAATCCTTGGGGAAAATATTTCATGATGAGGTGGGTCCCCTCTAGCCATCCTCAGCTCCTGCCTTAGTCGCCTCTTACGTACACGCAGCAGATTGTCTGCGGTAGCCTTATTCTGCAGTGGTCCAACCACACTCGAGCACTACACGGGGATTTTATCTAGCATCATGCATTTCTAAGGTTCTAGTCTAAATAAATAGGTGAGATGAAATGCAAGTGAGTCAAGTTATAATTAAGTAGGACTTCGCTAATACTATATATAATGCAATATCCAATTAAATATGAATAACTCAAAGGTGTGGCCTTTATATTGAACTACATGAACTGCAGTGTAGAATAACGCAGAGTTGAAAAGAAACATAGTTAAATCGTAGGCACTTGTATTATGCTTATATATGCATTGTTACTATTTAGCGTGACTGTGTCATTATCTTCTCGTATAATGTATGTTCGAATGAAACCTATCTGCGGTTGTTGGATTGTTTTAAACAAACGCAAGTTTATTTATTATATTTTAAGTTCATCCATTTTAAATATCACTTAAACGCACTCCCTTCGTGGTTAAGAATTTATCATTAGAATATCGTATAATGACTGTTATGAAACATTATCTTGGACTATTGGTATCTAGGTATTATTGAAGTTTCTTTTTGCTTTGTGTTCCATGTATGTTTGTAGGTTTTCTGCGGTATGTCAGATTTCAAGTATTAAACGAATATAATAATAACTTCTTGAGGAATAATTTAATATGTAACAATGTTTAACAGTATTTAGTATATAACAGTATTAATTTTTAGTGATCATATATATATATATATATATATATATATATATATATATATATATAAATATAAAATTACATATATATATATATACATGTATATATATATATATATATATATATATATATATATATATATATTAGTAGCCAATATATATATATATAGATATATATATATATGCTACTAATTAAGTTTACTTTATATGGAATAAATCTATATCTACATGTACATTTATTTACTGTTAGGTTTAGGGCTATAATATAATTTAGTTTAGATAGCTTTCTTATAATTGACGAAATTGGATACTACATGTATATTATGTATTTTTAATCTATAGACTATAGACTATTTTTTCGATCGCACCATCTCTGGATGTACGAACTATTTTAATGTTTTAGGTTATAGATGTTTATCTAATGTTTAGGTTATGGGTTCATTAGGTTATACATTCTGGAGTGTATAGGCCTATATTAAGCTGTAGGTGTCGTCGCTGATGGCGGAAAGTCTCCAACGAAACCACAAACCTCTATAATTGCTATCCACTCTAGCCTTTATTGTAGTTTTTAAATGACTATTTGCCATTGGATTAATATTCCCATTGTGAATCTGTACTTGTTTAGTACACATGTACGTTGTGGTTCGAAATAAATGAAATTGGAGAATTTTAAACTCAGTCAATTTACAGGGCCATAATTTAAAAAGGCAACGGGAAACCACCTCAGAAGCCATGCTTTTTCCAAGCTACAGGCTACATAAGGTATGGATAAGGCATAGACTTTGTGAAGGGATTAACATGTTGATTTAAGGAGTGCTCTTATGGAGCGAGAAAGCAGACTTTTAGTATGAATATGTACCTTGAACCTGCCACTTGGCAATGCACTGAATAGAGACTTTTAAAACCCATTTTCAAGCAAACGGCATGTAATTCTTTACGTTTTACAACTTAAACAGGTATCACCCGGAACCTGTATGAGCGGCTTTGCAGCTGGAGATAAGTTTGGATTGTGGATCATCGGAGGAGCGGCTCTCCGCTGGTACTACAGCATCTACGACATGACCGAGCATCGCATCGGCTTCGCCAAAGCTAAGATACCAAATCGGAGCAGGAACGGGCAGGAGAGCAGATACGAAAATTCATTCCGAAATGTCGACGAGTCCTACGAATCGAGGTCTGGTTCCGCAAAACCACAACCTAAGAGCCCCAAGTCAAGGAATCTGAATGGAAATGTGAATGAGGAATTGGTTAGAATGATTGTTGATAGAGTTGAAGAAGAACGAATGCTGGAAACTCTCAAAACATTTGAATCCGATGGATCCAGAAGTTTTCATAGTCAATCCCGGCCAGCTTTAAAGCCAAATCAACAAAATGCAAACCCTAAAGCTTCATCCGCTGCATCTCATCCCGGATATATTCCGAACTACGTGAGAGTGGGAACTCAGATAGCTGATCCGATTCCAAAACAAAAGGTTCAAAATGGTCCAATTCCACTAAATCAACTGAGCCAAGGTGCGGTACTCGTACCAAAAAGACATGTAGAATTCCTTGATACCCCTAACCAGTTAGTACGCCTACCGGTACCGAAAAAAAGTGCAGAATTCCTTGGCTCCCCTAACCAGTTAGTAGGTCTACCTGTACCGAAAAAACGTGTAGAATTCCTTGATACCCCTAACCAACTAGTAGGTCTACCTGTACCGAAAAAACGTGTAGAATTCCTTGATACCCATAACCAGTTAGTACGCCTACCGGTACCGAAAAAAAGTGCAGAATTCCTTGGCTCCCCTAACCAGTTAGTAGGTCTACCTGTACCGAAAAAACGTGTAGAATTCCTTGATACCCCTAACCAACTAGTAGGTCTACCTGTACCGAAAAAACGTGTAGAATTCCTTGATACCCATAACCAACTAGTAGGTCTACCCGTCCCGAAAAGGCGTGTTGAATTACTTGGTTCTCCGAACCAGTTGGTAGGCCTACCAGTACCGAAAAGACAAGCTGAGTTACTCGATGATCTTGAGAAGTTAGCATCACCCATTATTGCCAAGGAACATCAAGAATCGATACCTAATAAGCATGCAGTGGCACTCGATACACTCGAAGATCTCGATACCCGTTCAAATGAAGAACCTCTCGCTATGATTTTAGTATCAAAACAACGGATCCCAAAAATTAGCAGACCCTTCGGCCTACCTAAAGGAAGACCGTCACCTTTTGGAAACCGGGAAGAAAATAATCCTAATACTTAGCACTGGTGCAAAGTGGCAGTAATGATAGTTCGTTGAATGCGAAGCGTTCATTTATCATCATGTCTATAGTACTGTGCCTAAAACATTAGAGATAATAATTACAGGACAGTAGGACTACATACAAATTACATGTAGACCGACGTTAACTGAGTACTCCAACGAGACATCAATTAAATTTTAGTTATTTACTAATTTTACTATAAAATAAAGAAAAATAAAATTGATGGCAAAGATTTTAATTGCTTTATTTATTTTTTTATTATGTAACATTCTCTTCTTTCAGTATATTAATCAGCATGATATGAAGTTATTAAAGAATAGCTTTAAAGCATAGGCTATCACTCTATTAGTGGAGTTTTATATTTAACAATTTCAAATTGTTTTTTAGAGTACTGAATACCAAAATAAACGATTCATAATGATATAACTAATATTAGTCGTTTCATTTGCTTGCAGCTATTTCCCTATTTATCTAATCCATTAAGTTGAGATAACAAATTAGTGTCATATTTAATCAATCAATTGCAAACTTAGTGGCCAAATGAGTTACAAAAATTTTGCAACTATTTGTTCAGGTTCTTGAAAACTCTGCTTGTGTTTTTATTACAGCTGTGATGTGAAGATTTACTATAACTCTCTCTCTCTCTCTCTCTGTAGCGCTAATTCTGCCAAATTGCAGATCTATAGTACATTTTTTTATTTACAAACTGCTTTCAAGCTCCATATAGAACACTCAATCGATCAACAAAGTTAAATCCTTCACAGAAGGCTAAGCCTTTTCTACACTTTGACGCATCTTATAACTTGAAAATGATGGCTTACTAGGTAAAATGTTTGCTACCTTTCACATTACTTGTTTAGTCGCTTCATACAACACGTGAAGATTATAGTTGGTGTATTATTCAGTGGACCGAACACAACAAAGTTAATAATACAAACAACAGATATAGAAATCAAAACACTCTGAATATTTCTCTATTTGTAAGACTATGCACAAAACTCACACATTAATCCAATAAACATAGCAAATAAGCATATTTATAACTTTAGAGCGACGATTAGTCCGCTCACTTTATCCCCCATAGTACGAGAATACGCTAGAGTAGGAGCAGCAAAAGAGCGACTAACAGCATTCTTCATTCTTTGTCTTCATTATCAATGAAAATACAATCTCCAAAATATAAATATAACGGAATTGTGCAATTAATTGTTGATATCTAAACACCTAGATGGTAAGATATGATACACAAATGGTAAATATGTAACAGTTGTATTGTTATTCAGAACAATCTTAATGCAAAGTATGATAAATTTTTTTAACCAAACTATAATTGAATTATACATATCTTCTTCTTCAGTGCACTGCTAAGTGGCAGGTTCAAGGTACATATTCATACTCAAAGTCTGTTTTCTAGCTCCATAAGACCACTCCTTAGATCAACAAGTTAATCCCTTCACAAAGTCTATGCTATATCCATACCTTATGTAGCTTATACCTTAGGAAAAGTATAGCTTCAGAGGTGGTTTCATGTTGCCTTCCTCAGTTGAATGCAATAATTACCATTTAATCAATGTATATATATATATATATATATATATATATATATATATATATATATATATATATAACCCTTATATCCATGTATATCCATTTTATACATGTATATTTTAATAAATGTATACAGAATCGAATTAAGACCCCATCCAAAATATTACAGTATAATCCATATATTTACAGAAGTAAAGATAACTCTAAAGACATATATCACAGCAAACAGTTACCAGAGTCAAAACTGCAATGATACACAAACGAAGGCACAATATGCACAGCTAGTAGGCCTACAAACCTATTATGCCTAAAGCTGATAATTCTTTCAGCTGAAATGCCAGTAAATCACTCACAGCAAATGCAGAAGCGCAGCTATTAACCATGACATGTTTAATGTAAGACTGTCTTATCTCGTAAAACAATTTTTCAGGAGAAACTTTTTGTAAATTTACAATCATGTAATGGACAGAAAAGTTTTAAACTTTGCCAATGATATCAGCTACTGTCCACTGACATGTATAGTTTGTTTTTATGTAGAATTTATGAATTTAAAACGAAGTCTAATACCATCAACATAATGAAACTTCTTAATCACATAAGATAATAAAAACTATCTGCAAAATATATTTATATACAAATTATTGATTTTTAATTCCTATATTATAACGAATTGTTGGTCAAATAGGGGTGCCATAGATCAAGGCGCAATGAAAAGACACTTCTAACAATGCGAAATGTTAAAATGGTCAAAAATTGAGCTATAACAGTCTTGTGCTAAGCTGAAAAATTTATTATTGTATACTAGTACAATAATATATGTATACCAGTACTATATACATTATATATATATATATATATATATATATATATATATATACATATATATATATATATACATATATAGTACTTAATTATATAATTATAATTTATTAAGTTTTTATATATGTTCATAGAATCCACAAATAAACACATAGCCGTGTACATGTATATTGCATATTGTTCACACAGCATACAAGCTCAGTACCTGTGTACAACCAATTAAGTATTGCACTCTCAGCCTCTCTCTCATGCTGTATCTCTCTCTCTCTCTCTCTCTCATGCTGTATCTCTCTCTCTCTCATACTGTATCTCACTCTAATCTTCTTCAGATCTAGCTATCTAGTTCATTACGGATTACCATCTAGATAAATGTGATTTCTCATTTAGGAATATATAATTGAGCCATATCTAAAATTAAGTATTTCCCTATAGCCTATAAAATAGATATTCGTAAATTGATTTTCCGTAAAATTAAATAGTAGCTGAGTACAGTACCAAATGTAGAACTGAAAGCACTACTTGGTGTAGTACTGAGCACAGTACTGAGTGCAGTACTAAGTGCAATACTGAGCACAGTATTGAGTGCACTAAATAGTGTAGTACTAAGTGCAGTACTAAGCACAGTACAGAGTGCAGTACTGAGTGCAGTACTTAGTGTAGTACTAAGTGTAGTACTAAGTGTAGTACTAAGTGCAGTAGGCTACTAAGCACAGTACTGAGTGCACTACATAGTTTAGTACTAAGCAAAGTACAGAGTGCAGTACTGAGCGCACTACTTAGTGTAGTACTAAGAACAGTACTAAGCACAGTACTGAATACAGTACTGAGTACAGTACTGAGTACAGTACTCAGTGTAGTACTATTTGCAGTTCTGAGTTAAGTACTGAACTTGTATCAAATTATATTACTCCAGTTTTCGTTGGACTATCCTGAAATTAACTTAAAGCAAGTTGGACAAAGAAAATTTAAATTTGAATTTGTTTAATATAATAATTAGTGTACTAGTGTGATGAAAGAACAGAGGAGAAAAATTGTTTAAAAGAACTCACAGAATATGAGAAACACAAAAATAAGAGAAACACAAAAATAAGACAAAGCATAAAATATAACAATTAATTATGAAAGAAACAATAAGTAAATGATATATTATAACCTTCAGCATTATGAAAAACCTTTTATTTTCAAGGCATTAATTAAATTTTACAAGTTCTAGGTCTCAAGAATCAATAATAATAATAATAATAATAATAACAATAATAATAATAATAATAATAAGTACATTTATATACGTGCTGCTTTGAGCAACATGCCACAGTAGCAATACAAGTGCAATTAATTGTATGCTAGATCAAATAGAAAAGTTTTGAGTTTATTTTGGAAGCTATAAAGGTATAGATCTGACTGCCGCAGATAATAATAATAAATAATAGTAATAATAATAATAATGGTTTAAGGTCCAAAGCTAATACAAGGATGATGTCAGGGAGATACTATAAAAAGATACCTTAAAATACTATTTCATCAACAGAATATGACCACGTCAACTTCTACTGCAAACCAACTAATCTAAACATTACAATCAAGCAATTTCACAAAAAAGTGAATTACGAGAGAACAGCAGAATGAGATAGGGCACATATTTAAATGCGTCAAAGCATCGAATCTTAGACATCTTGTGCTATAAAGAAAGTAATGGCGACTTGTCCTTCTATGGAATGTTAGCTTTCACATAGCTTCATCTTTCTTTCATTTTTTAAATGAGCAGCACTGCTAATATCAAAAATATTGACGTACCAATCGAGCTCAGGAAATAACTCAATGAATTAGGCAAACACTTTATTACGTTATAAACAAAGAATGACCAATATTAGTAAATGATTGAATCATGAGCATCTTCCCTTTAATCCCAGTTTAATTAGGGTCGGGATAAGAATAGACCCTCTCCACTCTTCTTTGTCAATCCTCTATTTTTCCATTCGTTTGAAACAATTATGTAGCAATTTCTGGAGCCTAGGCGCTCACCAACCGAATGCCCTTTCTAACGTTGGTTTGGATCATAGTGCTTTAGTAGTTTTCTACGACATGTGAAGTCATCTGTTGGTCTATTCTTCAAACAACCCGGACACAACACGGGGAATTAATAACTAATTGAATAATTGCGAAAAATTACAAGACTATTAAAACAGATTTTAATTATCTACTGTTTACGTATTACATGCAGAGTAATATTAAGAAGACATTTGAAGCAGAAATTTCCTAAAGCAGTAAATCAAATACACCCATTTAGGGGGTAGAAGATGGAAGAGCCTGATGAAAAGAACAAGAGAATACTCATGACAAGCGATAATGGATGATTATATAATGCAGCTTTACATATAGACATGAAGTTATGGAAAGCAGTTAGAGTAAAATTGACTGTTAAAGAATAATTTCAGGGCTTGAAACCCCAGTTGGCAGTCCACAAAGAAAGTGAGAGATGTAGATAGAGATAGACAGAAGAAAGAGAGAGAGAGAGAGGCAGAGAGAGAGAGAGAGAAAAAAAAAAACGACATATTACCTGTAACAGTCTCGCATAAATTTATGGACTAATAAAAGTGCACAAAAGACAATTATTCTGGAAAGAGTGAATATAGAAGGTAGGCAATTACAGCATATGATTAATCAGAAGTATCACAAAAACACGAAATCAAACCTATACAATAAAATCCTCAAACAACTCCATTAATTTTTCTAAGATTAAAAACTTATATATATTTAAACTGCATCTAACATTTCAATCAAAAACAAAAGACAATTAATTAATCCTTAAAACTTAAACTTATTGCATCTACAAAAAACTAGACAAAATTTGAGTTTTAGTAAAACAGCGCCTCCATAAAATTTGCAGAAATAACTTTTACCATAGCATAACATAGCAAGTCCTGATAGGATATAGTAACAGCATGGAGCTTGCCGATAGTATATTATACAAATATTGTTCACTATTTACATCAAATTTCATATTCTAACTCACAAGGAATTAATATTTTATGTCATGCCTATAGCAATTACACGTGAATGTAACACTATAAGAAGATAATACGGTTAACAAATTTTTCAACACAAACTTTAGAGCACCTATCGGCTACATAAACAGTCGATAAAATAAATCTAATGTGGCATACAAATTTGACAATTCATAGACTCTTTTGAGCCCCTGTCTTCTCAATTACTACGATCCAGAACTTGCTTAGTAAACATCAAGCGTGATATCACCGATTAATGCCTACATTATATAGCAGACAGAGGTGAAAATATCCAGCGAAATCGCAATTTAAGGCTATGCAGGATTAAATTGTGACACAAATCAAATTAATGTACGCGAAAGTAACATCTGTGCAGAGGTTAGATAGACTGCACGTACATCAAGGCAGCATTAAACTATGGCCATCTGGTGAATGCTACCAGTAGTAGAACGATGTATTAACAAACAGTCGCCCCTCGCTGTCTCTCAGATGTTCCACTGGATAACTACATGTCTTCTGCACAGGCCTCCTGCTATGAACGCCCTCGTAGAATGACTTGAGTTCTGACGTGGGTATGTGGCGAAATGTGAAGCCATTCTGTAAAATATAGAAGAGTATTTATAGGTAGAATAGAACAAGTCATTTGAGAGGCAGACACTCATAACTATGAATTTCTGTTAAAAACTGACTGTCAGCACTAAAATAAATGCAAAAGACAAAATAACAAAGTATACAAGCAATAGGTATTAATAAATTTAAAAAGTTTAAATTTACATAGAACAATCCTATATCAAATTAGCATAAAAACCAAACCAATATTTAAAAAATGTGTAACGTCAATTTCTGTCTCAAGAGTATATCACTGAGAGTCAGAACAGAGCCCACAGATCAACAGTAGCTAACTGACATACTATAGACTCAGCCTAAAATATAAGAAAAATAATATTGACCTGTGTAGATATTTAAGCGGCTGTATATTTTAGTGTTTTTAAATTATTTTCGTAAATAGATTTTTATTGTATGATTTTATGCTAATGTGTACGAGTATTGTAAAGCATGTAGAAATATGCTGGATTGATCGAATGACTTGAATTGCTGTAAGATTTTAACTACTTTATTATGGTTTATTTTGGATATATTCGTTTAGGGCACATGTCAGTGCTTTCGTGGCCTTTGTGTCCTTTTTCACTTTATCTCATGTCTTGCTTGCGTGTGATGTAACCTAAAGTGAAATAAATATGATTCAATTCAATTCAATTCAAAGAACCATGCGCAATGAAATGCAAATCATAGTTAAGCAATTTTCTCCTATGAGAATGGAAAGAGAGATCGAAAATCATAGATATATTAAATATTATTAATACTGCAAAGTGAGACACTATTTGTACGATTCCTGTGGTGTGTCCATTCCCACGTAGTGTCCAGGACACTTAAGAATATACCAACCATTAACTGCACATGTCATAAGAGGTGACAAAGCAAAAACTTAAGAAGACAAGAAGAAACCACCTCAGAAGCCATATTTTTCCCAAGCTATACGCAACATAATTTCAAATGGTCACAGTATAAAATATGATGAGAAATGCGAGACCAAAATATGCAGTAAGATTGCATAGATAACTGAGTCCCTCGGTAATAGGAAAGAACTTTTAACAAAAAGTCCATTTAATGAAAGCCAGAGATATGGTGTGAATAGTGTGACAACGACGCCAAAGACCACGCTATTATATGATATTAAACATGGACTTTAAGGACGGAGGATTTCAGAAAACCAGAAGCATTGCAAAATGTAGATACAGAGAAAAATAGAAAAATTCAGCTGGACCCAAAAAGTTATTAATGAAGAAATCCTGGAGGGATTTTCTACATATAGACAGTTAATAAGGGCAGTAAATCATTAATTTATAGGTGGACATGAAGTGGAAAACAGAAGACAGAGAAAAGTGGAGGCGTTAAAGGCCATGGACCTGCCAGTAGGCAGTACACTAATTGAAAGAAATAGACTACATAGTATGGATAAAGCATAGCCTTTACTGAAAGGATTAACTTGTTGATCTACGGAGTACTCTTTATGGAGCACTATTCATGAAGCGTGAAAGCAGACTCTGAGCATGAACATGTGCTATGGATCTGGTACTTAGCAGAACACTAAAGAGAGAGAGAGAGAGTCAAATTAATCAGAGAGTAAATCTCAGTTCATCTATCACAAATGACTACCCTAGTCCTACAAATCATCAAGAAATTTTAGTTAGCAGTAATTTTTTAAAGTAGAGATTACTCAAGAGAACTACCAATAACTGGTCTCTCTATTAAAATGCTATGTTCAGTTATTATCAGATATATTCTCATAGAAACAGAGGAGGACAAAAACTTTAACTTCAATAGCAATGCAGGATTTACCTTGTAGTATATCTGCTGCCACATCATTAAAGAATGAGTTAGAAGAAGTACCCCCACACATGTGAATAGGAGAATTATGAGCACATGAAGTATCACATATTTATCTACCGGCACATCACTGAATCTATATGAAGACACAACAAACCATCACTCAATCGATCAATCCTGAGGTAAACTAGCCACAGATTAGCTGGTGCAAAATTGAACAAATTTCTATAAATATAGAAATAATAAATGATTCAATCAGAAAATATAATTAAGCCGTTGCTGCATCACTGCTGGTCATGTGATCCGGTCACTGCTCAAGTCATCGATGCAGTACTACTGGTAACGCATTGATTAACTGGCACTTCATTATATTGTTTGGTTGGGCTATGGGATAGCAACCTTGCCTGATAAGAAGGAGCTAGGAGGCCATCTATTCTAATCCCAAGTTGGACTGTCCCAGAAAATATTGCTCCTAGACAGTGAAGCTAAGAGAGCGTCAATCTACGCATTAAAGCTTCACCATAGTCCTATTTCTACATGTTTTTTTGAAAAAAAAAAAAAAAACAGAATGTCATTATATTATTTAAATTTCAAATATAAAAATTTTACAAATTCCACAGTGTACCAGTAAGTTACTTTGTAAGTTACAAGTTTATAAGTAGTATTTTCATACATAAATATAATTTATTGGCTGTATTTAAGAAAAACAGGACAAAATTTTGTAAAATATGTATCACAGACACTACAACTGCAAAAAAAGTACTTGCTTAAAATTGTTACATAAATTATTTAAAATTCTACATAACGAACATACATTTTCCCTTTCTTTGCATTAGACTGAGCAGCAGATTCAGTGCACTCCGTTGTTTTCTTGACACTCCCATTCTGCGTTTCACTCTTTTCCTTCATCCTATAAAAACAGTTTAGTTATCGGAAATTGTAAGACCACAAAAGTGTCAAAATATAAGATTAAGATCTCTTGAGTAGGTACATATTAAAGTATAACTGCATCTAGAACAAATTATATATCTGAAAGTGCTGCCTTGTATATCTACTATTTCAAAGGTATGATTTAACAGAAGAACAAAAGAATACCACAACAATTTTAAAAACTGCTTTAATTGTATATTAATCATTTTAGTTGTTGCAATCTTGCTTACTTGATATATCATACATGTGTAAACTACACCTAATTAAATTCTTAGCAGAGATCCTGTATCATTGTACATCATGAAATGTAAGATAGCTTTGAAAGCTAACTAAAGATAATTTGTATCCTAAATATTTAAGCTCTACTTAAATTTGACTTCAGATTTAGATTAACAGAAATTAATAATAGAAGAACAATAGAGAGCAATATAGAATAACAGAGTAATAATAGAAATTATTATAGAATCATCATCATCATCCTCCCTTAAATCCCAATTTAAACATGGTCGGGATACGAATAGACTATTATCTATTCCTTTAAGTTTTTGTAGCAATTTCTGGAGCCTAGACGCTCACCAACCGAATGCCTTTCTGACATTGGTTTGGATCTACTTTTTATGTCACCTTCTACGACACGTGCATATTTACACATTTACACGGTTGCGATGAGAGTAATAATGGAATAACATAACAACACATGGGGTCAGGAAGCACAGATGCTTGTTTAAGGACAGCACATATTGGGAGACAAAGAACTTCTAATAGTGGGATCTGAAAGAGAAAAGTATGTCAACTTGTATAAAAGTGGAAATTCTAGGGTAACAGTGCAGGTTGACATCAGAAGGATGAATGTAAAACACTCTAAATATCAAAGAATATATTGGTTTGAAAGATGATGGTGCAAATTTTGGTACATCATAACTTTAGATCTAATCTTAATTAAATCTGAATCTAATCTAAAAGATAATATTTAGATTGTCCATTTATACCTTAATTCAATTTATGGCAACAACTATAAATCACTGTCCATTTATACCTTAATTCAATTTATGGCAACAACTATAAATCACTGTCCATTTATACCTTAATTCAATTTATGGCAACAACTATAAATCACTGTCCTTTTATACCTTAATTCAATTTATGGAAACAACTATAAATCACTGTCCTTTTATACCTGAATTCAATTTATGGAAACAACTATAAATCATTTTTGTACTAGTAGTTAAAAAGGTGTGAGCGTAGTGAAAGGCAAAGACTTAGCAAGCTAGATCATTTTATGACGTACGGTATTCGTGTATGATGTTAAAAGAAAAGCGGAGTATAAAACTATGTGGAGTTTAGAAACGTTTAACTTAGTTTTATAGCTTTATACAACTTAAATTTAACGTACTTAACACAATTTGTCGATTAGAGCTGGCATTCCGAATGAAGAGTGCAATCCAATTTACAACAAGTCTATGAATGATATGGAAGTTTTATTGCAATAGTTTAACTACTCCATAGGAAATTTCTAAAAAAATAAAACATATTTGAATTATTTAAAGTAAAAAATTCATATATCAAACAAAAGATATCAGGCAGACCTCGATTTCTGCAGAAAAATGTATATTTATTTGTATACCCAGGTCTCACGGGTCACATTTAATTTCAGTTTTAACACACAACAGTAGTTTAAAACTGTGGGTTATACCGCGGAGAAAATGTGAATAACTGCATTTACCATGCTTCATTCGAGATATAGCAAGTTAGCCAGTTGATCTCAAGGGTTCAGCTTGTTACTCCATTGATTAATGTTAGTAATGTGTTTAATATGTTAGTTTTTTTATGACAGAGAGAGAGAGAGAGAGTGAGAGAACGAGAACCATGATCCTTTATATGTAACTAGCTGGAGCCAGTGGCGATGTCGGTAAGATACTCGACTGCGGATCAGTATGTGCTCAAATCCTGGGCTCGCCCATCACTTACATCACTTTCGAGTGATGAAGAAACTGACGTTAAACTTACCAACTTTAACTGAGTCAAATTATGTACAATGCTTACACAACGAGACAGCAGACAAATAATAATATGAAGTAGCTGATTGGTAGATAAGCCTGAAGGACTGGGCTGTCAGTAGTTGATTTATATAATTTTGACATTAAAGTTCATGACCATACCCCATTTTATCATAAATGCAAGTTACAGCAGAGGCGTTGGTATTTCATATAGACGTGCAGCTAAAATGAGTTACTCTTTGATTATAGAAGTTAGTAAGTACAGGTATGAGTGAAACCAGTACGTAAACACAAACTTTTCGATTCTATACATGTCCTCTTTCAAACTCTTCAGGTAAGAGATTATCAAATAGGCATACGTAACATTAGATATTAGGTTTCGGCAAGACATGTAGATTGATGACTTCCGAAGGGCAAGAATTGTGGATGCAACAGTTCTGCAATTTTACTTTCATTCAACCATACAAAAACCTCAATTAGCAAGTGCCGATTCGGAGCTGATTTAAAATTTAAGTATTCATTTCTTCAAACTTTCTTCTTTTAATAATATTCTTAAACTAGACATTGAGGACTGGAAGCAAGTTAAACTGACACTGTAATTTATACGTATTGCTGTTAAAGTAATTAAGAAGTAGGCCAAATATAAGATGACTAAATAACAGTAGCAATAAATGTAGTGTTTATGTTAGGCCAACCCTAACCGTGAATCTTAAAACGATTAAGGTACGATTAAGTAGAACCAAGAAATCGCTCATCTTTTCTTGGGGTTTAACTCCACAAAAAATAAATGCATTATTAAATGCTAGAATAATTCGTTATCTATTAAATGACAACTTGATAACTAGTATTTCTTGTTTTATAATTAAGCCTAATATAATTTTTAATGAAGTCCTTGCTTTGATATTTCTAAACATACTTAATATTGGATCTCGACAGTTTTTTAACTCTAGACTTTTAGTCTAACCTAGTAGTAGTCATATTTCAAGTTTCCAAATCCCAAATTACTATCTATTCTTTTAACTATATAGCCAACCTTGCTATATATAGTTGTTTAACTACAAGGTAGAAGTAAAAAATGGATTGATTACCAAAAAGAGTTGATATGTAAAGCTTAACGTCAACAAACCTGAAGACCAGTACAATTATGGTAAAAGAAATACAACAACAATAATTCTCCCTCTCTCTCCCTTTCTCTCTCTCTCTTTCTCTCTCTCTCTTTCTCTCTCTCTCTCTCTCTCTTAGTGCACTGCCTGCTGGCAGGTCCATGGTATATAACTCCTCCACTTAGCTCTATCTTCCGTTTTCCACTTCATGTCCACATACGAGTGAATTTTTATATCATCCATACATTCCTTTTGATTTACTATTGTTATTGGAGGATTAATTTCTGCTTTGTCGAGGTGGGCCCCTATACCTTCCTCAGTTTAGACTAACATTTACTGGGCAGGGTCGTCATTCCCTGAGAATACATTCCTGTTTTATTATTATTATTATTATTATTATTATTATTGTTATTATTATTATTCTCTCTCTCTCTTAGTGCACTGCCTATTGGCAGGTCCATGGTATATAACACCTCCACTCTTCTCTGTCTTCCGCCTTCCTCTTCATTTCCACATAGGAGTGGGTCTTTAAAACATTTAATTTTGTCGTGATATAGGCCTACCATTATTTCTTGCGGGATATGCTTTTTGACGAGGTGGGCCCCCTATGCCTTCCTCAGCTTTGACTGACATTTACAGGGCAGGGGTGTAATTTCCTGAGAAAACTATCCTGTTTACCCGAATTATTATTATTATTATTTTATTATTATTATTATTATTATTATTATTATTATTATTTTATTATTATTATTATTATTATTATTTTTTTTTTTTTTTTTTTTCCCCGGTGTAAAGAACCTGGGGTTTGATAAAAAACGATTCAAGCAACACGTGCTGAATCGCCGCCCGGCTACTCGAGGTCATCAATCAGCTTACAAGAATTGTTGAAGCAGACTGCATGAAATCTTTGCAAAGCCATGCAAAGCCAAAGATAAGATGTCTCTCGCTTATCGCCGGTTTGCTCTGCAATAAGTCTGCCTATGCCATTAATAAAGTCAACTCCTTCGGGATTCATCGGGCCCATGGTTTCAATAGCCACCGGAACAACTTCATATCCTAAGGACAGATCACGGTATTTATCCAACTTCCTAGAGGCGGCATGAACAGCAGCACCACCGGCTGGGACTGAAGTCGTATTCAGGTAGGAGTTTGCCATAGTGTCAATGACCGTGACGTCCCAAACGGCACATTTACCGTTGCACCAGGGCACTAAAGTCATGCCGTCCGGACGCTTGCCGTCTGATCTGGACAACCCACTTGGTTCCTGATAGGAAGGGATGCCTGCTCTCGAAAGTGCTCGCCATATTATGTCATTTAAATTGTGATGGCGAGATATTCTACCTGAGCTTCGTTTGCAGGAGAGACCGTGGAGACCTAAAGCGTCGACTTCATGACCGCAGGGGCACATGTGAGGCTCGCAAGTTTTCGCCCCTAAACGGAAACTAACAGCTACTCGAATCGCCTCATTGTCTAAAAATAGCCCACAAGAAGCAACAGGGAGAGCGTGAAGCCAGTCGCTGCTTCTTTTAGTTGAGACAGCTAGGAGTCGTGCTCTGTCTACTGCATTGGACTGGGATTCTAACAGACTGTTATAAATCCGATCCACTATAGGACGGTCCCATGATTTCTGGCTACTGACTGAGGTAGAAGGTGGAGCACTGGAGGTGAGGCTTTTGGACCAAACGGACAACGCAACGTCAATGGAACTATCGGCAGAAAGGGAGCACTTATGAAGGATGGCGTCTTGCAACTGCCTCGTTCCCATCGCTGATGCCAAGAAGGCTGAAGGCGCGATATGGGAAACAAGACGAATTCCAAGACCACCCATGCTCACCGGTAGACTGGCTTGTTGCCACTGCAAAACAGACAAATCTGCGTTGATAACGGCGCACAAGCATTGCCTAAGAGCCTCGTCGTAGTCTAAAAGCCGCGGAGTAGAGAAGCTCGGACGAGAGCGCAGAACGTGCATAAGTTTAGGTGCACTTAAAGAAAAGCGAAGGATTGTTAAAGCATCATGAGCGGCTAGCGACTTCAAGCGCGATGCTGTACGTTTGAGGTCTTCAAGGCGACTGGATAAAGCGGTGGTAGTAGCTTCTTCTCCAGAGAGTGGCGCACCGAGTAGAGAACTATGGGATAGGCACATTGGCACAAATGATGACAAAACTGAGTTGCCCGGAGATTTGCAAACTGATGAAGTGACTTCGCACT